>CM052547.1:70760702-70805341 GCA_028533065.1 Trachops cirrhosus
TTTGGAAATATCCGAAAGTACTTAGAAATGCCTGGCAGACTCTTAAGGTTTATCCACTCCGTGGCTTTGGAATGCAACAGATACATGGAGCTGTACGGGACTTGAAGCCATTTGAAGAAAGAAACACGTCTAATTTTTGTTGTAAACCAAGAACTCTCCTACAGATCTCTGTTCAATAAATGTTGGATGGTTGAATGAAAAAAAAAAAAAAAAAAAAAGAAAGAGGGAAAGGGAGGGAAGAGGAGAGGGAGAGAAACATCGATCAATTGCCAAAAGGGAAGGGAAGGGGAATGGAAAGGAAGTTGACTAGACCCTGGCTGGGTTGCTCAGTTGGTTACGGCATTGTCTCGATACTCCAATGTTGCGGGTTTGATCCCCATTCGAGGCACATACAAGAATCAACCAGCAAATACATAAATAACAACAAATCGGTTTCTCTTGCGCTCTCTCTCTCTCTCAAATCAATAAATTTAAAAAAAGTTTTTTTCTAAAGAAGCAATTTCAGGGAAGCCTATGTTATCCTGAGGTCATCTCCCAGTTCTGAGACATATTTCCAAATGACTTGAGTTTTGCTTGGAATCTCTCCAGTTCTCTTTTGAAATGTACCTGAAAGCAGTATTTTGTGACGTTTCTTACAGGTCTCTCCCTGAAGGTTGAAGACTGACAACTGGCCTAACTGTTTTCTAATTTTTACAGGCTTGTATGACCATCTGTGACATTCCTGACTTGCTGGGAGGAAGGGGATGCTTAGGGTCTGTGGTCTTCTCAGAATCATTTTTGACGTCTCAGATCTTGGTTAAAGAAAAGGGTAAGTGTACATGGTCTCTGGAAAGCAGAGCTTGAAACTTTATTTTTGGTGAAATAAACCATAAACAAAGTCAAAAAGCCAGCAAAAACTGGTAAAAAATATGAAAATATGTTTAATTAATATTCTAATATTTTAAGTAATATTCTAATCCTAGAATATTAATGATAAACAAGGGGTATATATCCTAATTTATGAAGAGCCCTTACAAACCAATAGGAGAAAGACTAGCTACCCAATAGGAGATGGGCAAAAAATATGATCAGGCAGTTCACAGAAATGGAAAAAAAAGAGTGACTGTATTTTGCCGTGTATAATGCATACGTACTTTTTGCCCAGATTTTTTGAGGGAAAAAATAAGGATATGCATTATACATGGTTAGTGTCTGAAATACCTTGTATCTGTTCTTGTGTTTTGTAATTATTTGGTACATAAAATTTCTTGTACTGTAATATGTTTTTAAAAAAATGCATGCTGCCCTGGTTGGTGTGGCTCGGTGGATTGAGCACCGGCCTGCGAACCAAAAAGTTCAATTTCTAGTCAGGGCACATGAATGAAATCTTTGTTTTAAATGCTAAAATTCCTTATAATTCAAAAAACAAGTATCTAAGTATAAATTAAAAATTGAATTAAAAACTTAAAACAAAAAATTATTTTCCTGAAAGTTTGGGCCAAAAACATAGGTGTGTATTTTATACACAGGAACACATTATACATGGCAAAATATAGGTGTATATATGTATAACATCTGTATTATCTTTTTTTCAGATTTTATTTTATTTTTAGAGAGAGGGGAAGGGAGGGAGAGAGGGAAAAAAACATCATTATGTGATTGCCTCTTGAGCACCCCTTACTGGGGACATGGCCCACAACCCAGGCATGTGCCCTGACTAGAATCAAACTGGGGACCCTTTGGTTCACAGTCCAGCACTCAATCCACTGAGCCACACCAGCCGGGGCTATCTTTGCATATGTATATATATGGATATGTACAGCCTTACTACTAGTCAAGTAAAAGCAGTTTGAAACAATAATTAGATTCATTTTTTTACCCATTATATTGGCAAGAATTTCTAGAGTAGAATAATACCCAGTGCTGGTAGGATGATTTGTTTGTTTGATTTTTAATGTGTTCACACCTGTAGTACCTTGATAAAAATTAAAACTATAGGTAAGAAGAACTATTTTCCAGAATTCTTCATTTAAATGTATCTATTTATTGTAAATAATAATAGAGTTCATCACTATGGGGGAACCTTTCACTAGTCTCCCTGCCCCCTGATGAGGAAGTTTTCATTTGCTGAGAGCATCAGACTCTATACTAATAAGAGATGTCTTCTCCTCCCCCGCCCCCCACCCTGAGAAGGGGAAGGGCATACATAGCTGTCTGAGGCCTGTAAGGTGGGCTCAGGTGGCGGACAGTAACCTGCATGTCTGTGGTCTTCCTACAGATGGCACTGTTAACACAGAAACCAGCTTCATAGTGCTGACAGCCGCCATACCCAGATTCTGCTCCTGGCTGGTTAGTGTCATTCATCAGGTGAAGTGGATGTAAATGGGGAGAAATCTGGGAGAACATGTGATAAAGAGCCTTTTCCTTGGCTCCCTGGTGGATTGTCAGATCCTGAACTACCTGCTGTTCAGGAATGGGTTTTTATCCCAGCTTTTTCTTTATACAAATGAATCTAGTTTCTCTAACTCATGATTTTGGAAAAGTTCGAGAAGAAATGAACTAAGTTATCTGGGTCCCTGTTAAATTTGGGAAAGAAAAAAATTAATACCCCCATTTTACAGATGAGGATGCCGAGGCTTAGAAATTGACCAGCCTACCTGGGGTCACATACAGACAGCGAGGAGTGGATTATGTGGCTCCCCTCTTTGGTCAGAATCATTGCTCCTGAGTGTGTACAGCGGGAAAGGTCCCATTTTCATCAGTAGAACTTGGTTTGAAACTCTGGTGCCTTAGGACACAAAAAGTATGACAGCAGTGAATCTGGTAGTGATCTGAGTGCCCATTTTAGAAGCTCTTCATATTCTGCTTCCACAGTTCTAGCACAGACAGAGAAGAGCAGGAGTTACTGTCCTCAACATGAACATGTCTAAATGAGAATGCCTCGAAAGTATTTGAATATGCTCTCTTTCCTTCATCCCTGATAATGGTTGTTTTTCTCTGAAGTGAAGCGTAAATGGAGACTATCCTCTCTGCATATCATAGGCTCATTTAGCTGAACCTCAGGTCCCAGTGTGAGAGCCTGTCATGGTCTTGGGCCCTGAGCTTTGATGACCAGCAGCCAACTCTGCCATCCATGAGGATCTCAGACTGGATTTGGTGGAGGGATTACCCAGTTGGACTCCTAGAACTATTCGAGTCCAGGGGTGGGGTGGAGTGGAGTAGGAGACACCTAGCAGAATTTCGCCCTTGAAGTAGTAACTGAAAATCTGTACTCCTTTTGGACACAGGTAGAAGATAATGAAGTGAAATTGTCTGAAAAAACCCAGCAAGCAGTGAAGGTAAATAGGCTTCTTATTCTTAATGTTAACATCATAGCAAAATGAAATATAAACATTTTATATAAAGTTAATTGAAAATGCCTCACTATAGGGCTAATCTCAAGGACCTGTACCTCTTTGTTTCAATTCCTGTTCACATTTTCTCTCCTCTCAGCAGAGCTCTAGAAATTACCATTTATGGGGTACACAATTACAAGGATTCTTTCTGCCAATAACCTTACAGTGTTATTTTTTAAATTTCCCAATACTATTATAAGCAGATCTCAGATTGATCAGACATATAGAGCTGAGGGGTCAAAGCTTTAGTCCAAGAAGAGCCACCTCCAAATGATAGAAACTCACTGGAACATGAACAGGCATTGACAGCTTTGGTGCCTGGGCCCAGAGAGGACCTTACGTTCTTTCTCTGAGCACAAGTCAAAGGATTCCAGTAACATGACCAAAATTCAGGCAATGCCAAACTTGGGTTTATCTGAGGCTGACTCAGCAGCTTTTATAGACAAACTTGGCCAGAGTTTTGACTCTGTGTATGTTTATGCTATGAATCACCTGCTCTTTGTGTTTGTTTGTTTTTTAAAGGGAGAGGAGTGTTTCCTGGGTACTTTTCTAGCAGGAGGAGAGGGAGCATATCTTTATTCCAGTAATTCACAGTCCTGGCCTGAGGAAGGTGAGCTGTGCCTTGGTCCTTCTTTTGCAGGTGTCAGCGTATGTATTGTGATTAATAATACATCTGATATTTGAAAAGACATGTTGGTGTAGAAGTGTCTTCTTCCAGCCTCTCTCCTTTGATCCACCCATTTTGCAGGAGAAGAAAGTTGTTCTAGGAAGGGCTGGCCCCAGAACTTCACCTGGTCCTCTTGCTGCTGGCTGAGAACTGCTCTCAGATCTGGCTGGAGCAGCAGTGTGTCCAGAAATAGAACCTGTAGACCTAGACAAAATCTGGATGAGTTTTCTGTTGCTGTGTAACGAATTACTACAAGTTTCATAGCTCAAAACAGTACACATTTATTACTTCACAGTCCTATAGGTCAGAATTCCAGGCAGACTTGGCTAGATTCATGTTTAGGGACCTCATAAGGCCGAAGTCAAGGTATCAGCCAGACTAGGCTCTCGTCTGGAGGCTCTGGAGAAGACCTGCACCCAGGCTCATCCAGATTATTAGCAGAATCCAGTTTCTTTGGGTTGTAGGACTGAGGTCCCATTTTATTGTTGGCCATGAGCCAGGACAACTCCTAGCTCCTCATTCCCATGGTCCTTGCCCTATGACCTTTCCATCTCAGCAACAGAAAACCTCCCTTGCATTGTTGAATCTCTCTCCTACTTTGATCTCTGAATTCCTCTTCTGCTACCAGCCAGAGAAAGCTCCACTTATAAAGGGCTCCTTAATTAGAGCAGGCCCATTCAGATAATCTTCCTTTTGCCCTATTAGGTTACTTGAACACAGGAGTAACGCCAGGGGTGAAGGTTATAGGGACTATCTTAAATTTCTTTCTTACCACAGTCTACCCTCTGGCCCCCACAATTCCTGTCTCTGCCACATGCAAAATATATTCACCTCCCCCTAAGGCCTCATCCCATTATGGTAACAGTTCAAAGTCCTAAATCCCCTCAGCTCAAAACTCTAAAATCTCATCATCAAGATCATCTAAATCAGGTATAGAGGAGGCCCCAGAGTGTAACCCTTTGAGTACCATTCCTGAATACGATTCCTCTCCATCTGTGGACTTGTGAGACTAAAGAGACAAGGTACCTACCCCAGCCCTCCCAACACTCCCGGTGGGACTGGCATAGGGTAACAGTTACAGACATTCTGGTTCATAAAGGGGGTAGATTGGGGATAAAAAGGAGTCACCAGCCCACTGCTGCTTTGAAATCCAGCTGGGCAAGCTCTAGTTCCTGGATTAGTTCTTAAGGCCTGGAAATAGTCCTCCAGGGCTTTTAACTCCGCCCTCTGGGCTCTTTTTTTAAAGATTTTATTTGTTTGTTTTAAGAGAGGGGAAGAGAGAGAGAGAGAGAAACATTGATGTGAAAGAGAAATATTGATCAGTTGCCTCTGGGAGGCTCCCCAACCAGGAACTGACCCCGCAACCCAGGCATGTGCCCTGGCGGGGGATAGAATTGGCGACCTTTCTTTTACTTTGCGGGATAACGCCCCACCAACTGAGCCACACTGGTCAGGGCCCAAGTAACATTTTTCAATGAGTTCTATTCTTTCCCTGTTAGATACAGCCATTTTGTGGAGGAAGAGTTGTGACTTACTCCACAAATTTTTCCACCTCCACTAAGCAAATCCCCTTTCTAGGTAATTTGTTCTTGAAAATAATTCTGTCTGGTGGCAAATTCCTCTCCCTCTTCTCAGACCAGTGGTTCAGCTTCTGCTCATCCACATAGGAGACGAAGCACAAGGAGCTCTGTGCTCCACAAAATGCTGGCGTGGTAAGGAACAGCATTCGTTCCCCTGCCTCTGCCACAGCCCATGCACTTCTGCCTCTCCAGATCCTATCGCAGGAGACCAGAGTCTGGAGCATTTGTTGAAGGCAGGGCGGGTGGGGCCGTGCCGCCAGCCTTGGTGAGACTGCAGAGTGTCTTAAAGGCAGGCTGTAGATACAACACAGAGGTGCTTGTGCTCTGTCATAGTTAAGCCAGTTATAATATTTAGAAGGATATTTGCCAAATTAGTGTGTACCTTTTTAGCAAAGGGCCTTGTAACAAAAGTAATCTTGTATTGAGGTGTCCAGACGGAGTCGTTGTATCCCAAGGTCTCTGCACAAGAATACAGGGCACAGCCAGGGATTTCTGGGGCCTCGTTGTCGCACTCTTTTGAGAGCTTAGATTTTTCAGACTTTCTTAGTTCCTGAGGGAAATGCAGTTTAAATTAGGAGATGGTTTCACGAGGAGGAAAATTCAGTAGGAGCAGAGATTTTTAAACACAAGTCTGCTCTGGCTGTGTGTTAAATGTTTCACCATTTGGGGGTTCAGGTTAGTGTTGTAGAGCTTGAAGTTGATACCATTGGTGGGCTCTCTTAAGGAAAAATAATACAAAATGTTTAGGCGCTCTTTTCAGGGGCTTGGGCAGGTGAGGGGTCCTGAAGCTTAAGTGTCGTTAGTGTCTTAGTAAATCCACTTCTACTTGAGACTGTGGTGAGTTTGAAATTTATCTGTCCCATCTTCTGAAGGCACTTAAAAGGCTCTGCAGAATGCATTATCTTCATCCGTCTTTGTATCCTGAGCCACACGGAAGGTGAACACTTGCCTGAGGACAGTAGTGCAAGTGAATGATAGCATCTAAAGGGTAATCCAGGTCTCATTCCCTTCGCCTGAGATGCTTCCAGCTCTGGAACCTTTCCCCTCCCCCAGTCAGTGACTTCTGCTATCATGAGACTGCTTGTTACCCAGCTTCCTGTTCATTCATGTCCTTCACGTGCCCTTCTCGTCCCCACCCTGCCGGCCTTGGTCAGGCAGGCTGCCCAGTACCTAATCCTCGGGAGCTCACTTTGGAGATTGACAACATAGGCCTATATCCCTAAACAATGTCTTGTTTTTCAGTGTAATACAAATAGGATCATACTCTGTGTTCTTCTGGAACCTACTTTTTTCCTTCAGTGTTCTATTCCTAAGATTTGTTCGGATTGCTGTGTACTGCCATACAGTTCATTCACTTTCGTGTTTCCATAGGTTTCTGTTTCATGGCTCCATAGGTTTCTTTTGTATGAAGATGTGCTGTTTATCCTTTTGACTATGGATGGGCAGCTGGGCTTTTTAAAGGTTTTTGCTTTTGGAGATAGCACTGTTATGAGCATTCTTGTACATGTGTCCGGTACACATGGCACTGGGAACATGCCTTACAACCTGTCTTTCTTGCTGTATTGTTAAAGAACAAGTTCAGCTGAGTAAATGCAGAGATCTCCTTGGCTTTATTTAGCGATTCATGAATGGGGTAGCATTCCATCTAGCAACTGGAAGGGCCCTCTGATGAGTTGTATAATATGAAAGGTTTTTATAGGTAGAAAGAGGGTGAGATTAAGAGGTTAAAAAGAATGGATTATCTTAAGCAGACACCTTCCCTTAGCAGGTCGTGTTAGGCAGATTACCTCACTAATGTTGATCTGAAATTCCAGACTGGGTTAAAATTCTGCTCCTGGGAGAAGCTGAAACTGCAACTAAGTTAGTTTTTAAGGTATGGTTTGCTGACATGAGTCAGCAAAAGTGACTCCGTTTTAGGTTTGTTGTTCCTTTTTAACAGCACGTAAAAACGATTGTCATCTGTTGTCTTGGTCCCCTGATTTTCCTGTTCCGTTTCTGGCTATTTGCACTGACCAACCTTGACTCTGGCTAGTTGGCATGTTGTCCTTCCCTGAATGCTTGCCACTTTGCTGTCGTTTTTGACACCCCTAGTATAGAATTTTCTGTGCTTTGCTTAAATAAAGTCTGCCCTTCCCAAAGGCCTGCCCTTCTTCCTCATAAGACCACAGAGCTGGAGGGGTGGTCATGTGAATAGCCCCACACTAAACACCACAGATGTCCATGGTTCTCACCATGCTTTGAAACCAGAAGAGCCGGTGTTTGTGCTGCCTGTCACCTACCAGACCCAATAAGCAGAGACAGGGATTGAATTTCTATGGGCGCTTTTTTTCAGATGACCAGTGATCTGAGGAGACAGCGGGCCCTTTAGGGTACAGCGGTCTGTAACAGACCGTCTTAAATTCCATTTTAAAATGGCCCTTTTTAGAAGGAGAACAAAGTGTAAGGGGTTTGGAATTCAGGGAAAAGTCGATTGGATTAAAAGCTGCAACGTGCTCGCCCTGGGCTGTAGTCTTTAGCTGTGTCCTGGGCTGTGGTCCCTTCGCCCTGGAGCACAATGGCTCAGATCCCATCTTGATTGCTTGCAATCCTCCTGAGGCACAAAGGTGGAACTGCTTGTGGTCTCCTGGAGTCAGGGTGGGTCATACCTTCAGTTCCTGGAACAATAGCTTTTACACTCATTGATTACTAAGCTTGTTAGCTATTACTTAAACTAAAATTTTCCAACTTCCTAGTCCCCCCATCGGCTTCAGTAGAATTTCTCAAATAATGCTTCTCAGTTTTGCTGTACAACTTTGGTCCATTTCCTAGTCCTTAAATAGTTATCTAGTTTTATTGCTGCTTCCTGGGGAGAGGATTTGCCAAAGTCCTCACTGCCATTTCAGATGGCCCACCCTTCAGGACATCTGAAAGATATTTTCCCTTGATAAGATCGACAGTTTCTTTCTTCCTGTGCTTTAAAGATTTTGCTCCACTCTACTTTTTTTTTTTAATCCTCACCGGAGGAAATGTTTATTGATTTTAGAGAGAGAGCAAGGAAGAGGGAGACAGACAGAGACACGAAGATGTGAGAGACAAACATCGATTGGCTGTCTCCCATATGCGCCCCAACAGGGGGTCGATCCTGCCACCTTTTTGGTGTATGGCATGATGCTCCCACCAACCGAGCCACCAGCTACCTGGCCAGGGCTGTACTGTCTTCTTTTTCTTTTGAATTTTTTTTTTTTTTGTCCTCTTCTGAGGACATTCTTTTCATTGCTTTTTAGCAAGAGAGGAAGGGAGAGAGAGAAACATTGATCAGCCACCTTCATCATGTGCCTGGACTGGGGACTGTGCATGTTGGATGAGGAATCATCCCGCAACCCAGGCACATACCCCAACCAGGAACAACTCACAACCTTTCGAGAAAGAGAGGGACATTGATGTGTGAGAGATATATCAACTGGTTGCCTCTCATACGCCCCCAATCCGGGGACCTGGCCCACAACCGAGGCATGTGCCCTGACTGGGAATCCAATTGGCGACCCTTTGGTTCGCAGGCCGGCACTCAATCCACTGAGCCACACGAGCCAGGGCTGAACCCACAACCTTTCTGTTCCAGGTCGACACTCCAGCCAACTGTGCCACCCAGCCAGGATTCTGCTGTCTTCTTGCTTGCATTTTTTCTGGGCAGAAATCTACTGCCATTCATATTTTTGTTCCTTTCTGCATGTGTTTTTTTTCCCACTCCAGATTTTCTTTCTATCACAGATTTTAAGCACTTTGATTTTTATTAGGTGTAGTTTTCTTCATGTTGCTTGTGCTAGGGCTTCATTTAGCTTCTTGATTGATAGATTTATAGTTTTATCAAACTGGGGGATATTTTGGCCATTATTTCTTTAGTTTTTCTTCAGGGACTCCAGTTACATATATGTGGCTGCCTAAAGTTGTCCAACAGCTTCCTGATGCTCTGTACAATTTTTCTCAATCATTTTTCTCTTTGTGTTTTATTTTGCGTAGTTTCTATTTTTATGTATTTTAATTTACTGACCTTTTCCATTGTTGTTATATTTGTTAAATTAACATTTGTTCAGTGAAGCTCAGGGTGCTAGATAGTGAGCTAAGTTCAACAAAAGACCACAAAAGAAATTGAAGTAGACAAGTTTAATACTCACAGGTCGTGGAGGAAGTACGTGGCATTGCCTTGAGGGGGTCACACAGGGAGGGCAGGGCAGGGTCCATGCCTTTGTTAGTTAGAGTCGACGGTTGGGGTGCTTTCACATACCCGGGTTAAGGTCAGATTGGTCAATTCAAACGAAAAAGAGTGGGTTTTTAGTAAGTCTCACGAGTCTTACCTAAGGGGCGCACAGGAGAAGGCATAGGAGGCGGGGGAGACTACTGAGCACTGAGGCTGTTGGGGAAATTGTATCAGGAATTGACATTTGTTCGTGACCCTGCAGGATATTATCTAGGACATGCGCTTCTTGCACAAGGGGGCTGTTGCCAGTTAAAGGACCCTGTGCGCCACGTGGCCAAACCAAAGGGACATGGAGGCAGCAGTGCTGTGGAGTAGCTCAGCCAAACTCTCAACAGTTGTCTAATGTCATCTACCTCATCCAGTGTATTTTTCCTTTCTGACATTGTATTTTCTTATCTCTAGAAATTTGATAGAGATTTTTTTTACATCTTGTGTATCTCAGGTTAACATGATTCAGTCTTGTAGCTTCTTTTTTTGGGGGGTGGGGTCTTGTATCTTCTTGAACATATGGGATACAGTTATAATAATTGTTGTACTATAGCTTTTTTTTAGTTCTATTATCTGCGCCTTGCTTTTAAGCTTTGTTAGGCAGGAAGCAGAGCAGCATTTAATTTAAGGCTAATTTTACCCCACTATGGAGGCAAAAACCTTCTGAGTGCTCTACCTGATGTCCCTATGAAGTATGAGATTTTCCATGAGGGCTGGTGGGCAGAAAGCCCAGTGAGAGATATGGGTTGTTGTTTATTGTTGTATATGGCAGCACCCAGTTTTTCCAAAACCATCTGTTGAAAAGACTTCTTTCTCCTTTGAATTGCCTTTGCACCTTTATTAAAGGTCGCTGGATCCTATATTTACTAATACTCCAGGCCTCAGTGGATGGTTGACACTCAAGCAGCTTCTTCATTCTCCCTGTAGAGATTTTATTTTATTTTTTATTGATTGATTTTAGAAGGGGGCGGTGGGGAAGAGAGAGAGAAACACTGATTGGTTGTTTCATTTGTTTACGTATTCTTTGGTTGACTCTTGTATGTGCCCTGACCGAGATGGAACCCACAACCTTGGCGCATCAGAACAAGGACCCTGCTGCTTCTTGAGTAGTAATGGGAAACATTGTCGCACCTTGGGTCTGCAGACTCACAGAGTGGAGAACGAATGACAGAGCCCACCCACCACGGGCACCAGCAATGAGACAAGGAGCCAGGAAGATCTCATCAGGGGTTGGCTAGTGCAGTCACTGAGAAACCCTGGCAAAGACAAGTCCCTTCAGACCATAGTCTGTCGTGGTCCCCAGCATAAAAGTAGACTAGGGTCTAAAAACCAACCAGGGCACTGGCAGTGGGCCACCCAGCAAGTCACCTCCGTAATCTCATGTGTACCCTGAGAATACTGGCGGAGTGACTGCTCCCAGAGCCAGACGGAGGGGTAGCTGCACCTGTACTGAAGCGTTTCTTGTTTACAGAGTCTCTCCTGGGCCGAGAGCCACAGTGAGTGCTCTTCCAGCACCACCTCGGGGGGGTTTGTCTTCCTCTTTAACATTCCTTTTTGAGGCTTCAGAGTCTAGAGGAAGAAGTGCTGGAGATGACCTCCCTGTTCCGCCTCTTTCCCCTTTTCCCAGTGAGTACTCGGAGTGTGCTGACGCTTGGATCTGTGCTCTTTTCTGGAAGCTTTGGGAGGATTCTGAGGTTTGTCCAGGAGTGTGCTGGACTCGTTTCTGAGAAGCTTCACGTTGCAGTACACAGGTGGAGGGTGAACGCAGGGTCTGGAAGGGTGCAGATGCAAAACAGTAGGCAGGGGAGCGGTTGCGCCCTCCTGATTCTTGTTGGCCCTCTTTTCTCTGTAAACAGCAGGTAGAGTCATCTTGTGTTCGGAGAGTGTTGAAGGTCTGTCTTGGCTGGGCCCTGGGGGAGTTGGTGGAAGGGGTTAGGAGACAGTAGGAGACAGTGGGAGACGGCAGCGTATGGGCTGCTGGGCAGCACCGTGGGCTTGTTGAGGTTGAGGAAGCAGAGAAGGCCCATGGTCAGATTAGCCACACATGGCTTTGGAGAGAGAAGTGAGGGGAGAGGAGTGAGAGAATTGGAGGAGCCCGGCGTGGTGCAGTGCCTTGGCGTCAGACAGACCTGTTTGTACCTGGCTGCACCATCAAGTAGTTCTGTTTTGGGGAAATCTCTCTAAACTTGAGTTCCCCCATCAGTCCTATAAGAAGAAAAATAATTTCTTTTATAACTGTTGTGAAGATGGAAAACTATAATGCTTGCTTTATGTGTTTCTTCCCCTGGCAAAACAGAGCTTAAAAGCAGATCCTGTCCTCCCTGGCTGGTGTGGCTCAGTGGATTGAGTGCCGGCCTGTGAACTGAAAGGTTGCTAGTTTGATTCCCAGTCAGGGCACGTGGACCTGGGTTACCGGCCAGTTCCCCAGTTGGGGGTCTTTGAGAGGCAACTGATCGATGTCTCTCTCACACATCAATGTTTCTCTCCCTCTCTTTCTCCTTCCCTTCCCCTCTTTATAGAAAAAAATAAATAAAATCTTTTTTTTAAAAAAAGTCATTTCTTAAATTAAAAAAAATAGATCCTGTCGTGGGGAATCTGCCCTGGAGAGTCAGAGATTTCTGAGCAATAGGAGAAAGTAGGAGGACTGGAGGCTTTGAAGACTCAGGGACATCAGAGGATGAAGTTTTAGGGGTGTGATAGCTAACGGGGTAGATGGAGGCAGTTGGCTCCATAGCTCAGGGGTTTGAGCACTGGTCTTGTAAAAGGGATGGATAGATAGATAGATAGACAGACAGACAGACAGACAGATAGATAAAGGGATGCTAATTTCAAAGAGTAGGTTCTAGAGCTGAAGATTCTATAGAGGTTAAGATGTTCTGGGTTCTGCTTTCTTGCTATGAAGTTGGGAATAAGGAGCAGTGAGGCCAGAACATGGGGTGGGCCATCCCATCGTCTTTCAGAAGGAAGAGGAGTGTTGGCCTTGAAAGAGAGGACCATGAGCACATTTGGAAGCTGTCGGAGATTTGGGGAATGATTAGGAGGGCAGTAGATGTGATCAGTGAAGGAAAGGAGGGGCTCTGTCTCTTAGGGAATGAAAATGTTATGCCAGCATGAAGGGAAGAACGGTCTGGGGTCAGCAGTAAGGAACCTTGGTGTTGATACAGAATGAGGCTGGGGCAGGAGTAATCGCTACTGAAGAGGGCCCTAGGGCAAGGCTGTGTGTAAAGGAGGCCTTGTTAGAGGTGGAAGGTTTACAGGGCTCGCACCTGGATGCCTCGAAGTGAGCTAGCTGGTCACTGGCTGCTGCTGCCACAGATGGTATGGTCGGCATGAATTCCCTCTGGCTGATCATCTAGTTCTCTCATTGATATGCAGGCTCCACTCTTGCTCTTTTACCTACAAACTGTCTCCATCTTCTTCTCTCGTCCCTGTTAACATGCACATGCAAGCACTCACACTCCCCAAGCCTCTCTCTGCTTGTGAAACCCCACCTCCTCAGGATGTCTTCAACACTTGCAGTTCCCAAAATTCCTCACATTGACCTTTGCTCTTCTTATCATTACGACCTCCGGGGCTGTGGGGCTACTTTCCTAGAGCTATAGCTCAAGAAATCAGTTAGATAAGACATAAATGATAGTGTTCCCAAGCCTGTGCCTTGAGCTCCAAGAAGTACTTTCTTCTCTATATGTGAAAACAGGGAAAGAAAGGCTGTTATAGGAACAGAAAGGAGCTAGCTTGTACCAGCACCAGAAAACAACTTCAGGGGTCTTGTGGATATCCTGGGTGCTTCATCTGGGTCTCCAAAGCAAGCCCCAGCCCAGCTTTAATTCTGTTCACCTTTTCTGTCTATCTTTCTGTACTCTGACCTCTAGGTCCCATACTGAGCTGTTCTGAATGACATTGGGCATCCCAGATACAGCAGCTCTCCTTAAACCTGAATCCTTGGCCTGAGGACCCCACATCCAATGTCCACATCTCACCCATCTTGCTTTGTCAACTACAGAACAGCAGGCCTCTAGTGTCTGTAGAACCCAGTTATTGCCTAACTCAGAGGCTCCTTTGCTGGAAACAGACCCTTAGGCTCCCTTCACTGGTTCTTCACTAGCTGAGAGCCTAGTATTCCTTCTTGAGCCTTAAGTGAGGGATGTGGTCTCTTTAGAGCTGAGCCAGCTTCTGCCAAAATAGGAGAGAGGGGCACCTATACATTTAGCAATGGAGGAGACGTCCTGAACCTTTTTAAGTGTGTTTCCCAGGAAGTTACCCATACGTGAATGTGAATTTTGCCTCTCCCCACCAGCAGATAACTTGCTCACTTGTTTTTTCTAATTCTTATGCAGAGATTGTGTCTGCTGCCTCATTTCTCTCTGAGGCTCTAGGAGGGTACATTGGCTTCTCCAGAGTACAGGGCTCAGAATAAAAATCACACAGAACTGAAGCGCTGCAGATACTGTTCCCTAGTTTCCACACTGGCGTGCCCTGGTACCTACAAGAAGGACATTGGAATCCTGCCCCCAGGATCCAGCCCCCCAGCTCTGACCAGCTCTTTTTCCTTCCAGGAAAAGTGAATTTCTTCTCTAGCGGCCTTCTGTTTTCTCACCGTCATCACGGAAGCATCGTCATTTCCAAGGATCACGTGAATTCCATTTCGTTCTATGATGGGGTAGGTGTTCACCAGTTTATAGCTTTGGTGTTCAGAAAGATACTCCCACCTCTGAGGGAAAAACCAAGTAACTCCCGTCCTCACTTGACCACCATGGGATAGGATGTCTGGACTCCACAGTGCCTTTAAGGCAGGCAGGCAGGGGGATCATAGAGAAGCCCGCCCACTCAGGCTTAGCTAGAAAGGGCTTCTGGGTCAGGAGGGCCAGCAGCTACCCTTGGGCAATTAACTTATCCCAAAGAGGATCAGAAAGTAGGCTGAAGGAAGGCTTCCTCCTGCCCAGGAACACAAACCCACACAATTAAAATCTGGAAAGAAGCTGCTTCCTGTGACATTGATGGGGCTCCACTCACACAGTAGCATGGGAAAAAAGTATAAGTGAGGCAGAGAGGAAGAAAAATGGTTAACTTTCCCCAAGAGGACTTAGCCGTACCATCACGTGTCCAGATTTAACCTCCAGCTGCGTGAAAGTTCCTCCCCCAGAACCATGGTTTACCTTCACTAGTCTGCACTAGCAAAAGGGTAAAGCATCAACACTTCCCTTTTCCTCTAGGGAAAGAGAGTAGTTATGAGTGTCCTCTGGCCTCTACCTCCTGGCCGGAGCACAGCTTGTCTCTCAGTGTGACATACAACCTCAGGCTGAAAACCAGCTTGTTTGGGAGCCAAGACAGAGGCTAGGTGGGGCAGTTTTGTCACACGGTCAGAAAGTGAATTTCGTGAGCAATTCTTGAAAGAATTCTTTCTCCCACATAGAACCTGCTGCCTTAAAGGCTGTCCAAAAAGGCAGGCAGACCGATAAGACAGAATGGATGACCCTATCAGTGAAAGCTTTGACACCAGGTTAAAGAGTCTTACAACAACAGGGGAGAAAGGATGAGTCATTCAAGTGCTAGGAGTCTGTCTAGCTAGTTAGTTGGGGGAGAAAATGGAGTCTTATGTCATATCAAAAATCAAAATAAACTTTGGACAAGTTAAAATGAAATACTTTATAATTTTACAAGTAGAAAGAATATAAAAATGAGTATTTATTAGATCTCTAGGGACAGGAAGGCTTCTAGCTTAGAAACTTCCTTAGATACAAGAAATTATGGAGGTCTGTCAGATTTGACCACTTACAGATTTCCAAAATTTTTACTGATGATTTATTGAGATATAGTTTAAATACAATCAACTGTATCCATTTGAAGTTTTGACAAACGTAGGCCCTTATGATCCCACCATCACAATCAAGACACAGAAGACTTTCATCACCCCCAGAAAGTTTCCTAACGCCCTTTTGCAGTTCATCTTTCCCTCCTCTGGCTTTAGGCAACCACTGATTCTGTCACTACAGAATAGTTTGAATTTTCTAAAGCATTGTACAAGTAGACATTGTACATTCTGTAGCCCTTTGAGCCTGGCATTTTTCACTCCGGAAGGAGTTTTAGAGTCATCCGTGCCGTGTGTAGCAGTAGTCAGTTGCTTCTCTTTGCATTATTGCTGAGTAGTATTCCATTCCACGAATGCAGCATAAAATTTATCAGCCTGAGTAATAATATAAAACTCTGCAAAAGTATCCACAAAGAGAATTAAAAACAACTAAGCTGGGGGAAACATTTTTTGTTGATTAAAAAAGTGAGTTAATTTCTTTTCTATGGAAAGCTATATTTCTTAACATGAAAACAGTGAGTCCCAGGTCAGGGGTATTAAAAAACATGAGATTAGTTAACAGAGACAATCATACCTTATTTTATTGCACTTCACAGTTGTTGAGTTTTTTTATAAATTGAAGGTAAGACCCTCCACCAGCAAAGATTACAACTCACTTTATTATAATACTCTCTTTGTTTTGATGGTCTGGAACCAAACCCACAGTATCCCCAAGGTATGCCTGTATATGAAATCCCATTAGAAACAGCTTCATGCTATCATGCATGACAACAAATTAGCAAAAAGTAAATAAAAAAGGTACTGTTGGCAGAGAAGAAATGGAGTGAGTATTATAAATGTCCACCCATAGGGGTGACCTGAGAGGAGAGTGGGAGTCTGTCTTTGCAAATGTTTACAGATAGTTTGCAACAACAACAAATACAGATAATTTGTAACTGCATGACAGATGCTAACAATAAATTAAGTTTTTAAAGCAAGACCCAGAACTGTAAAAAAAAAAAAGAAAGAAAAGATTTCTCAGTGCCAAAAAAAAGGTAACTCAATGAATGGATTGGAAAAAATGACTAGAAGAAAAAGTATTAAAATGTTAGCTGCAGTTGGGTTTAGGTGATGGGACTTTGTATTACTTTTTTAAACCTTTCTTTTCTATTTTATGTTTGTATTTTCTTTTTAATTTTAATTAATGAACATATTACTTTTATAATGAAAAAATTAAATGTTAAAAAAAACCTTTTCCTCTAAGATCCGAAACAAGACAAGGATGGTAGCTTTTGCCATTTCTATTCAGCATAGTATTGGAAGGTCTAGCCAAAGTAATTAAGCAAGAAAAAGAAATAAAAGGCATCTAAATTTGAAAGGAAGAAGTAAAATTATCTCTATTCACAGATTATATGAAAATTGTAAAGAGTCCACAAAAAGACCTATGAGAATTAATAAATGAACTGACAAAAGTTGCAGGATATAAAATCAACACACAGAAATTCAGTTGCATTTCTGTACTCTAACAATGAACAGGTTACAAGAGATTAAGAAAATGATTTTAGCCCTGGCTGATGTGGCTCAGTAGATTTAGTGTCAGCCTGCGAACCTAAGGGTCATAGGTTTGATTCCCAGTCAGGGTGTGTGCCTGCATTGTGGGCCTGGTCCCCAGTAGGGGGCACATGAGAAGCAACCACACATTGATGTTTCTCTCCCTCTCTTTCTCCCTTCCTTCCCCTCTCCTGAAAAATAAAAATAAATAAATAGAATCTTTAAAAAAAATAGAAAATGAGCCCTGGCTGGTGTGGCTCAGTGGTTGAGTGCTGGCCTGTGAATCAGCGGGTTACCGGTTCAATTCCTGGTCAGGGCATATGCTTGGGTTGCAGGCCAGGACCCTGATGGGGTGCCAGGGTCCAGCCTTGGCAGGGTCTCAGGGTTCCCAAAGGATGCACGGCTCAGGCAAAGAGACAGACACCAAGTAAGGTGCCGGAGGAGAGCCAGGGTTTTGGGGCCCGACTGACTCACCGAGAAGAATCAATCTTTGTTTTTATAGGGGAGGTTATACAACATTCAATGCATAGTGTGATTATTAAAACAGAAACGGTACCATAGAAATAATTTCGAAAAGTACAGAAGGTTTTACAGATCAATTATGTTAAACAAAGAAATAACCGAAAAGTACAGGAGGTCCCACAGATCAACCATGTTAAACAAAGGTTATTTTGACCAAGAGGGTCATTAATCAGATAGCCAATGAAGCTATACGAGCACAAACTTTCAGGTGCCAATTAGTAACTAGGTGTCTTTTAAAATTCTAAGGACTGGTCTAAATTAGAGGGGTGCAAGGGGTGATTTATAGTTTATATATAAATTAGCTATTGTCTGTTGAGGTTAGATTTGTCCAGGTTAGGTAACTGGTTTTTTGCCTAGGTTTTTTGATTTGTACATCTTGTGGGGCGGCATGTTTTGTATTTGTTTCCATGTATTTGAGATTATTATTTCTAACTAGAGCTCCTTGCTTCTTTACACTCCTGTCCAGGGTATGGGATGGGTAGTGGCTCTAATAAATCTTAAGCTTTTGAGTGGTGACTCCTTAAGAAACATTCCTAGCAACAGCTTCCTTCAGCGTTCTGGCAGTTGGTCTGCCCATTGTTTAATTTTGTCCTTAACTTCCCAGGTGGGGGAAGCAGACAACATTAGGGTTGCTAGGGGTCTCTGCTCTGTGGTCAACAAGTCATTTCGCACAGAATCAGAGGCATCGTGCAGAATTTTTGTTATAATACACAGGTATCCAAAAATCCCACCACCTGTTGCTAGCAGGGACATGCATACAGGAAGAGATAGACAGGAGATCTGGCCACAGTCGCCTCTGCTGTGCAGATGCGTCTCATCCGTCCCGACTGTGTCAAGGGTCGGCTGTTGGTCAGCTCCCTACAGTGGGGGGCATGTGAGAGGCAACCACACACTCATGTTTCTCTCCCTCTCTTTCTCCCTCTCTTCCTCTAAAAAATAAATAAATAAAATCTTTTAAAAAGTTAAAAAGAAAACAATTTCATTTATAATAGTATCAAAAAGAATAAAATACTTAGGAATAAATTTAACGAAAGAAGTGAAAGACTTGTATACTGAAAACTATAAAACATTGCTGAAAGAAATCAAAGAAGACCTAAATAAATGGTAAGATATCCCATGTTTATGGATTGGAAGACTTAGTAGAAGACAATACTACGCAAAATGATCTACAGATTCAATGGAATTCCTATCAAAATCCCAAAGGCATTTTTTGCAGAAATAAAAAACCCATTCTGAAATTGATATGTAATCTCAGGGAACCCCTAATCACCAAAATAATCTTGAAAAAGAACTAAGCTGGGAGGCTCACACTTCTGATTTCAAAACATAATACAAGCTACAGTACTCAAACAACAATGTGATATTAGCATAAGGTCAGACGTATAGACCAATGAAATAGAATAGAGAACCCAGAAATAAACCCCGACGTGTGTGCTTAAATGATTTTGACAGTGCCAAGACCATTCAATGAGGAAAGGATAGTCTTTTCAACAAATGGTGCTGGAACAACTGGACATCCATGTGCAAGTTGGACCCTTACCTTGTGCCATATACAAAAAATTAACTCAAAATGGAATGTAGGCCTAAATGTAAGAGCCAAAGCAATTAAACCATTAAAAGAAAACATAGGAGTAAATCCTTGTGACCTTGGATTAGGCAGCGATTTCTTGGATACAACACCAGAAGCAAAGACAACAAAAGAAAAAATATATAAATTGGACTTCAAAAAACTGCATCAAGGGACACTTACCCAGAAAGTGAAGACAACCTACAGAATGAGAGAAAATATAAATCTGATAAAGGATTAATACCCTAGAAAGAATTGTGAGATGACATTTTTAGGAAAAAACGCTTGTGCTTCCTGTATCTTATATACTTGGGTATTGGAAGCACAGCTGTATTTGAACCCCAGTAAACCATATAATATGAAAATAATCGCGCTGCAGTTTGTTATGTGTGTCTGATAGTAGTTGTGAGGACTGGTAACATACAAATGACTTTTCTCACTGGTGCTCCCTCTTTTCCTCTTAGGATTCTACCAGCATCGTTGCTGCCCTTCTGATAGACTTCAGAAGCTCATTACTTCCTCATCTCCCAGTTCATTTTCATGGTTCAAGCAATTTTCTGATGATTGCCCTTTTCCCCAGATCAAAGATATACCAAGCATTTTACCCAGAGGTAACATTAATCATTGGCAAAACTACTACTGTGTGTCCCTAGCAGTGTAGGTGGTAAGGCAGTGTCTCAGGGTTAACAGTGAGGTGTTGGGAGGCTGGAGAGGGTGGCTGCTTCTAATCCCTTTGGGTCCTGGAATGGTACCTTGTCATTGAGGGGTGAGACCCTAAAGGAACTGAACAAAAGGCTTTTTAGCGGCTAAGAAAAGTCTTCATTGTCCCTTTAAATCCTAATTAAACTCATTTTCCCTTTAGCCACTTGGTGGAATTGTTGGGCCTTACCCACTGTATCAGAGCTTTCTATCTCACCCCAAGTTCTCCCTCCTGGTGGTTCACAGGCGCTGCCCTTGTGAATGGTCCCACCT
This sequence comes from Trachops cirrhosus, assembly GCA_028533065.1. Taxonomy (NCBI): domain Eukaryota; kingdom Metazoa; phylum Chordata; class Mammalia; order Chiroptera; family Phyllostomidae; genus Trachops; species Trachops cirrhosus. The sequence goes on from CM052547.1 coordinate 70,780,946, forward strand.
GGCAGGCTGCATATTATAGGCACCCATCACAGATTGTGTGAGTGAGGGAGCTGACTGAGAATTATGCAACCCACTTAGAGACCAAGCAGTAGTTAAAGTCAAACAGATGGCTGGCATTATGGCGGGTGGAAATGCTTGGAAAGGTGTAATTGCAGCAGCTTGTGAGAGGACAGTGTCTCTCCCTCAGGACAGGTTTGCAGAGCATGGAGGAGGCAAGAGCTGGCCTTGGTGCAGATGGCGTCTCAGGCCTCCTTCTTCCTGCCTGCTGGTCCTTCCCACCTCCTTGTGATTGTCCTTTCAACCAGGAACATGGAGGCAGCCCCTTAGGTTCTCTTCAGCCATCCCTTTGCCTCCACACAGGAGTTGCTTGGACCATTCATTCTGTCTGGCCCTCTCACCAATGAAGAACATGCCCCTTCTGCCAGAGTGCGTTACCTGACACCTTCTTCCCTGCTTCCTGGCCTGTGAAAGAGCAGAATCCCTGGGAGAGGAACCCAGAAAAATCTAGTTCTAAAAAATGCAGAAGAAAATTGTTTCAGGCCTCTATTTTTGAAATAAACTTGTTATAGTTGTTTGTACTGACAGCCTAGGTTTTCAACAACCATCAAATCCCCATGTGGGTTCCATATCCTGTTGTTGGGTTTAAAGTGTTCTTTGCCCAAATTCTGTTTTGTTTAGGTCTTCTCCCTCTGGCAAAAGCAAGCTAACTCAGGGCTGTCTTTAAAAGTGATCCAGGAAGATGGATTATCTGTGGAACAAAAGAGATTGTAAGTGGCTGCCTTCAGTGTTTATGCTTGCTACCTTAAGCTGTGCATGTCTGCTCTCTCTGCAGGGTGCTTGCATTATGTAACACAGGGGGCTTGGTTTCTAAAAGAACCAATGCGGTCATTTTCAGTGCTGCCAACTTAAAGATAGCACGAGTCCTTGGGGAAAGAGAAATCCACCAAGAATCAGAAACCCATAATATCAGCAAGGGTTTCGGGCCTTCCTATGTGGGCACACTAGTCATCATGCACTAAAGCCACGTTTTATTTAGGTCAGTGAGATGCTTGTTTTGAAAGTGTTGACTTTGTCACAGGACTCTGGCTTGAAAGCATCAGAACAAGTTATGTAAAGTAGGTGCACTATAGGGAGATGGAGTTCTCATCTGTGTGCTTGTGATATTCCAGACACTCCCGTGCACAGAAGCTCTTCAGTGTCCTGAGCCATTCTGCCGGGGAGAAACGGAGTCCTCTAAAGCTACTGTCAGCCAAACTCCCAGAGCTGGACTGGTGAGCTTTGGTTTTCTGTTTATAGGTGTTTAATGTCCTGGCTTTTGAAGAGTCAGAAACATCATCATTGGTCCTTTCTAAGCTCCTTTTTCTTTATAGCTTCTTAGAGATCGTTGTAAAAGTTAGTAGTAACACACCATATACAATTTTATTTTCTAGAGAGAATCTCTCTAAGGTTTCTTTTTTGTTATTTTTTTAAAGATTTTATTTACTTATTTTTAGAGAGAGGGGGAGGGAAGGAGAAAGAGAGGGAGAGAAACATTAATGTGTAGTTGCCTCTTGTGCACCCCCTTCTGAGAACCTGGCCTGCAACCCAGGCATGTGCCCTGACTGGGAATCAGACCAGCAATCCTTTGGTTCCCAGGCCCGCACTCACTCCACTGAGCTACACCAGCCAGGGCTCCAAGGTTTCTTTTTTATCAATTAAATAACAAGTTTCTCATGTGAATGGACACATTCAGGCGAGGCTGCTGATGGTAACATAGGAGAATTATCTTTGTTTTTCTAGGTTTCTCCAGCATTTCGCCATCAGCAGCGTTAGTCGAGAGCCTGTGATAAGGACCCATCTCCCTGTCCTGCTCCAGCAAACTGAAATCAACCCTACTCATCAAGTAGAAAATGACAAGGTACAGCAGCAGCTCACCAAGTCTGCTGGGAGTTCATGGGAAGAGAAAGAATCCTGATAGCCTGCCTTTGGTTATTCCGTGTCAGTTAACAAAAGTAGCTCAGGCGGAGTCCGTTTTGTAAGACACTCCACCCCCTTGGGTGCTGATGTAATGATACACATGCAACTTGCTCCATGCAGTGACTGTACAGGCATCTGCATTAGCCCCAGCCAAGCCCCCTGGCAGCGATGAAGCTCGGGCACCTTGCCCTGCCCTCCCCTTCCTTCTCCACGCCTTTCAAGTGCTTGCTCAGTGCTCTCATGCTGTCAGCTCTTTCTGGTTGTGACAGGGCCTTACCTGGCATTGGGTGACACATCAGCTTAATAAGGGGATGGGCCTTGTTAGTTGGGCCTTGCTAGCATCACCAGGGTAAGGTGATACTTTATAAACATTGCCTTCCCAAGAGTGGATTGTAATCTGCACTGGCCTCACACTCCTCCTCTTAACCTCTCCCACCGTTTCTTTGGAGCCATATGTCTTTATATGCTCAAAGAGGACATTTATTTCTGTGCAAATCTGGAAGACACTCAGCTACAAAAGAAAATAGAAGCACCAAGCAACCAGAAGCCTCATTTTTCCCTTAGGCAAAAGTTTAAAAATGAAAGCGCCTGCTTGTCATGTTTTGTTAAAAAGGTGCTGTGGGACCTGCCATAAAGTAAGAGGGTTCTGGCTATAAGCGCACGCGCTGTGGTGTGAGAGGACGAGGCCTGGGCGCTGAGGAACAGGCACCAAGATGGGGAAATTTGGATGGAGGGAGGGTGAACAAAAAGTCAGTTTCATGGAGTACTCCCCATGGGGCAGAAAGGGACACAGAGTAGGGGCCTGGGCATAGGGTCGGTGGGAGAGCTGCTGGTTCCCAGAAAAGAAGGGATCAATGGCCATCTCTCTACTGATGTGACCAGCTCCAGTGATGCATGCCACCAAGCTGAGCTTTAGTCTTAAGTTATTTGTGACCAGGCCTGTCCCAGTGAGTCTCGTGTATTGTGGTAAAACACGTACTTAGGCCTTCGCCATGCTGTGCCATTTATTATCTGTATCCTTCAGCAATTGCATGGTTCCTTTCCTCCCTACCTGACCCTCATCAGTGAATTTCTTCAAGTTACTTTACAGTATCTGCCTGCAGAGGGCTCTGTTTTCATATGGTTGTGTAGTAAGGTTAGGACAGTCCAGCCAGGCTCCTCTTCTCCCCATCAAAATTCAAAGGACAAAAGGCCACCACCAGCCTCTGCTTCTGGGAATTCAGCTCCTTGTCATGCTGGGCAACTTTGGTGTGTAAGCATTTCAGAAAACCCCTACATGTGGACATTTGCTCTCCAGAGGCCAGTCTGAACACGGCAAAGAGGAGTGGAACCGGCTCTGAGCTGAGTCGTGAGAAGCTGCTCCTGTATCCCAAACCAGTTTTTAATACGTAACATCCTACAGTGTATTTTCGCAGCACTCAGAACCTCTCCCCACTAGTCATTAGGGCAAAGTATATTAAACAAAACCAAAAACCTCAACAACAACAAAAAAAGAACTCAGAAATACTTCCTACCCTAGTCTGTTTCCTTAGTGGGGTGGTGCAGCGTGGAGGGTGGGCAGCCGGATGGAAGCATCTCCGGTGTTGCTGGGTCTTTCACTGAAGCCACTGTGCCACTTGAGCCCCTGGCGTTTTTGCCCCAGACTGCCTTCTGTATAGTGTTTTTGTTGTATTTTAGTTGGTCTAAACTAAAACACAGTCTGCTCATGGAGATTGTAATGGTAATATAAAACTTAAATGTGTTTGCTGTGTGCCAGTGTTCTAAGCATTTTTACATATATTAACTCAGTTGATCATCATGCCTACCTCACAAGGTAGGTTCTGTTTTTAAGCCCAAGATCACATAGCTAGTGAGTGTTGGTGCTGCAGTTCAAACTCACAGAACCTGGCTCTGTAAGTCTGTTCTCTCACGTATGCTGCCTCCCAGTTCTCTCCCAAACCCACATGGCTTTTCTCTCATGTAGGTCATCGTCAGCATTGTAACTGGCCTCCCAGGATGTCATGCTAGTGAGCTCTGTGCTTTCCTGGTCACTCTGCATAAGGAGTACGGCAGGTTAGTATGGCTGCCACCTTTGCTTCGGGGAAAGGGATTCTGTGCCTGGGCCTGCCTGGGCACTGGGGAACCCTGGACACGTTCTGACCTTTGGTGTAGTTGGTATCAGTAAAGCAGCCTCATCAGTCCATTCCTTTGACACATTTGTGCCGAGCACTTCCTGTGCGCCCAGCTCTGTTCTAAGTGTGGAGCGCATCTGAATGAACAGGCTAGAACATCTCTGCCCTCCTGGAGCTTACATTCTAGTGTGGGAAGACAGTTGACCGGATAAGGGAAACAGTGTGTCAGCTAATGAAAAGTGCTGTGGAGAAAGTAAAGCTGAGAAGGCTGTAGGGGGTGCTGGGCTCAGAGGTTGGGGGTGGGAGCAGGGATTCCAGCTTTGCGTCGGGTGTTCGGGGAGATGTCACTAAGAAGGTGACATTTGAGCAAAGGCCTGAGGAAATGAGGAGGTGAGCCCATGGATATCTGGAAAGAGCACTGTGGCAGCAGGACCAGCACAGGCAAGGGCCTGGGAGTGTGCCTGGTCAGGAGAGCAATTCAGGACCAGGGTGGTTAGAACTCGGGAGCTGGTGGATGTGATCCTGCCCAGACTACGAGAGGACTGTGAGTTCAGGTGCAGCTGAGCCATGTCGCCTCAGGTGAAATTGGGAGAGTCATTCATCCATCACTTCCACCTGGCTGGCAGGTTGCTAAACAACCCTTGCTGACTGAACTGGACATTTAGTCTCTAGTCATTCTATCTCAAAGTTAGGCATCCTTCAGCAGGCTATAGAGGGATTGAGAAGACTGCAGCCACACAGAGGTTTGGGAATTTTGGGAGATTGTGGAAGCTGGGGAGACAAGTGTTAGAGAGATACGAGGGTGTTACTGGACCTCCTTTACAAGTACTAAATAGGTAACCGGTCTCCTCCTCACTTCCCTTGCTTTTGTTCTGTAAACATTCTGAATTCTTCACTCTGCCCATTTCTTATACTCAGCAAGCGTTTTACTGTGTGTCAGCACTGTACAGAATGGCCTTCAGGAAGGGACTACCTGGTCAGGAGTCTTTCTCAACTCTGGAGTCTGTTGACCTTTCTCAACTCCCTGTGGCAAGGAGTTTCCTGTCAAAAGCTCCAATGGTTGTGGCTTCAAGATACGGGGTCCCCCACCCAGCCAGTGTCTTCTGCCTGTTTCTGTGGTGCCAGGACTACTCTCCCAGAGGGCTTCACTGGGCAGAATGTCTGGTCACATTTGAATCCAGGGCCGGGCCTTCAGGCGGCGCCACACTGAGATTACCTTTGCCATTTCCAGGTGGATGGTGTACCGCCAAATCATGGATGGCTCTGAATGTTTCCATGCTGCCCACTTCCAGAGGTACCTTTCCAGTGCCCTGGAAGCCCAGCGGAACCGCTCTGCCCGCCAGTCAGCCTATCTCCGCAAGAAGACCAGACTGCTGGTGGTGTTACAAGGGTGAGCACTGGCAGTCTTCTGGGGACAGTGGGGTAGTGTGGAGGCCTTACCACTACTGTTTTTTTGGGTATTTTTTTTAAGATTTTATTTATTTATTTATTTTTAAAGAGAGGGTAAGTGAGGGAGAAAGAGAAGGAGAGAAGCATCAGTATGTGGTTGTCTCTCACACACCCCTCACTGGGGACCTGGCCTGCAACCCAGGCACGTGCCCTGACTGGGAATCAAACCGGCGACGCTTTGGTTCACAGGCCAGTATTCAATCCACTGAGCCATGCCAGCCAGGGCACCACTGCTGTTATTTAATGCGTGGCTCACGTGGGGCACAGAACAAACTCCACGCCTGTATGAGCAGTGTCTGTGCTACACAGAGGCCTTCAATGAGCAAGGACTCCTGTTGGCATCCTGTGACCTAGAGTAGCTGGTGTAGCTTACACGTAAGTTTTAAGTTTGGCTTCAACATCATCATACCCCCAAAAGGTGGGGAATTAGGGAGGAGGTTTTCTGGGTAAGTTTTTTTGATAATTCTTATAATAGTGGTCCCTAACCCTCTTCCCTCACCATGTAGGCAAGGGAGCATCATCTGTTTCAGTCCTCCCTCCTGTGGAGCTGCTGAGATGGCCCCCACACTCTGATCTCCAGCCCCAGCATCTTGAGGATGGCTGGTCCAGGAGGGTTTCCTGAGGCTCTCAGTGAGGAGCTTGCATAGCCCAGTCCAACAAGGAGTTCGCTGGGAGGACAGGTTTGACACTGTGCGGCTGTTGCAAGCACCCTGGTTGCAAGGAGTTGTCCTTGACCTCTTGTAAGGCCTTCCAGGAAGGGGCCCCATGCAGCCCCATCACCCCCTTAGGCCAGAAGAGAATGTGCCAGAAAAGCAGGCTATATACTCTTCACTGGTATCATTTTGGTTGGTAATCAAGACTTTTGGCAGTTCTCGCGAAGTGTTTTTGTGCTGTGCTGTATTTTGTGCTCATAATAATGAGTATTTGCAGTTGGCTGATTGTTTCCAGTAAAGAATAGACCCAGATGCAAAGCCCTGTGTGGGCTCCCAGTGATGGTGAGACCTGGAGGAAAGCTAGGTTGGTGGTCCCTTGGCAGGAAGTGGGCAGGGCTCTGCACCCCACCAGGCCTTGTTCTCACCCCTGCCCTGGACTTTCCTCTGTCAGCCCCTTGTCCCACTTGTGGGCTGAGGTTGGGAGCCACAGAGCAAGAGTCTGAGTTTGTAGCTGTTCGTTCTCTTCTGGTTTTTTTCCATCGCTTCAAATGGTCAAAAGAACAGATTGGCCCCTGTCAGAGTTGAGAGTCAGTGGGTGAATAGACCTGGAGTCAGATTTGGCAGTTTAATATCCTGTGATTAAGGTCATTTTCATCTTCTGTCACGTCAGAGAACACCATGGACTCCTTGTCTCTGATTGTACAAGTCTGCAAAAGTGTCAGCTGTCCCAGCTGCTCTGCACTGCAGTGATGGTATGGCCAGGCCACTCATGTACTTTCAGACTGAGACTTAGCCCAGTCACAGTCCCAGGATTCTGAGGACCTCAGATTTCCCAGCGGACTCGAGCCGGGATATCAGCTAAATGCTGTGGCTCTCACTAAGACCCTGGCCTCACAGGCTGGGCCCCTTCGCTTGAGGATCAGCAGGGAGCTTGAGGCAGCCTCCTTTCTGAATGTCTGTCTCCATAGGGCTGGACCTGCGAGCTCAGAATTGAGATTGCCGGTGAATGCATGATGACCCTAGAAGCTTCTCAAATTGAGAATTTATTCCTTTAATGTCACTTTAATCTTCATTTATAGGCTTGTTTGGGGAAAACCTGTGGTTAGGGCAGTTTTCTTTTGCCCCTAGAGTGGCCTGGTGGTGTTGGACTTTGTGCAGCAGTGGGGACAGCGGTGTTGAGCTTTGACATCAGGTAGAGCTATTAGTTGTTGCCGTAAAAATTAATGTATTTTGAAGTGATGAGATTTTTAAAATGGAGGACAGAACAGTGGTTGCCAGATGCGGGGGGCGGGGGGCGGGGGGCAGGATGGAGGTAGTTGTAGTTATATGGAACTGAAAACATATAACACAAATAAGTCAAACTGGAGAAATCTTAATTAAAAAAAATAATTTTAAGGAATTTGTTTACACTTTTGGGAGGGTTGTAAAATTATTCTTTAAATTATCTGCATTTAAAACAAAGCATCTCTCTCAAAACAAAAATTGAATTAATTTAGAACATGTGCCCAAATTGTAGGCTTAAATTGCAAACATAAAACAGAGCCCAAAGGACACTTGAATAGAATATCTGTTATTTCAGAGGAAAGAAAGTTCAAGTCCTACTGGGCTTTTGTTTTGGTTTTGTTTTGTTTTGTTTTTGTCTTTAATAAAGAGAGTACTGACAAGAAAGAGGCAAACATGAAGAACCAGTTTTTTGCCTTCATCATGCATTCGGGCAGCTTAGCCAAAGTGGCCGGATGCAGTCTGGCACCTGGAATGACCTGCTTCCTTCTGTGGTGAGGGCTGCCTCCTCCTGTTTGGAGGCCACGCCCAGGATGATTACTATTGGGCAGGGCTGGACAGGGAGGCAGGGTCTAGCAGGACCGTCTTAATAAGTAGAGTAAATGACACTTAGGGCCTCCTCTCTTGCCATAGTGGCTCTTGGCTGCAGTGCGTAGATACAGTCATGTAGATGCACCAGATGCATTGGCCTCACCAAGGAGCCTGGGGTGAGTTTTCACTCTAACCCTTTGTATTAAAATAAATGAAGGTTAGTGGAATGCTCTGAAAACCTGGGAATTCCCCAGACACCCTTCCTAAGGGTGAACCTGTTGTATTAGAATGATCAAAATCTGCAGGACTTGCTTGTAAGTCTTTTTTCAGTTTCTTATCCTAAAAATAAGAGCCCTGACCGGTGTGGCTTAGTGGATTGAGTGCCAGACTGCAAAGCAAACAGTCGCCAGTTCGATTCCTAGTCAGGGCACATGACTGGGTTGCAGGCCAGGTCCCCAGTAGGGGGCGCATGAGGGGCAACCACACGTTGATGTTTCTCTCCCTTTCTCCCTTCCCTTCTCTCTGAAAATGAATAAAGTCTTTTTAAAAAAGATAGAATTGCTTCAAATTTCTTTTAAAGAAAGAAAGAGAGAAAGAGAGAGAGAAAGAAAGAAGAGCCTCTATAGGCCCATACCAAATATGGGAAAAAAAAAGGCTCCAAGCACTTTTTTTTTTTAATAGAATCAGGGAAAAGCTGACACTGAGGAGCAAGGCTGGGACACTTAACCACAAGAGTTAAATCTATTGAACATGGCCACAAAGAGATTGGAGGGCAGCATGCATGCATCAGTCCTGCTTACCACGGCGTGCTTAAGGGACTGCAGTGCAGGCGATTAGGGGGCTGTTCTGGCATCCAGTCCCTCCCAGACACCATAGAACCAATGGGAAGAGCCCCACATGGTAGTACACACACCTGCCCAGGCATGAGGAGAAACCTTCAAGGAAAACCAGTGAGCAGAGGGCTCTCTCTAAAGGCTCTCTGGCTGCCAGGCCCTAATGGGGGAGCGCTAGAACCTAGCACTCCCTGTTCTTTACTAAAGCACTGCTGGTTCGTAGGGACTGCGGCGGACATGCTGCGGCGGGGGGCGCTAAAGTTGTGATGTGGGATAGAGCCAAGTGCCAACTTACAGGTGAGTGGTGTGTAGTGACTTGGGAAATGGCTCAGGCAGGCTGTACCTATCCTCTCGGCCACCATGACTGGCCTCCCTAGGACCCAGGCCCTTCCCTCTACAGAAACTGACCTTTTGGTCCATAGGCTGGGTCAGTCAGGAAAATGTTCTCACAAGGTGAAAAGCACATGCTCTCTCTTCAAGTGGCCATGTATCTCCCTGGGGTTGGGCGTCCAGTTCATTCATTGACCCTGCTTTAGGCACTGTAGATTACAACACTCGACAGCCTTCATTTCAACTGCAGGCACAGACTGTAAACAAATAAATGAGAAAATACAGAGTATGTAGCTGGCGTCAGTGCTCTGGAGAAGAATTGGGGCAGGGGCAGGTTGGACCAGGGAGGGGGTTGCCGTATCACATAGGCTGTACGAAGTCAGGGGACACCTCCCTCATGAGGGAGTGAGAGAGTAAGCCTTGCAGACATCTGAGTGAAAAGAGCATCACAGGAGAGGGGACAGAGAGTGCCGGGAGGAAGTATGCCCGGAATGTTCTCGGGAGAGCCAGGAGGCCAGAGTCTCTGGGTTGGGTAAGGAAAGGCATAGTAGGAGAGCCAGCTCTTTTCTGCAGTGTGGGGGCAGATCTTAGAGGGCTGCTGGGCCATCGTAAGGCCTTTGGCTTTCACACTGAGTGGGATGGAAGCCACTCACTCAGTGGCTTAGCACAATGGGATGAGTCCGATCCCTCTGGCTTCTGTGTTGAAAACAGGCTGGAGAGAGGCAAGGACAGAAGCAGGGAGGCCATTGAAGCAGCTGTGAGGCTGATCTGGGCAAGAGATGGGAGCAGTTTGGACCCAGCAGTAGTGTGGGAGTATGAGCAGTGATCTCATTCTGGTTCTGTTTCGAAGGTTGAGAAAAAATAGAGTCAGTGATGACCCTAGGCAAATCTTTCGACCTAGCAGCTAAAGGAGCGGAGTCTCCTCTGCTGAGGGCAAGGCCTGGGGAGGAACAGGCATGAGGGAGTTGGATCGTGAACATATTAACATGAAATATCAAGTTGTCCCTGGACATCTGAAGTTCAGAGGGAGTTCCAATCAGGAGATATAATGCAAGGGTATTTGAAGTGTCTGCTGACCTGGAGAGATCCCCTAGGATCCCCTTTTCTCTCTTGCCCACATGTTCTATGAGGTGGAAGGAGAGGAAAAACCTATTTTAAGGAAAATAGACCAATGTAGGAGCTCCTAACTTAATTAGAAAACAGGTCTAAGGATAGAGTCCCCCTCTCTGAGCCCCAGAGTCGCCTGTACAGGCTTACTGTACCCTGAGGGTTGGGGGGTTGTACTGCTGCCCACTCTTGCACAGTTATGAGGACTAATGGGACTCGAGGATGCAGAAACACTGGACTCCAGCAGCTCTAAATCGTGATGTCAGATGACCCCAAGAACCCAAGCACCACTCCTCATAGGTTTCCCTCTGTCCTGGCTCGCTCAGCCACTCAGCATTCTCCTCTTCCCCTGCCCCACTCTCCAGCCCCAGTCAGTAAACTAACCATTCCCTTTTTCCCCCAGCTACATGGATGTTATCGATGTTGTCCAGGCCCTGCAGACCCACCCCGATTCAAATGTCAAGTCCTCCTTCACCATCGGTGCCATCACGGTGTGCGTGGAGCCCCTGAGCTGCTACATGGAGCACAGGTACGCGCTGGGGCCACCTCCAGCCCACAGGACATGGTGGGTCTAGTGCATGGAACGTAATTTTCTCCCACCCACTAGACGGAGACACGTCTTTCTGTGTGTTCGTCTTTTAGAACACATCAGTTCACCTTATGCACAGCAAGTGTTCAGTTGTTATTTGATTAGTGCCAGGTTCTCAGAAGACTCCTTTGGACAGGCAGCCTCCGCCAGTTTTTTGTGTGCTGGAGAGTTGTTGGCCTCAGGCAGTGGAGTTTGAAACAGCGTCTCCCAGAAAGAAATGCCTGCGCCAGCCTTTTCTTTTGTCTTTACTGCAGAGGAGAGGCCTGTGTCCCAAGGCCTTGGGTTATCTCACAGGCATTTTTTCATATGGTTAAGCCATCTTAAAGCCACCCTACCTCAGTAAGGGACGCTCATTCTAACTACTAACACGGGAACTTTCTCTTCTTTTTCTTTTGGAATAATATAACAATAGCAAAGAAAATTGGATAATAATTCATCTATAATCTCACTAACTCAATGTAACTATTACAATTTTTGTGAATTCCTTTCTGATTTCTTTATGTGCATGCTTTTTTACAGGTGTGATGTACATATAATTTTATATGCATTTTCTTGGGATAATGTAGAAATATGTATGTTAACATATATGTTCTTGTATCACACTGATAATTAATTGCATTTTGATGAATTATATAATCATATGTGTGGGTGAACATAATTGTCTTAACCATTTCTCCACTGTTAGTTACATAAGATGTCTCCAACTTTTCACAATTATAAATAATGCTGTGGGAACAACTTTTCCATATAAACTTCACAAATTTCACATTATTTCCTTAGAATAGATTCCTCAGAATGATACTTACCCCACACTAATGATGTGTATAGAAGTTTTATTACTTTTTATTCACTTTCCCAAACTGCTTTTTGAGTAGGTTTTACAGTTTACGCTGTTCCAGAGGTGTCTGGAAGTACCTATTTTCATCATGGAAGCATTCCTCAGTGGGGACAGTTTCAAGCACTGAATTGTCTCCTCATAGAGCTGTTTAACTTCCTATCCCTGTAGCCTAGTGGAGTATCTTCTGTGTCTGTAATGATGTGGTCTTCCCAGCTAGTCCGTGTTATTATTATCATCTCCTGGTTACTGATTAATCTACCCTTAGACCTTCATCTGGAAAAGCTCCCTTCCTATTTGAGTCCCAAGTTGGTATTTTTAAGTTTCTCATAGAAACTACATTACAGGTTATGTCCCTAATCACCTTGACTGATCCCAAGAAACGTCTTCACCATTCTCTCTTCTCTCTAGCTGTGACCCAGGCTCTTCTCTGCAGTAGAAGAGCCACGGGGGTCTGTTTCCTTCTGTCTCAGGTCAGGTTACTGTGGTGGACACTGAGCATTACCACTGTGCTTTGGACTGCCGCGTTGACGCTTCCATGCAACGCTTTCTACCATTCGTGCCTTCTTTTCCTCAGTTTTTTTGAAAAGATGGATTAAAGTAGAAGGAGGTCTAACATGGGATGAGATTACTACCATAAAAAAAAAAAGCTAGGACAAGATCGTAATAAGGAACCAACAGATGAAGGTTACACTTCAGAAAACAGCTCAGTCCCCTACTCTTCTGCACTTGTCAAAAAAAATTGAGAAGAGGAGCCAACAAGTGGGATGGAAAGGGCTCAAGGAGAAGACGTAAAAGGCCTGGGGGACTGGCAGGAGGGATCTTCCTGGAGTGATGGAAATGTTCTAAAACAGTTGTGGTGCTGGCGGCACAACTCTGTAAACTTACTTTAAAAACCATTGAATTCCACTCTTAAAAACGAGTGAATTTTATGATATGCACGTTATACCTCAGTAAAGCTATTACATAGAAAAAAATCGGAGGAGAAAAGGAGTTCCGCTAACAAAAGCAGCCAAAAATGAACTGTTAGAGGCCCAGAAAGAAAGACAGTAGAGTCACTATGGTATTGAAAATCTCAGCCAAAGGCAGAAACAACGCCCACACCTTGTGGAGCCGCCACTTCCTTCACCAGAAACCAGGGTCTGCCTAACGTGCATGCCTTCCCCCACCTTGCTGGCTGCCAGTGGGAGACTCGGGTACATCTGGTTGGTTTCACATACCTGCACCAGGCTGCAAGAAGGTCTGGGAAAGCTGTTTTCTGCTGTTTACAGGAGGGTTGGGCTTCCTAAGTTCAAGCCTAGGAAAGGTGTTTGGTAGGTACCGGACAGTCCAAAATATGACCAATGTGCTCTGCAGTGGTCAGAATAACACTTTATAATATTGAAGAACTGGAAATAATCCAAATGCTAATTAGAAACCAGTTAAATTTGGGAATATCCATATAATGAAATACTATTCCAGGCATTAAAAAAAAAACTTAGCAAGCCCTGGCTGGTGTGGCTTAGTGGATTGGGCACAGGCTGTGAACCCAAGTGTCGCAGGTTGGATTCCCAGTCAGGGCACATGCCTGGGTTGCGGGCCAGGTCCCCAGTAGGGGGCGTGTGAGAAGCAACCACACATTGATGTTTCTCTCCCTGTCTTTCTCCCTCCTTTCCCCTCTCTAAAAATAAATAAATAAAATCTTTAAAAAAAAAACCTCAGCAGATTTTTATGTACTATCATGGGGACATGTCCACAATATTTTGTGAAGTGAGGAAAGCAAATTACCAAAAACAATGTGTTTTTAAAATGTTTATTTGTATACATACAGGAAATATCTAGAAATATATGTGTCAAACTGTTAATAGTGGTTTATTCTGGGAAATGGCCACGTCTTTGGGGACAAGTGTTGGATGATGGGGAAACCATGTGATATTTTATAGTATGTATGTATATTGCTTTTTAAAAGTATAATAGCTTTATTGAAATATAATTCACATACTAAAAAATTCTCTCTTTTAAAGTCACTCACCACTTCTTTGTCCTCCCACCCCATGGCAATTATTAGTCTCCTTTCTGTGTCTGTGGAAGTGCTTATTCTGGACATTTCATATAAACAGAATCATGTCATAAGTAGTCTCTGGTGTCTGGCTTCTTTCACTTGAGCATAATGTTTTCAGCTTTCATCCAATTTTGAGCAGGTATCAGCATTTCATTTCTTTTTATAGCCAAGTAATATTCCATTGTGTGGATATACCATTCATCAATTATTGTGGATTATCCATTCATCAATTGATGGACATTTAAATTATTTGCACCCTTTGGCTATTATACATTATACTGCTATGAACATTTGTGTACAAGTTTTCATGTGGTCATATGTTTTCTGTTTTCTTGGATACATACCTAGGGGTAGAATTGCTGGATCATATAGTAACTGTACATTAACTTTTTGAGGAGTTACAAACTATTTTCCATAGCTACTGCTCCATCTACATTCCTCCAGCAATGTGTGAGTGTTCTGTTTTCTCCCCATCTTCACCAGTACTTGTTATCATGTCTTTTTTATTTTAGCCATTTTCGTGTACAGTGGTATCTCCTTGCAGTTTAGATTTGCGTTCTTCTAATATAATGATACTGAGAATTTTTTCACTTGTTTATTAGCCATTTGTTTATCTTCTTTGGAGAAATGTACACTCAAATCCTTTGCCCAGTTTTAAATTGGTTTGTTTGTCTTTTTATTGAATTGGAAGACTTTACATATTTTGAATCCAAGTCCTTTATTGGATATTTGATTTGCAAAAATTTTCTCTTTTTATTTTCTTGGTGGCATCCTTTGAATTACAAAAGTTTTTAATGTTAATGAAGTTGAATTTATTTTTCTTTTGTTGCTTGTGATTATGGTGTCATATCTAAAAAACTATTGTGTAATCCAAGGTAACAAAAATTTACCCCTGTATTTTCTTCTAAGTGTTTTATAGTTTTGGCTCTTACATTTAGACCAGTGCTCTGTTTTGAGTTAATTTTGTATAAGGAGTGAGGTAGGGGTCCAGCTTCATCATTTTGCATGTGGATATCCAGTTGTCCTAGCACCATTTGTTGAAAAGATTTCTTTCCCCATTGAATTGCCTGGGCACCCTTGTCAAAAATCAGTTGCCTGTAAATGTAAAGGTTTAATTCTGGATTCTCAGTTATATTCCATTGATCTGTATGTCTCTCCTTACGCTCCTATCACACTGTTTTGATTATTGTTTTACAGTAAGGTGTGAAATTGAGAAGTGAGAGTCCTTCAGCGCTGCTCTTGTTTTTTCAAATTGTTTTGGCTATTCTGAGTCCCTTGTATTTCTGTATAAATTTAAGGATCAGCTTGTCAGTTTCTGCAAAAAAAGACAGCTTGGATTTTGACAGGTATTACATTGAATTTATAGACCCATTTGAGAGTTATTGCCATCTTTAAAATATTATGTCTTCTGCTCTGGCTGGGTGTTCAGTTGATTGGATCATCGTCCTAATGTGCTGGGGTTGCAGGTTTGATCCCTGGTCAGAGAGCCTGTGGGAATCAACCAATAGGTGCGTTGGTGGGTGGAGCAGTGGGGGTCAAAGTCTCTATCTCCCTCTCTCTCTCTTGCCTTTCTTCTCTCTCTCTCAAAACAATAAATTTTAAAAAATTAAGTCTTCCAATTCATGAATGTGGATATGTCTTTTTATTTATTTAGGTCTTTAATTTTTTTAAATGTTTACTTACTGATTTGAGAGAGAGAGAGAAAGAAACATCAATTTGTTGTTCCACTTAATGTGCATTCATCGGTTGATTCTTGTATGTGCCCCAACTGGGTCATAACGATGCTCTGACCAACTAAGCTGCCTGGCCAGGGCCAGGTCTTCCATTTTTTCAGCATTGTTTTGAGGTTTTAAGTGTACAAGTCTTGTGCTTTTTTTGTTTAATTTATTCCTAAGCATATTTTCTATTCTAAATAGAATAAAAATCCTCAAAATCCTCCTTAAAGATATTCTTTATTATCATACTTTACCATAAAGGAGCCACTCAGAAAAATTAAGTAATTTTCCAAAGACAATGGCATATACATAATTCATCATGACATGGGGTAGAAAGTGAAATAATAAAAGACTAATGCAATTTTATACAAATTATAAAGAAGCAATGATAACTTCTATTTGGATTAGAGAAGAAAGCTAGCATATGAATTTGAAGGACTGGGACACCAAAGATGCTAAGTTATGAGAAACTATTCCAATTTTAGGGAATCATAGGTGCATGCAAGTCCGTGTGTTCTGAGTATTTTCTTTGCAGCTGCTTAGTGGGAGCAGCTTGATGACCCCAGCCCCTGTCAGAGGTTTAAACCAGGAACATCCAGCCTGTGATCGGATAAGATGCCTTGAGGGGGACCTTTGTTCAACCTTATCTAAAATGCCTCTGGCGTGAATTGCTGTGAGAAACAAGCAGGGTGCTAAGAAGGGCCTGTAAGGGCAGTACTCTAAAGTCACAAGCACTTAATGGGATCAGATACTTTCTAAGAATATATTTGCTGTGGGGGGAGGGGGACATTCAATGAACTGTGAGTGCAGTGGAGTCAGCGTGTTCTTTTCTTGGGAGGCTCTGGTGTGGATGTTCCAGGGCTCTTGACCTTGCCCCAGAGTCCATTGGGGGTCCCTCCTTAGAATTCTTCAGAAACAATGAGGGAGTCAGGCAAGAGACTAATCAGCAGCCCAAAAAGTGGTATTCGTCCAGCTCACTCATCCACCAAGTGTGGTTCCAGTGATGAGTATTTGGATGTTAAAAATCAAATAGAAGAATGAAGGCTTGCCACCACTAGGGAAACTGCAGAAGAAAAAGCCCCCCAGTGTTCTGAACAGCGTTGATGCCTGCCAGTTAGACCAGAGACATTTCAGAAGTACAGCTTCAGAAGCATCTCACTAGCAGGGAAAGAAATCACAGGAGCTTGTGGTGCCAAACAGACCTAGGTCCCTGCACATGCCCTCCCACCTCCTAGCTTCCCGTGAGGCCTTGGGCAACAGACTGCTCAGCCATCCTAACCCATTCTCCGATCTTACTGCCCAAGGCACAGGGCAGGTGTGAGGACGGAACTAGATGGTGCATTCGAACTGCCTGCATAGTGCCCAGCCTCATGGTCAAATAAAAGGCAGCTCTTCTCCGTAGTGTTACCTTTCTCCCTGAGAAGAGCACTATGACGTTTTAGGAGTTTTACACCACAGAGAACTTGAGTTTTTCTTTGGAGCTTCCTACAGAGCTACCGTTATGAACTAACTCACACTTTGGATCAGTCACTCTCACCTGCTTCAGTTCTGACCCAGTGAGTTTCCAGTTTTTCATTCACTGTTAGAGTTCAGAATGGGATTAAGGGTAACCAGGATTCAAGTGTGCATGCAAGGGGAAGCAGGGCGGCTTCCGCCCTGAACGCCCAGCTGACTTAGGCGAATGTAATCCTTCTCATTTTCCCTTGAAGTTTCCCTTTAGGAAGACAATATCTCTTTAAAAGCAAATAAACAAGCAAAAACAATCAAAACAAGAAAACCAGCTGTCTTTCTCTGTTTCCTATAGTCTAGAGACTGGCCATGCCCAAGCATCCCCTCTTCAACTTTCCAAGAGTTGGCCACGTACGGACTTTTATGGGGTTCCTGGCTTAAGGAGCTATGAAAACCTCTTGTATAACCATGGCTATCTTTAATGCTCAGTGCTGCCTGTCACTTGCCCTGTCGAGTGGGTCATTTTAGATATTAGTGATAGACACAGTTGTGTGGGAAATAATCAATGACAACTCTGAAATTAATGGTTTTAAACTATTTTTCTTTTTCCTCCCCAGATTTCTCTTTCCTAAATGTCTTGACCAGTGTTCACAAGGTAAGCGATGTGCTTCACCCGCTGCTTGCATGCCTTTCAGATTCTGTTCCAATGCAACAGACCTTTCATGCTCCTACCTGCCATTCTAAAATCTAAAACAAAAGCAAAGTTGGTCCCCGGAAAACACTGGCACCTTTTATCTTTATCGTATTTGATAGGCAGGTTTCTTCCAGAGTTTGTCTCTTAATGATGACAGGTTGTCATGACAACACCTCTCCTGAGCTGGGCTTCCAAGTAATACCAGTGGGTTGAATACATATTCCTAGTCTCTGAATCATCAATATCTTGCATTTGTCCTGCCCTATGAGTGCAGAGTATGGTCCAGTAAGACTTTCTCCCTTAATATTCTTCCCCTACATACACTGGAATTTTCCACACATCCTTGATAACATTTAGAAAAATCTATCCATCCTGTTCATTACACTCAACTTTGCATTGTCCTACTGTCTGGCAGCCCTGGAAGCAGCACTTTTTAATCATATTAGCTGTGGTGCCTGGAGACCCAGAATAAATTCCAAATTTCCTGCAATGGTGATAAAATGCGTATTGTTGTCAGAAGACCTGGGCTCTGAGCTTCCTGAGCCAGCCCAGCAAGTAGAAACCAGACAGAAGAAAATAACTCGGTGTCCCCAGCACAGCCTTGCCCTGCTGAGTCCACTGCCAGTCCACAGGGAGTGGAGACAGCGGAGCGCACCGGAGACCCAGAGATGTTGTCTTGGCAAGCAGCTGAGCTGGGTGCTGCACAGCGCGGAGGCCGGGTCACTGGGGGAGGGATGTGTGTGTTGGACTGATGCGCCAGCAGTCTCAAGTCCAGCTTTTAGAGTCCCCGGTGGCCTTCCAGCCACTGCACCCCAGAAGCAGAGTGGAATGGAGGTTGCCTGGGTGTACCCACAGTATCTACCACCCCAGGTAGAGGTTAAGGAGATTCTGTGGAGGTTGGGTCAGTGAGCTGTGATGATAGGTTAGACGTGGGACACGAGTTGGAAAAGGAGGTGTCTAGGATGACTCCTAGGTTTCTGGCTTGAGAGATTAGGAAGGTTGATGGTACCCGTCCTTGAAATAGAAAGCATAGGAAAAAACATAGGACCCAGGGATAACCAAGGAGAGCTGTCTGATACTCAGATACGTACTTGGTGGTCACGGTCAAAGCCAAGGGTTTGGACTGTAGTCAGCTCCTGTCTGCCACATTATTTTCACTCTAGTGTACCTTGGCTCCTTGACACTTTCTCCCTCGGTGCCACTCTGCTTTTCTGCACATGCAGCACACAGATGGGTGGGCTGCCCTGGCCAAGAGCCTTGGGGAAGTGCTCTGTCTTCACTGTCCATGAACCTGCACGCTATTACAGGGCAGACTGCATTCTCTCTGGCACTTAGTAGGACTGTTTCACTAACACTGCCTCCCAGCTCAGTGTTCAAAGGTAACTTGTGTCAAATTCCGTGCTTGTATACAGCTAGGGATGTGGTCAGACATGGGCAGTTGACTTGAAGCCATATGTGCTGTTTTCTGAACTCCAAGGGGCTTGCGGACTGACAGTGCTTTGATAAATCTCTTCCCCTTGCATCTGGGCCCCGGGGACCCTGTGCACTGGCCTGACCTGGCTCACCGTGGACATGGGCTGCCTGGGGAGGGAGGAGATAAAAGGCAAGTACAGTTGACTACTGAACAACACAGTCTGAACTTCATAGGTCTGCCTGTATGCAGATTTTTTCAATAAATACTGTAAGTGTACTTTCTCCTCTATACTTTTTAATAACATTTTCTTTTCTCTACCTTACTTTGTCAGAATACAGTATATAATACATATAACATACAAAATACATGTTAATCGACTGTTACTGGTAATGCTTCCAGTCAACAATAGGCTATTAGGACTTAAGTTTTGAGGGAATCAAAAGTTATATGCAGATTTTTTACTATAATGTCCCTAACCCCAAAGTTGTTTAAGGGTCAACCGTGTATTTCTCCTGAGTGGAGGGTAGGATGACACTAGTGGACAAAGACCTCATGTCCCAAGGGAGCATATTGCCTCCCTTTCCCTGTAAAAGCAACGAATCAGGCTCCCTGATTCGTTGATTTTACAACAGAGGATTATTCTACAATGAGAAAAGGACTATATTACATCCCCAAGATAATGTGCATTACAGACATGCTAGCATTAGGAAATAATCTCAGTGCTTAAAAAGCTAGCAAGGCTCATTGTGATGTTGGCTTGAACGCAGAGCAGAGACATTTTACTGTCATGCCCTGCTTTCAAAAGTATCTATAGGTAGATGAAAGAGGTGAACTTTGTTTTCTCCTGGGCTGCTGGAACCCTTTAGCCCAGATTAGGATGGTCAGACAGACCTCAGAGATGTTTCTGCACGCTTGGGAATGGGCCAGACTGGTGAGACCTTGGCCACATCTGGGTATCCACTCCTGGATCCAAAGCAGAAGGAACCTCCTGCCCAAGCAAAATGAACACGCCCACCGTGGCCTCTTCACCCTGTGCTCCAGATAACTGCTGTACCTGCCTCACGGATGGCATTTCCTCTTGGCAGGTGGCAGTTTGCATAGCTGGCCTAAGGAATGCTAGGCATAATCCTTTTGCTTGTTTCTCCATAAAGCAAAGCCCCTTTTCTATGTCCAGTTCTTGACCTAGAATCCCAAGCCCACAAGGTTTGTCTACACGGTATTTGTGAGGCAAACGGTACTTTGGGCAAGGTGTGTGTCTCTCAGCCTTTTCTGGCCAGGCCAGGCCTGTGTTTGAATACTACCCTGGCTGGCAGGTTTGCACTAGTCTGACTCCAGTTTCTTTTGCCCAGGAAGGTGCTAAACAGAGTCCTAGGACTTTGTAGGTCTTTACTCAGCCTTTCCTGGCTCCTCACTGCAAGATGCACCACAGCTATTCTTGTCTTCCACCCTTGGGAATCTCATGGGCCTCTTGCAGGATCCGGCTCCCACATCTGCCCTCTCTGGAATGTGCTGAGCCTTCTAGAAGTCTGCCTGCTTCCCCACTGTGCCACCTTCTGAGCCTGGCCTCCTCACCTTGCCTCACTCAGTTTCCAGAGGCCCCAGTTACTTCCTGTGGCTGCACCAGGACATGGGGTTCTGGCATCAGGCTCACCAGGCTGTCCTTCCTGTCTCCCCTTCAGCCTCCAGAGTGACCTTCCTAAATGAGAACGGGCGCACAAGCACCTCCAGTATCACCTGCATTAGGAGGTTTCCCTGACACTCTGTTTAAAGGTGGCCCATCTCACTGTTAAAGCTTCCAAACAGGAAGGGCATGTGAGGAAACGTTTTAAATGGAATAAACAAAATGCTGCCCTGGCTGGTGTGGCTCAATGGATTGAGCGTCAACTTGCAAACCAAAAGGTTACCAGTTCAATACCGAGTCAGGGCACATGCCTGAGTTTCAGGCCAGGACCCCAGTGTGGGTGATGTAAGAGGCAACCATTTGATGTTTCTCTTCCTCTCTTTCTCCCTCCCTTCCCCTCTCTCTAAAAATAAAATAAATAAAATCATTTTAAAAAATGGTAATACATTCTCCATTTGAATTTCTAATCATGTACTGTTACCAAAACAAAGTCTTACATGGAGACCTTGACAATAGAGGTGTTTTAAACATGTGATTCTGTATACTGCCATATACTGGTGTATGCACGGACTATCTGAGGTCGCACACCCAAAACTGGGTTTCAGTGCTTGCTCCTGGGGAGGGAAGCTAGGTGAGGCTCAGGGTACAGGAGAGGAGGGAGGAAGAAACTTTGTACTGACTACCTTTTTGTATTTTATGAATTTTATACCAAAAACACGTGTAAACCAATGAGGATGAGAAACTCAGACTCTCGTGTGGGAAATGCCTACAGTATAACTGCTACTCCAGCTGCCTTCGGCAGTCAGGTGGCACGTGTCTTTTCTCACACGGTTCATTTATTCGGCAGACCTTTGCCCAGTGCCGGCTCTAACCCAGCCCTGGGGGGTTGGGGAAGGCTCCTGGAAGAGGTGCTATTCAAATTATCTACTCATGAATGAAGAGTTGGGCCAGCCAAAGGGAGGGGAGAGATGGTTCCAGCCAAGGGAACAGCAAGCACGAAGGGCCTGGTGCCCAGAGCATGCCCAGGGCGCTGAGGACGTGCTGCATGGCAGCTGGGTCAGGCCAAGAAGTGAAGATATTAGCCTAAGTAATTGGACTGCATTGAAATATTTTAAGTAGAGAAGTGAATAATAAGATGTGTGTTTTTGAAAGGTTACGCTAACTGCAGTAGGAAGAATCATCTGCACCAAAGGAAGCCTCGAAGTGGGGAGAGTGAGCAGTGACCTAGTGAAGAGAGTGCCGGTCTGAACTAGGTCGGTGGGAGCAGGGGTCGAGGGTGGATGATGGATGCAGGAGCTGTTTGGCACTCACCAGGCCAAGAAGAGGACTCAGGGCCTCCACAGCAGCCCAGGTTTGGGGAACTGGGCTGCCAGTGTGTCTTTTACCACGTGACCAGAAGAGGAGGCAGAACCTAAATTTGACTTACATTGAGTGAACACCAAAGAGTAGGACCCGGGTCTCAGAACCAAGGAACCAGCAGATCTCACACTGGCCGGTAAGCACTTAGGAGCAGGCTGCATGCTCAGCAGGTGAGCTCTGACTCCTGACACCTGCAGCCCCAGGCCCACCATGTAGCCTTTGCGCATACTCTTTCCCCACTGTGATAACGCGACCATTGTGTGAAGCTCCCAATCCCTCTTCCCTGGTCACAAATGGAATGCATCCAGGTGATTTATGAGGTTAGATTCAGTCCTTAGCATTTTGGGACACTTCTCTCTTAAGTATGAGTGGTGAGAGTAAAAAGGTATCACTAACTTCTGCTTCAGACCAGAAGCAGGGGCCAGGGTTCCTAGAAGTTGCCTTAAACTGGTGATGGCTGCTCATCCAAACCACAGCTTCAACAGCCTAGGCTGGTGGAAGTCACATGACTCAGCTTCCTGCTGGCCTACGAGGTTGGTTTAGGTGGTTTCTGTAGAAGTCCCATCTCAGGCTGGTGCTTAGCTGACAGTGACGGTGGTGGGGGTGGATAGGCTTCACTTAATGAGTTCTCACCACCTGTAGGCCCTGTGGTGAACATTTTCCTGATAATCTGGAGGTGCATGTTACTGTTTCCATCTAACAGGGGAGGAAAGTTGAAAGGTGTGCCTGTCAACTCATTCGTTAGTAATTAGTGGAGCCCCAATTTCAAACTCACATTTGCCTGGCTCTAAAATCCATGCTATAATTTTTTTAAAGATTTCATTTATTTATTTTTAGAGATGGAAGGGAAGGAGAAAGAGAGGGCAAGAAACATGAATGTGTGGCTGCCTTTCATGTGCCCCCAAGTGGGGACCTGGCCCACAACCCAGGCATGTGCCCTGACTGGGAATCAACCCAGAGACCCTTTGGTTCGCAGGCCGGCACTCAGTCCACTGAGCCACACCAGCCAGGGCTGAACCTTTTTAGATACAGAATTAATGATAACACCTGTGAGAATTCACTTAGAATATAAATGTCAAAAACCTATAAATGAAATTATATTTAACAAAAAATTATGGGCAGTGGGAGATACTCTCTTTACATCCTCCAAAGTGGGAGATCAAAAAAGTTTAAAGCTGTTAAATGAAGTTACAAAGAGTTATACTCTTTAAAGATGTAAAAGTATCCACTAGAGGAAATAAAATTATTAATGTAACCAAACACAATATATGATGGTGGAGAAACGGGAAGAATTTAAGGCTATACCAACTTCCCCACCTATTATATTAAAAAGCAATAGACATTGTCTAAAGGTGACATTAAAAGAAATAGTAACTTAGATTTAATATTTCTTTATTTTATTTTTTTTAAGATTTTATTTTATTTTTAGACAGAGAGGAAGGGAGGGAGAAAGAGAGGGAGAGAAATCAATATGTGGTTGCCTCTCGTGTGACCCTCACTGGGGACTTGGCTGGCAACCTGGGCATGCGCCCTGACAGGGAATCTAACCAGCGACCCTGTGGTTCCTGGGCCAGTGCTCAATCCACTGAGCCACACCAGCCAGGTCTGTGTTGATAATTCTTGAAGCCTGGTGATGGACACATGGGAATTCATTACACTGCTTTTTCTGTTTTTCTATATGTTTGAAATTTTCACAATATTAAAATGTTAATAAAATGGTTGAATAATAAAAATGCAAATGTTCTTTATAGCAGAAATGGTATATATGCTATGATCATAATTATGTAAAAATAGGAATAAGTATGTAAAAGATATAATTCTGTTGGCGTGGTGGAATGCGTTAACTTCCCTGATTTTCAAGTTCTCTTTGGTGTTGCAGATTTTTTTTAATGTACTTTATTCATTATGCTATTAGTTTTCCCATTACCCCCCCTTCATTCCCCTCCACCCTGAACACCCTCTCCCATCCACATTCCCCCCCTTTAGTTCATGTCCATGTGTCATAAGTTCTTTAGCTTCTACATTTCCCCTACTATTCTTGCCTTCCCCCTGTCTATTTTCTACCTACCATCTATGCTACTTATTCTCTGTACCTTTTCCCCCTCTCTCCACCTCCCAATCCCCTGTTGTTAACCCTCCATGTGTTCTCCATTTCTGTGGTTCTGTTCCTGTTCTAGGTGTTTGCTTAGTTTCTTCTTGTTTTTGTTTTAGGTGTGGTTAATAATTGTAAGTTTGCTGTCATTTTACTATACATGTTTTTTATCTTCTTTTTCTTAGATAAGTCCCTTTAACATTTCATACAATAAGGGCTTGGTGATGATGAACTCCTTGAACTTGACCTTATCTGAGAAGCACTTGATCTGCCCTTCCATTCTAAATGAAAGCTTTGCTGGACAGAGCAATCTTGAATGTAGGTCCTTGCCTTTCA
>CM052547.1:70805841-70826088 GCA_028533065.1 Trachops cirrhosus
TAAAAAAAATAAAAAATAAAACACCAAAAAAAAAAAAAAAAAGGAAGAATGCTAACAAATAAGGATTTCTAGAACCAGAAAGCCACCATCTTGTAAACTTTAGTGTCATATTTGATTTAGGCAGGAATCTTCAATGGATAGAAAAAGCAGTGGGTGACAGATTGTTGAGGAAAAGGATGTTTGCTAGTCCCAGAATCACTCCACAGACTACGTACTACTTACAAAGAGGCAAAGTACATTCACAACGGTGGGGAGCCGGGGGGCGGGGGGCGGGTCCTGTAGTCATGACATTGACCAAAAGATTAAACTTAGTAATGCCATTGTGTGCCTCCTCATGTGATGCTGTGGGAAGGACACAAGATCACCTGGGTATTCATCTTGCCAAAAATGTTTAATCGAATCTAATCACGAGGAAACAATCAGACAAACCCAGGATGTGGGGCACAAGACCGTTCCATGTACTCTTCAAACATGTCAACACCATGAGAAGCAAACAAAAAGTTGGAGGAATTGTTCCAGATTAAAGGAAAATAAAGATTGTAGCCCTGGCTAGTGTGGCTCAGTGGGTTGAGCACCAGCCTGCGAAATGAGTAGATAAAATATTTTTAGAAAGAAAATAAAGATTGTAAATTTGATAAGTGATCCTTGATTGGATCCTGGGTCCCTTTGCCCCCTAAAAAAGGGAAAATTTGAAAATGGATGTATACTAAATCAATATTTCTCCAGCTTTTTAAAAAAGATTTTTTTTATTTATTTTTAGAAAGGGAAAGGGAGGCGAAAAGGGAGAGAAATGTCGATGTGTGAGAGATACACCCATCAGTTGCCTCTCACACGCCCCCAACTGGGGACCTGGCCCAATCCAGGCATGTGCCCTGACTGGAATCCAGCCAATAACCTTTTGGTTCACAGGCTGGCGTTGCATCCACTGAGCCATACCAGCCAGAGCTCCCACTTTTGTTTGTTTGTTTTTAGACAGAAGGGAAAAGAGGGAGAAAGAGAAAGAGAGAAGCATTGATTGGCTGCCTCTCGCATACCCTACTAGGGACCTGGCCTGCAACCCAGGCATGTGCCCTGAGTAGGAATTGAACCCACAGCCCTCTGGTTTTCAGGACAATGCCCAACCCACTGAGCCACACCAGTCAGGGCTACTTCTCCAACCTTTAATGTGCATATGAATATCTTGGGGATCTTATTAAAATGACCATTCTGATTCAGTAGGTCTGGAATGGGGCCTGAGATGCTATATTTCTGATGAGCTCTCAGGTGATACCTGTGCTGCTGGTCCACAGCATTCTGTTCCTTGGTGTGACGATAGTATTGTGGTTCAGTAAGAGAATGCCCTTGTTCTTAGGAGATGCTTACTGAAATATTTAAGGGTGAAATAGCAGGAAAAAATAGGTATGCATATGTGCTTATAAGGTCTGTCCAGAAGGTATCCAGCCATGTAATATGAAAATAGAGACATCTAGCCCTGGCTGGTGTAGCTCAGTGGACTGAGCGTCAATCTGCAAATCAAAGGGTCATGGGTTTGATACCCAGTCAGGGCACATGCCTACATTGCAGGCCAGGTCCCCAGTAGGGGGCATGCAAGAGGCAACCACACATTGATGTTTCTCTCCCTCCCTCCCTCCCCCTCTCTCTAAAAATAAATAAACTGTTTAAAAAAAGAACGAAAATAGAGACATCTATTGCAGAAGATACAAGATATAAAAAAACATTGCACATGGGACAGTGATACCTCAGTCCCCTTCAAGATAGGCTCCTTGGGACCACACAGTTCTCCCAATCGCTGTCAGCTGCCCCATCATATTTTCCTGAATCTCACTGACAGTCTGAAATCTCTTCCCTCTCAAAGGTGATTTTAGTTTTGGGAAAAGCCAGAAGTCACAGGGCACCAAATCTGGGCTGTACGAGGGCTGAGTCACCTGGGTGATTTAATGTTTCGCCAAAAAAACTCTGCACAATACATGATGCATGAGCAGGCACGTTGTCCTGATGAAGCAACCTATCACCAGTTGCCCATAGCTGAGGCCTTCTGAATCATCTGAATAGTTTGTTCAGGCTTAACACAAAATTTGATGCAGATTCATTGCTCTATTCGCTTATCATTTTGAATGTGCCCACCACACAGTACACATACTCACTCAACGGCATCTACCGCCCCCACTGACTAGTACAGTGAAGTCATCGTTCACGCCTGTGCATTCCAGTCCTCTCTCCTGGCTGCCAAGTTACATCAGTGTCACGCAAACCCTTCTCATTATATTAGCAATGGCTGGCCTTTTCCCAGACAGGCCTCGTATAAGGAACTTCCCAGACAAGAAGAAGCTGAAGGAGTTCATCACCACCAAACCAGTATTATATGAAATGTTAAAGGGTCTTCTTTAAGAAGGAGGGGAAAAAAGATAAAAATATGAACAATAAAATAGCAATAAATACATACCTAAATACATACATCAACAACTGAATTTAAAAAACAAAAGAAAGCTTTTCTGGACAGTTCTTGTTCATGGTGTATGGGGACAGTGGGGAAAGACAGCAAAATGTACAGTTAATATTGATAGTCCTAATTAATCTGTGTCCTGTATGTTTCCAAAGGAATGAAGACATTGAGCTGATTCTGTCTGAAAACAGTTTTTCAAGTCCTCAGATGCTACGATCTCGATATTTACTGTACCCTGGCTGGCAAGTATCATCATTTTAAAGTAGCTAAAATTTCTTTATAAACCCAGTGATTAATTTATTTACAGAAAACAAAACAAAAAAGAGACAAAGAGAAAAATACCAGGTGTGCTCCACGAGGGTGACAATGGCAGCTGGAACAACTTGCCATGTCCCAGTGGCTGCTGGCTCTTCCAGGAGCCCAGTGCTTCCCGTCTTGGGCTCCAAATTGGGAGCCTTGCTGGATGTTGAGAGGTAGCGAGACATCCTGTGGGCACCAGGCACAACCTCTGGTGAGGCCGAGGTGGCTGGCACGGAACCAAGGAGTCGTAACCTTCCCGGTGAGAGAGTCGCTCCTGAGAATCCAGTCTGTCCTCTAAAGTTCCCACCCGACAGGTAGGTTCTCTGCTGATGCGGCCCGGGAGATGATGCTTCTTTGCTGGCAGCCTCGCAGCCTGTGAACCTCTCCTGCAGAGGGGAGAAGAGAGGGAAGACACTGCCAGGCGCCCTGTAGCCACACTAACACCAGTGGCTCTCCAGCACTGACACACTGTTCTGAGACTGCGCACTCCCGTGCGGTAGCCACCAGCCACATGTGGCTATTTAATAGAATGTAAATGACTGAAAATTAAACAAAATGTAAAATGTAGTCATTCAGTCATATCAAACTTGAGTGGAGTCACATCGTCCTTACTTAAACAGTAGGTAAGTAGCTCATCCCTGTTGTTTGAACAAGACAATTATATCTTAGCTGAAAAGAAACAGATGGAGCTTCTGGGGTGAAACCCTCGTCTGCGGTGCCTACAGATCCTGACCCTTTTGCTGCCCGCACCTATGAGCCTGGGCCTGAGGCTTCTACTGTCTGCACCTGGTGCCTAGGGAGCACCCCTCCTCCACCCCTGACTCACTGTGGGCATGTGAACGCAGTTCAGGAACACACTCTGCTGGAGGCACGCTGATCAGGAGACCTGGGTGTGAGGGCTTCGTTAGAAGGCTCTGTGAGTCTGGTCTGACACCTTCCCTTTAACAGGAAAATCAGTCCTCGTACAGCATCAGAGATGGGGTCCTTAAATCATTCCCTGGGCTCAGGAGTAATTTAGTCTTTTAACGAGGCAGCAGCCATTAGACTCCTGCTCATCCCTGTACATTGCTCCCCTCCCTCCTTGGGTCGGTGGGTCGGGCCCCCACCTCATATGAATGGGCATTTGCTCCAGGACGTGCCCCGTTCTGTGCTGTGCAGGTTCTCAGCCATCCTCCTCTCACAGCCCTCTGTTCTCATCGGCCTCGCCCCCGCCTTCCTGGTGGAAGAATTTCTGGTCTGGGAAGAAACCTTGCACTCTTCCCTCAGCCCCTCCAGATTCCCCCAAGGATACAGAAGCCAGAGAAACTCGTGGTCTCCAAATTTGGGTCGGGGAAGGGGGAAAGCACATGACGGTCTCATAAAAATGTTATGCCACCACCTGACTTTAAGAAATCACAAAAAGTAAGATGCTTCCAACAATATAAAATTCAAAACTGATGTGCTATTTTAAAACAAAGGAAAACTAATGAGAAAATACAATAGATTGGAGGGGAATGTTGGCATCAAGTGTGGCTAAGGGTTGATATAATATTTGAAAATTTTGTGTAGCTATTTAAGAAAAATAACCTAGTCCATAGAGTTGTGGACACTTCACTTAGGATCAAGTACCACTAGCAACGGTGCTAACAATTCCATGTCAGTGATATTCAGACATGGAAAGTGATGTCTCACTAGTGTTCTGATTGGCACTATTACATTTAAACAAAAGTGTCTCTAGTAACCTTGATGGGGGAACTGTTGTGAAACTGAAATGCCCATCTGCTGCTGGGGGTGGGACAGATTATCGCCCACGAGGCGGTTACACCCTCTCCTGAACTGATTTCAGTCATGGGGATTCATCTGAAGAAAACAATTCAAAAGAAGGTGATGACAGTTTCATCACCTTGGAAGTTAGGTGATGGATGTTTATTATACTACTCTTCTATCTTTGCGTATGTTTGAAATTTTCCATAATAAAAAGTTAAGTTTCTTAAATGCTCTGAACGTGGCCATATTTTTTTTTTTTATAAATTTTTATTATTTGCTCTTCATCATTTTTTTTTTTTAGATTTTATTTATTTATCTTCGGGGAAGGGAAGGAGAGAGGGAGAGAAATATCAATGTATGGTTGCTTCCTGTGCATTCCTTGCTGGGAACTGGCCTGCAACCCAGGCATGTGCCCTGACTGGGAATCGAACCGTGATCTCTTGGTTCACAGGCCCGCGCTTAATCCACTAAGCTACACCAGCCAGGGCTGAACGTGGCCATATTCTTAATGAGTCTGTGGCAAGCATTATGTCTGCTGAACTCAAAACTGAGAAAATAGTGCAGAGATACCCTAGGCCTTAGGTCCTTCTAGAGAGAGTTTACACAGCCAAAGACACAGTCTGTTAACTGCCCTCAACAATGGCAGGGCGTAGTTGGAGCCCTTGAAACAGTGGGAGGGCATTCTGAGGAAGGGCTCCAAGGGTGTGTGAAGGACAGAAAGGACCCCAGTCACAGGTGGGGCACGGCAGGCTTCAGAGGTGGAAGAAGGGGTCTTTGGCTTCAGGAGAGTGCTGGTCTAACGGAGATAAAGCCCCCTGCTCTAATGAGGCAACCATGCTTCCTAGTCTCAAGATGAAAGAGACATGTATACATTTAAACGTCTTATGTACAAAGTTGCCTACAAGTAAGAGAATTCAAATAGCATAGGATAAATGGTATGTAGTTCATTCCAAAGGAGTACATAACACTCAAGGCCCCAATTACGTGTATTTAAAACGTTTTTTTTTTAAACTTTTAAAGGTATGAAGGTAAATTTGATCCCGGATCAGTCTTTCCACTAATGGTTCAGATCTGCGTATGGTTTGGTCGTCCCTTGGAGAAGACTCGCTTTGTGGCCAAATGTAAAGGTAAGCCTTGGCCGAGACACGTCTCAGACTGCACTGAAGGAATGCCGGAGTTAAGTAGCTAACACCTGCTTCCTGGCACCTTTTTAATATTAGTATTCTGTGTGCTGTCTCTTTTCCACTCCATTTGGTTCCGCAAACAGGCAGAGGGATTTGAGAATGCAGGAACCTCCCACCCCTGGAAACAATGACAGAGCCACTGGGGAGGACTGGGGGCGGGGGTAGAATCCATGAACCCCAGACCCTAGAGTAAGATACTTTCCCCAGTCCCCAACCCTCCCAGCTGTGCCACCCTGAAGTTGGCCTCTACCCCAAGACAAGTGACAGTTCTGTTCTCTTCCTCCACCAGCAATTCAGTCCTCCATCAAGCCAAGCCCCTTCTCTGGAAACATCTACCACATCCTGGGCAAAGTGAAGTTTTCAGGTAACTGGGGGTTGGATTTGGGAGCCCTGCACTGTGGAGTTCATAGCCTCCACTGGTCTTGTGCAGACAGCTGATGCCTCTCAGGCTCTGTGTCAGAAACCCTCCCCTGTGGGCCTTACACCATTGGCCTCCTCCAGTCGCCCCTCTCAGCCAAGGGCCCTCCTTTCTTCAGGTCCTTCTGCTCTGCAGTGGAGGACCATCCGTCCTCCTTCCCCTGGATGGTCTGCCCAGGGCCTCTCCTCACAGCTCCTTGACTTCCTTGTCCCAGAGACGCAAACCATCATCCGTGGCTTCTCTCTAGACTTATCACCAGGAGCTGCCCCGATGCTGAGCTCTCCAGCTCCCGATCTGTTTCTGTCAGTCACTTGCCTTCCCCCTTCTGTCCAGTAGGCCTGTTTACCAGCCTCAGACCTCTGGAGCCCCTGGGACCCCAAGTCTGTCTTTCCTGGGCTGGGAGTCAGGGAAGGTGGCAAAACAAGAAGGAGCTGCTCAGCTCAACATTGAGGAAGGGGAGACTGTTCCAGAGGAGAGGCACAGCATGTGCTGTGGGCCCGAGGCCAACAGGGCACACATCAGGAACCAAACAGGGTGTATGCGGCTGGGGCCTAGGGAAAGGGAGGGATTGTGTCCGTTAGGGTGTCTTTGGCTCTTATTACAGAAAACCCCAAACCCATTAGCAGGTGTTAGCTACATAACAGGAAGCCAAGAGGCCGGGCCCCATAGCAAGGCCGCCGAGGACCTAGGTAACGCATGGCTCTGCGATCTTCTACTCTTGGTGTCAGGTTGTCTGCAGGTACCCAGCCCTCATGGTGGCCAGGTAGCACTGCAGTCAAAGCCAGACACAACATCCAGCCGATGGAGGGGCAGGCTCTTCCTGGGGTGTCTTCATCAGTGCAGACCCCCTTGCCGAAGTGCCTCCTCCCAGATCCACAGCAGGTGTCTGCTCACATTGGCCAGGATTGAGCGACCATGCCTTCCAGGACTCGTGACAAATGGGGAATTGGTGTTGGAGGAAGAGGGGTGCTGGGCAGGCGACCATCAGCGTCTGCTCTAGGGAGCCGCTGAGAGTTGCAAGCATGGAACCATCCAGGTCTTCAAATGGAAGAATTAGATAACATAACCTGTAAAAAAGAATCTCTCAAGGTCCTTAACCTATACCAGTGGCCTAACTGGTATACCGAGTCTGAAACCTTGGCCCTCTCCTCAAGGCCTCTTCCCTCGGGCACCAACAGACAAGCCCCCGCCTGCGTCGGAGTCAGTGCCTTCATCTTCCCTCTCCCCCATCATGAGCTCCTCTTCTGTATTTATGCCTCTTGTCAACCCCTTTCTTGTTCAGGTTAACCTCTCTGTCCTGGATCCCGTTCTCATCCGGCCTTTAGGGGTACCCCGACCTTCTCTCTTACAGTCCCCCTTCCGGGTTAACCATGTCCATCTGATCACCGCGTCAGCCAGCCTAGAAACTTACACTGCTCCTCCCTCTCCCACTTCACCCCCTCTCACTTGCCAGCGATCACGTCAGCTCTGCACGTCTCATGAATCTGTCCCCGACTGTCAGCCCTGCGTCAGTTCTCAGTGTAGACGGATCCTTTTGGGCCGTTGTCTCTGGGACCCACCTGTGTTCTCCTTGCAGACTCAGAGAAGACCATGGAGGTCTGCCACAATACTCTGGCCAATTCCCTGAGCATCGCGCCAGTCCTGGAGGGGCCCACGCCACCACCCAGCTCCCGAGGCACACCTCAAGACAGCGGCGGGCAGCAGGAGTGCTACCTCGTGTTCATTGGCTGCTCCCTGAAGGAAGAAAGCGTCAAGGACTGGCTGCGGCAGTCGGCCAAGCAGGTGGTTTTTGAAGCCCGGACAAACCTGGCACAGACGCGACTAGCACACCTCAGGGCTGCTGCTGGCCTTGAGGCAGAAGCCCCACCCTGCTGCCTGCCCCGTGGCCCACCCTCAGGCTTAGCCAGCATTTTCAGGGACCCGTAGAGAGTGGGGGCAGCCACTTGAGGGCAGACTCGCGGCTGGCTCGTTCTCGCAGCCATTTCCAGTTTTACTTCCAAAGGAAGATTGGAGTTACGAGGGGGTGAAACCTAGCAGTTCCATGTGGAACCTGGGTCAAACTGGCTGTTCCCTAGCTGGACTAATTCAGAGACTCTCCTGAAGAGACTCTCAGAGGTTCTGAGCCCAGAATCTCCTGTTCTTGGGCTTTCTCTCTAGAAAGGAATGAACAATAAAGATATATTTAGAGCCTTTTGTGATCCAAGACTCCAGGCATGCATAGCAGTGACCGTAGGCCCTGGGGACAGGTGCAGGGGAAGGGTGGCTTGCCTGTAGATGCACTCAGCTTCTTTGGCACAATACTGCAACCACAACCACCAAAAAAACCAGACTGGAGTTAAAATTCTTCAGTACACTGCAAGCTTTGGTGCTCGGCCTCTTAGCACAGCGTCAGGGAGTCATCCTAGAACTCTGGAAATGGAGTTGGCTGGGGCCTGGGGCCTTTGCAGAAGCTCATTCGGGACCTTTTATACTGAGGAATGGCTGCCTGTCGGCTGTGTCTTTCTCAGACTTACCTGATAAACTAGGTGGTGCTTGACGATGGGACTTCATCCCTTTGTCTGCATGTCCGTCACTAGTGGGCCTTAGTGCTGAGAATCCGCAGAGGCAGGAACATGCCTTTTTGCAAAAACACTGGCCTTCCTCTGCTACTGCTTCCAGCACACAAGGCCCTGTCGTGGGAAAGTGTCTTCTCAAGCGGCAGACGGGCAGGATGTTGTGTCCAGGCCATGGCCGTGCTTGCATTCCCCTCTGCTGGGACCTGAGTCATATAACTGGCCCCTTGAGCCCCTCCTGCCCAGGTGCTCCCTCAGCTCTCTTGGAACCTGACCCCTCCCTCCATCTCTGCACAGAAGCCTCAGAGGAAAGCCCTGAAGACCAGGGGGATGCTGACCCAGCAGGAGATCAGGACCATCCATGTGAGTACCCTGCCCGAGGGCTTGAGCCCCTCAGTGTCCCAAGGCCCTCCTGCGCTGTGTAGCTTCTGCTTTAGGATTTGCTGGTGTTACCTGGGCATGAGATCTAGGAGAACCAACATCTGTGGGAGGAACATGGGGCCCTGCTCTGTCACTGTGTTCAAACAGCTGAAGAAGTTTTTGTCTCCTTCCCATCCCCTTGTCCTGGATAAACCCAACAAGGGCCCAGGAAAAACTATCCAGATCCCAAAGCTGTTCATGGGCAGGGTGTGGAATGCTGAGGCCAGGATAAGAGGCCCCTTGATGGACCCTCCCACCCTCCAGGCTGAGTCCCAGCCTCTGCCCCAGTGCCTACCCCCACAGGGCCCTTTTCCTGAGAGGTTTGGGGGCAAAGGCTAAAAGGAACACAGGGGTCCTGGCTGGGTTGCTGACTTGATTGAAGCGTCATCCCCTGCACCAGAAGGTTGCAGGTTCAGTCCCCAGTCGGGGCGCATATGGGAGGCCACTGATTGATATTTCTCTTTCTCTCTCTCTCTCAAAGCAATGAAACATCCTTAAGTGGGAATTTAAAAAATAACACAAAAAATTTCAAAATTAAAAAAATAAAAGTAGAGGAACACAGGGTACAGGCCCCAGCGTGGGCTGTGCCACCCCTCCCAGTAAGGAGCAGGCGGGCAGGAGAGTGCTCTGGGACGGCAGGAGTCCCTGCTCTCGATGTGGGGAGGCCCCGTCATAGCCAGGCCCTACAGGACCTGGGCAACCCTGGGTGCTTCTGGGAAGGACACTGTGGGCAGCTCAGAAGGACGTCCTTATAGCATGTGCTCCCTCAGAGGCAGGTGAACAAAGATTTGAGTGCAGGCAGTTTATTTTGGAAACGATTCTAGGAGACACCAGTAGGGAAACGGGAAGGTGAGAGAGAAGGAGAGGAGACAAGCCACAAAGGGCATGTTATCAAACCAGTACCACTGTGGACGACTGGAGCTTGCTCTCGTCAGGGACTCCCAGAGTTCCCCCCTGAGAGCTGGTGGACCCTCCGTCAGTCACTGCCCAGGGGAGGCGCTAGTTCCTGGCACAAAGCCTTCCGAGATCAGCCAGGCAGGCTGTCTTGCTAGGATAATAGGTTTGGTTTTGTTTTTAATGAATGAGTGAATGAAAGAAAGTGGTCAGAAATTCTAACAAGACTCTTTTTTTCCTAAAGGTGAAACGCCACCTGGACCCCCTACCTGCAGGCTACTTTTATAATGGCACCCAGTTCGTCAATTTCTTTGGTGACAAGACTGATTTCCACCCACGTATCCTTGGAATCTGGGGCAGCGAGGCTGGGGGTTGTGGAAGCCGGTCGGAGTGCCCGCTAGAGATGCCGCAGCCCAGCCCAGGAGCAGGCCGGGTTCTGGGAACACAGCAAATCAGAGGCCGACTGCATTTTGACCTCTTAAAGTCATTACAATTGAATTTCTCCTTCATTCAGTGACGGCTGATGTAACTCTGTGGGCTGAGTTTAAATGCAGCCGTGGCGGCATGCTCAGTTTTGTGGTCGTCAGGGTCGTGATTTACAGGTTGGAGACTGGGCCTGGTTACAGTGGTTGATCTGTGAGCAGGCGGATAAGGGGTGCTTCCGAGTGCCAGTGGACGCTGCAGGGCTCAGTTCTAAGACCCTGTGCCAACCCCTATCACATCCTTTGCAGCCTTGGTGCTGCCAGGATACAAAAGAGCCCATCAGACACCCTCTGTGTGTGCTGGGCACTCACTACCTCAGAGTCCCCGCCTCACCCGCCCACAGGTCACTCTGGGCCAGGGCAGGCTTTTCTGTCCTCGAAGTTCATAACTCTCTTCCTTAACGAGCTGCCAGTCATGGACCAGTTCATGAACGACTACGTGGAAGAAGCCAACCGGGAAATCGAGAAGTACAACCGTGAGCTGGAGCAGCAGGAATATCACGACCTCTTTGAGCAGAAGCCTTAGAGGAAGGCTGCAGAGTGTCCACTCTGGAGGTGGACAGAACGGGGTGTCTGAGCCCCAGTTCCGCGAGGCCCCTCCCTGGAGGGGCTCTTTGTTCTCCTTGGCCTTTGAGTGCTGGCTTGAGTGCATGTCGTCTTTTTTCTCTCTGCAGCGCTGAAGAGCATCACCTGCACCACAGACTGGGGGGAGGGGTCCTCGCAGAGGCTGAGCAGTGACTGTGCCGTGTGTGCGGCTGGCAGTCCAGGATCTCTAGGTCCGTGATAACAGTGTCTCCTTTGGGCTGTTGAGGCACCGTGTGAGGGTGGCGGAAGCATTTGGATGGCACAGAGGAGCTGCTGGGATGCAGAAGGAACCCTAGCTACCCAAACTGGGCCCACCCTTGGGGAGGGCCAGGCCACCAGACTTCAGGCCTCAACACAGTGACCCAGAAAAGCCTTATCCCCAGTGCCTGCCTCCCTGGTCAGGCCCCTTCCACTGAAGGAGCTGGCCCTGCTGGCCCTGGGCCCGGTCCTGTGGGGAGCAGCACAAGTCCTTCCCCAGCCCAGCCCAGGGCCAGCAGCTTGGGCTGAGATCAATAGCTTGTTTTAAAATGAGGGGATTTTCCTTATGGACTAAACGGGAAAGGCATGCTGCCCTCCAGGCGTGTGTGGCTGTTGAAATGACACAAGCAGCCCCCCTTGGGATTGGTTTGAGTTCCTCTCGTGGTATCACTCTGGTCTGCCTAATTCAGGGACCAGAGTGAGCCTGTTGCTGGAACCTCCCTGGTGATGCTTTACCTCACTGCTGAGGGGAGCATCCTGCAACTGCTTAGTCTTAAGCACTGATCATGTTTGGGGTGTCCATGAAAGGGGTTCAGTCTCTAGCACCCAACCCTCCCCTTAGCCTTACCAAGGAAGGCCTGGCTTTCAGCCACAAACTAGAGAAAACTCATGCCCCCAAGCATTGTTCCTAGCCCTGAACTTTTTGGGCTCCAGAGGACCAGGAATTTCAAAGAATCCCAGTATCCAAATTATAATTCCTTCCAGTGGCTTTGTTTTCAGATGCACCATAAAGCAGAGGGGAATTACAAGTGTGTCCCTCCTGAATTCGCGTGGCAGAGGAGGGTCACGAGCACTGATACTTAGGTGATGTCTGTTAGGACTTCAGCGCCTCAGCTGCCTAGATTGTAAATGCTTTCTGAAGTTCATGTTTTTGTTTTGTTTTGTTTTGTTTGCATGCCTTAGGAACAGCCACATAGGCAAAACCAGCAGCATTTCCAGTAATGTAGGGGGTTTGAGAAAAGCCCCTGGTGCAGAGGAGAGTTGGGACAGGACGGAGCACACGTGGTCTGTGTGCCTGCTCACACAGGGCCTGCCTGCAAGTCCTAAAGCGGTTGTTACAGGGGCTTGTTGGTGACACAATCTGACGTATATTAGAAAAAACAATTTGTATTTGAAGCCAAACGAACAAAACTCCAGGACCACTGATTAAGAAATCTTGCATGCAGAAAAGCTTCTGAAAAGGCCCATGTGCTCCAGTCCGAGCTCCCATAGCTACTGGTGACAAGGCCCCAAGTCAGGGAACCCCTGACACCTGGCTGGCCAGAACTTGGGGTTCACAGTGGGCCTGCCTCTGCTCCAGAATCAATAACATAGATCTTAAGTGCAATTGATTAAATAAGCAATGAGTTACTGTAGCTTCCTTTAGCTCTACTGAACTCTTTTTAAAAACTCAAACTTGAGCAGCCTTAGAAAAGGGGGAGTTGGGTGGGTGGGGTGGGTGGGACCATAGGCCATTTCCTCCAGGGGGTTGCTGTGAAGTTTTAAATGAAAGCTCCAGATCTGGGAGCTCTAGCCATCTCCTGGCTGCTGCACAAGAGTTTTTAAAGAGGGGTCGGAGCCCGCCCGTAACGGCGGGTCTCCCCACTGCGTGGGGCTGTACTTACACGTGGTGGTTTCTTACCATTGTCCGTGGAAATGCTCTCTCACCAACTTGCCCCACTGTCCCGATTCCTCTGCTCTTAGAGGAAAAACTGTGATTACCTCAACTCGAATATGAAACTGTGATTGCAAAAAAGTCAAAACGTTAAGTCTAAAAGCCAAAAGGCAAAACTGGCTACGGCCTCCTTAGCCACTCCTCAGCCTGCTCAGGAGTGTGAAGGGGCACATAGGTGACAGGGCATTTCATTCCTTGGGGCACACTCTCCGTGCCCCCGATGAAGAGGCAACACTAGCAGTGCGCAGCGTGAGCTCCTTGAGGACAGAAGCCGGGAGGATGCGTCCTCCCTGCACTGCCCCTCCCAGACCTGCGGGGCCCTGGGTTCCGACTGTGAAGTTTAACGTCCACTTGATTCCTCCAGGGGACGGCGGGGGCTTCGCTGTCTCCAGAGGAAGGGCCCTGACACTGTAGAAGTGGATACAAAGGACCCAGCAACGACATCGGGTGCGGGTTCCTAGGAACAGGCGGGAGTCCTCCAGGGGCTTACATGCTTTTTGCCAACTTTCCTGTTAGCAGCTTCAGTTTTGTATCACCCAGAGTGAGTGTGATAATGTTGAAATCGCTGAAGTTATGGGTCATTTTATGTTTTGATGTGGGATTCTTCTTTCATTTTACTATTATTTTGATTTGAAGGAGGAGGCAGAAATCGGAGAAAAGGGACTGCCCTCGGAAGGGGCCGCTGACCAGGGGTCACGCTGGCCCCCCCAAGCCCTGGGGGCTCTCCGACCTGAGGCCTGGACGCTGGGGCCTGCAGGTCACAAGAAAAACTTCCCTCCTGAATTCAATTAGGATTTTGGAGAATTTTTGCACAGTAATAAGCTCTGAGTTGCTCTTCAGGCTTCTCAAAAGGGAAAAGTTAACTCAAAGATTGTAAACTATTAAGTATTCATTCCAGCCGTGTTGCTGACCTAGTTGGATAGTCATACCTCAAAGAGTAGGTGAGAAATGGCTTCCTCATTGTCTTAGGTTGTCAAATACTAATGACAGAAGAAGAGCTCACTTACGTGCCAAAATTCACTTTTATACTAGTTTTTCAGTGCTTTAATATTTGTGACTTAAATTTTACAACTCATTTACAAACACTACTGTAACTTCAGTGAAACTGAATTGTGTGATTGAAGCTTTTTGCTTATTATAGTATTTATTACACTACTTAATTCCGTAAATATATAAAAGTAGTCTTCAATTTATTTTTATATTATTTTACATGTTTTTACCTGCGGTTGTGTATTTGAATTTACCTTGGTAACTGAGACATAATGCTAAGGATCAATAAACGATCTCTGCACAACAAGGCCTCCCTAAGCTGCCTGACCCCATGGACTCAGTCCCGAGGTGTCCCTGTGAAACCAGAAGAGACACCGGCGTGCGGGCTGCCTGTCACTACCAAACCTGACAAGCAGAGACAGGGATTGAATCTTTATGGGCACGTTATTCAGATGGCCAGCGATCTAAGAAGATGGCGGGTTCATACCCTAACAGACCATCTTAAATTCCATTTTTAAATGGCCCTTTTTATAAGGAGAACAAAGTGTAGGTAAGGGGTTTGGAATTCGGGACAAGTTAATTGGATTCAGCATTCTCACCCTGGGCGGTGGTCTTACGCTGCGCCCCAGGCGGAGGTCAGCTCACCTGGAGTAGACGGCTCAGATACCATCTTGATTAGTTGCAATCCTCCTGAGGCACAAAGGTGGGCCTGCTTGTGGTCTCTTGGAGTCAGGGTGGGTCATACCTTCAGTTCCTGGAACAAAAGCTTTTACATGCATTGATTACTAAGCTTATTAGCTATTACTTAAACTAAAATTTTCCAACTCTTAGTCCCCCATCACCTGGGGTGGGGTTGAGGAAATGGCCCACAGCCTGGGACTGGGGACTTTCCCCCAAGCTTCCCCAGGAAGCCTCTGCTGGGGCTCCCACTCTCCTCCCCACACCCCAGAGAGGCCCTTAGAGAATAGAATTCTATGTGGAGACCACCCTGGCTTGGGTGTGGGCACCCTGGAGCACTCCCAGAGAAAAGCCATCCCACCCTCCTTGGCCCCTATGAGAAGTCACATCTGCCGACACACCCTCGCCTCGAAGGGTGGACAGAGCTGTGGGTTCTGCTGAGTCCTAGGCTGCAGCAGGAACCATGGCTCCAGGGGCTAGTCAGCTGGTTTAATCCCAGTCAGAGCTCCTCGAGGTGGCCGCTCCACCCTACTTTACAAGTGGGAGGCGTCCAAAACACGAAGGATGCAGTGTCCCAGGTGGCAGAGCCACCGTCCTTGCCTGCCTTGGATCTCTGACCCCTCCCCGGGCCCCCAGGGGCATGGGCCTTGGGACCCACGTTCCAAGGCAGAGGGCACCACAGCCCCGGAACTCTAGAGCAACAATTTTCAATTGGTGCGCCTCGAGACTTTTTCAAATGTGCAACACCTGACTACAGAGTCAGGGGCATGACCTCCCTTCCTTTAGATTGTCAGATAAAACGACAACAGGCAACACAACAAAAGCCATGTAGTATAAGTGAATCAAAACTTCGTCAGGTCAGGAAAATATATATTTCTTTGGTGTGCCACAGAATTTTAGAAATTAGTTTTTGTGTGCCATGAGATGAAAAGGTTGAAAATAACTGCTGGAACAAACGCCAAATGCCCAACCTTCCCCTTGCTGGCACCCCCTAGCCCGCCTCACCTGCTCCGTGCTTGCAGTCCCGGGCCAGGATGGGCGCTTCCCGCCGCAGGTGGCCTCGCAGGGCTGCCAGCTGGGCGCCAATCACACCCCCACTGAGCAGGGAGGTGGGGCCTCCTCCCTTTCCAGGACGGCGCTGACTAGGGAGGGGCACCACCTCCAGGCTGCACGTCCACAGAGACCCTACTTCCTGTCCCACCCTCCACACAGGCCTCCGGACAAGGGAAGTGCCCCGCTGGGAAGGTTTGAAAGCTGGCCCGCTGGGGAGGCTGCAGGCTCTCTGAGACGCCGGGGGTGGGGATGTTGGTCTGGAGGTTGTGTATGATCTGTTAGGTACGACCAAATGCAAAACTGCCTGAGAGGAGGCCAGAGAACTGGGGAGCGGGTTGGCAGCCATGTGGTGTACCTGACAACCTCTTTCCCCAGAGCCTCCGGCCTCCCACCTCCCGCCTGCAGGGCCAGGTTTGAACCTTGATGGAGATCCTGTGCTTGCTCTTCCCAGAAACCGCCAGGGTTTGGGGGTTACCCACAGAGAATTGCCAGGGAGGTGGAGGAGACAGTAAACGAGGAAGGGCTCCTGGACTGGATGGTCTTTGAAGGCCAGGATGACCTATAGGCCAAGAAGCCTGGGAACCAAAAAAGGGGCCCATTCCCAACCTGGAGCCCACAGGGGATGACGGCATGCTTGACAGTGGAGCCCCAGAATCCAGAAATGCTGGTGGGTAGGCATGTAGCAAGTGTAAGGGAGTAGAGGGTCTCAGGTGAAGCTGCTGAGAATCAGAGCACTCCAAGGAGCTTAGAGCAATACCAATGCATTAATATCTATCATACAATCTCGAAAACAGTCACTCCCAAAGAAAATGACCATATGCCCCACTTCTGGCCCATGACGGGAAGGGCATGGCTTGGTTCCCAGAAGGGGAGTCTGAGGCAGCACCAGCTTGTAGTAGGGTTGGGCAGAGGAACTCAGATCTCATCGGAGCCCTCTCTCCATCCACATTCTCCCCTGACATGAAGCTTCCTCTACGCCTCCAGCAGCCTAACACCCCCAAAGGCAAGACCCACCCTTTCTCTCCAGACACAGCCCCAAAGTCTGAAGTCCCATTCCCATCCCTGAACCAGTCACAGTGGTCAGGAGTATTCTGACTGGCCTGGCCAAGGGTCGCTGCGCACTTTTGATAGAGGAACTCAAGAGTTAAAGACTGTAGCCTTATGGGATAGGCGTAACTGACTAATGCCTGTGGAAAGCTGTTATTCCAGGAGGTCTGCAAGCAATTCAACCATTCCACCTTCGTGCCCCAGGAGGCCTGCAAGCTCCGGAGGCGGGTTGGAGACGGAATCTGAGCCGTGGTGTTCCAGGGCGGGAACCTCAGATAAAGACTTGTTGATCAACAGATACAGAAGTACTAGGAAAATTGCAGCTGGACTGCAATTCTGTCCAATTAACCTTTTTTCCAAACTCCTCGACTACCCTTTCTTCGCCTTATGAAAAGGTTGGTTTGAAATAAGATGTCAAGATGATTTTTGAGGATACATAACCCCCCACCCTCTCAGATCTCCGGCCATCTGAATAAAGCACCCACGAAGATTCAATCCATGTTTCTACTTTTTGGTTCTGGTGGTGACAGGCAGCACGAATACTGACTTTTCACTTTCAAGGACCCCTCCCCCCACAACACCAAGCCCACTGGGAGCTTAGTCCCCCAAAGGGCATGCTCCCCAAACCAGCATTGCACGTCTCCATGGAGGCCACCTCTGAACTTTTCTGTTAAAATCAGAATCCTACTTGATTTTTTCAACCTTTTTATTTATTTATCTTTAGAGGGGAAGGGAGAGAAACATCAATGTGTGGTTGCCTCTCGCACGTCCCCTACTGGGGACCTGGCCTGCAACCCAGGCATGTGCCCTGGCTAGGAATCAAACCGGCGACCCTTTGGTTCACAGGCCGGTGCTCAATCCACTGAGCCACACCAGCCAGGGCATGATTTTGTAAATTTTGCTTTCTGCAAGTCTTTTCTAGTACAAGTGATAGCAAGCACAAAGTTGTTCCATTGTGGTGGTGGTTTGATTTTTAACCAAGGGAAGAAACAATTTTAATTGAAAACATTCTGTCCACTAAGATCATATCCCCCTGCAGACTGAGAAAAGGCCACCATTATTTGCCTCTTTAGTGCCTCAGCATACACAGGGATACCAGTGTTTTACTGGAGCCTGTTTAACAATTTTTTTTTCCTAAACAAAAGGACAATCTCGTAATGTGGAAGGTGACTGCCGCTCCACATTGGCAAGGTCAGAAGTGGACCAGCTAGAGAGCGATTTTGAAGGAACAACTGACAAGATAAAGTGACTAATAAGACGAGAGTGAAGGGGGTGACCTCAAGGTAGAAGTGGAAAAAGCCAAAGTGGAAAAAAACCCAACACTGAAACAATTCCAAAAACTTTTTGTTTCATCCTCCAAAAATGTGAAGAAAAAATAAATTTGTTTATTCCCAAATTATTACTGTTTTTCCCAGGCCTCTGCATTGCTAAATTGACCAGCCAAAATAAATTGCTAAAAAAATTGCATCAGGGTCAGAAAATTTTATGTCAATCTAACAAATGACTATAAATCTCTTAAAAATGCTAATCAAATAAAGTATGGACTTATTTCCATTTTTTTCCTACAATTATTCCTGCTTTTCCTATACCAATACAGAAGTTTGATTTTTTCCCTTTCATGGCTTCAAATACTTAAGTTTACATCTTTACTCTGAAGTTTCATGCCTGGATG
Source organism: Trachops cirrhosus (assembly GCA_028533065.1). Taxonomy (NCBI): domain Eukaryota; kingdom Metazoa; phylum Chordata; class Mammalia; order Chiroptera; family Phyllostomidae; genus Trachops; species Trachops cirrhosus. The sequence continues at coordinate 70,824,218 of CM052547.1, forward strand.
AATGTACAAGTAATAGCAAAATAAGGACAACAGGAAGAGGAAAGATGGTTAGATAACCAAAAAGTCATGGAATTTTCTAGCTAAAAAAACTAGATTTCAACCTCTTTGTTTCATAGGTAAAAATTATCAGAGACTCAAAAAGGCCTGAGGGTGTTACCCTGCATCTTCCTGCTGACTTTCCCTACCCAGTGCATCCAGCTTCCTACAGGGGAGAGCATGGTTTGATTGGTGCTGAAGGCAGCGTCGGCCAAGTGGCTGGCTCCAGACAGGATCTTGGACAGCCCCTGGACACAGGGGACCAGTGAGATTGAGAGGCATGGATGGGGAGGGCATGAGGTCCACAGAATGGCCAAGGGGGCAAGGATGGCCAGGAGAGTAACAGTCTGATGGGACACAGGAGGCTTCAGGTGGTGGGTGTTGGGATTCAAAAGGAGTAGGGCCTGGAGGTAGGTGAGGGTGGGGAATGAGAGTCAGCCCTGTGGCTTTTGTCTGGAGGCTCTCCACTCCAGCCTGCCCTGGGGAGCTTGTTGTAATGCAGATTTCTGGTCTCATCAGAGGACCCATCAGTGAAAATCCAGGGTCCAGCTAGGTCTTGATGGGTGGGGTTCTGATGCAATGCACCTCTGCCTTGGAGGGTCTTGCTAGGGGAAGCCCTGGGGCATCAACACACACGGGGTGGTGCTTGGTAATCTCCTGCAGCATAGGAGAAGGCTGAGGGAAAGTAGGTCGGTGTTTGGTGGTGTCTGTTCTCTAGGAGCCATTGGCTGAGATGCTAGTCTGTGGAACTGGAACCCAGGTCGAAGGGCAGAAGGGCCCGACATGAAGGCACTGGAGCCGTCCTGCAACCCTTCCTGTCCAACAGTCTGCAGCCAGATAGAATCACTGAGCAGTGCCATTAGGCCTCTGTCAGTGCTGAATTCTGACCATGAGTATGGATGGGAGTGGGGCATGGGGACCCAGAAGAATGTCACTGTGAGGGGAGCAGGTCCTTGGTGGCCCTCTGCAGGGCTCCTTGCCTTCCTGGCAGCCCCTGTAGGAACCTGGACCTTTCTCTCAGTACAGGCAGATGGCAGCTAGGAGAGAACTTAATGCTGTCTTAGTTGGGTACTGAAGGGTCTTCCACCCACCGATAGGGCCTGCAGATCTTCCCTGTGAGAGGGGAAGCCAGTGGAGGCTGCATTCCCTCCCCCAGCCCACACCAGCATCACCAGAGGGATAGTGTGAGAACAGCATCTCTTCTGTGGGGCAGTCAGGGCTGTCTGCAATGGGCAGTGGGAGCCCCAAGAAGCTTGTATAACCAGGGCAACTCCAGGGAAAGCTGATGGCTACAGGTTGCAGGAAGCTACACTGGCCAAGGAACCAAGGAAGACAAGGGCAGAGGGAAGGAGCAGACCGGAAGTGGGAATAAAAGGACTCAGTAATGGCTGTGGAGGCCAGGGTGAGAGGAAGAATGCAGGGGTGTCAAACTCATTTTCACTGGGGGCCACATCAGCCTCGTGGTTGCCTTCAAAGGGCCGAATGTAATTTCTAGACTGGATAAACGTAACTACTCCTTAACAGTTAAGCGAGAGCTCGGCGCTGCCACTAGGTAGAAACAAGGTGGAGGGCTGGATTTGGACCCCAGGCCTTGCGTCTGCCACCTGTGGTATAGAGGGAATCAGGAGCACCTGGCTGGCCCTGGCTGGCGTAGCTCAGTGGATTGAGCGCGGGCTGCGAACCAAAGCATCGTAGGTTCGATTCCCAGTCAGGGCACATGCCTGGGTTGCAGGCCAGGTTCCCAGTGGGGACCACATGAGAGGCAACCACACATTAATGTTTCCCTCTCTCTCCTTCTCCCTCCCTTCCCCTCTCTAAAAATAAATAAATAAAAT
>CM052547.1:70826588-70905910 GCA_028533065.1 Trachops cirrhosus
TGGATTGAGCGCGGGCTGCGAACCAAAGCATCGTAGGTTCGATTCCCAGTCAGGGCACATGCCTGGGTTGCAGGCCAGGTTCCCAGTGGGGACCACATGAGAGGCAACCACACATTAATGTTTCCCTCTCTCTCCTTCTCCCTCCCTTCCCCTCTCTAAAAATAAATAAATAAAATCTTTAAAAAAAAAAAAAAAAAAAGGAGCACCTGGCTGGAAAACCCTAGTGGGAATGGAGGGCGGGGGATGGAGAGGTCATGTGGAGGCCTTCATTGGCTCGAAAGCCTCAGGGACTATACATGGAACATCGATCACACGTGCAACGTCGCAGGCTTACCTACACACACTAGAGCTGCGCTGGTGAGAGACAAACACACAACCCCACTCGGGGTGCCAGTCTGTCGGGGGGCGGGCAGGGCCATAGAGTAAGAATGAAGGAGGCCGAGCTGTAGTAAGGGGCCATGAGGGTCTTCCATGGAGGGCACAGGCACCTACTTTTGACGGTGTGTCCAGGGAAGCCTCTCTGAGAGACAAGGAGGAAAGGAGCCGGGGTAAGAGCTGCAAGCCCGCCCCTCAGGCACCAGACTACCAAGGCCTCCGGCAGGTGGGCTGATTGTGCTGCAGGAACAGCTGGCAGCCACCGGGGCTGGAGCAGCGGGTGTAGGAAACAGGCAGGGGCCAGATCATACAGTAACCCCTACCCACCCCCCCCCACTCCCCTAGGTCACGGCAGGGAGTTTGGGTTGTTTTTCTAAGTGCCAAGAGAAGCCACTGGAGGTGGAGAATGGATTATGAGGATGGGAGGGGGGGCATGGCCCAGTTCCAATGATGGGCAAGTCCACATGATGGACCAGGTTGGAGGCGCAAGTGGGCAGAACTGCTTTATTGTGAAGGTAAGCCCCACAGAACTGGCTCACAGGTCAGACGCAGATGCGTGCGGGTGACTCCCAGGCCCAGAGCAGCCCCGGGATGGTGGAGCTCTACTTTTCCTGAATTTCATGTGGGTTGCCTATGAGCCATCCAGGCCGGCGTGGGGGGGCTGGGATAAGTAAGCACGTTGAAGTCAGGAGCTCAGTGACCATCAGCTGTGGCTGGTTGACAGCTGTGGATTCGGGGAAAGATTGGCTAGGCCAACACTGAGGGCTGAGGGCTAAGTCAGTGGAGGCGGAAGGGGAAGTAAACACCGCAAGAAAAAGGAGGTGCTGGGTGCTGCTGGGGGTGGGGGTGGGGGAGGGGCTGGCAAGAAAGCCGATGCAGAGAGACCTGGAGGAGTTTCAGTGGAGTGGTGAGGACAAAAGATGGGTGTGAGCGGGGTGCAGGGAAGCAGGGGGAGGGTGTGGAGACAGCAGAGATAACTGGAGAATTTGCTCTGAAGCACAGCTGAGGAATTGGGTGGCATCTGGAACAAGGAGTTCAGGGAAGTGTTTTGTTTTTTGTTTTTCGGTGAGATACTATAGAATTACTTCTGTCCACTCTAATATCTACAGGCACGAGGGGGAAAGCCAGCTGGAAAGCCATTACATGGCTTACGGAATCCAGTGCTCACGGTTGTGTCCACAGACCAGTGAAGTCTGAGGCTGCAAAGCGGGGAGTGAGAGGAATGTGTGTGCTTATTTCTGGGTCCTGAAAGCGCCTGTCTGAGTAAGGACCCAGTGGGGCACAGGTGGGGAGACCTCAGCCTCTGATCCAGAGGACAGGTGAGGATGGGAGGGCTAAAGGAAACAGCTTCTCACACTGCAGCAGGGTCAGAACACCTGAGGCTGTGTGCAGTGGTTACTAAGGGGTCAGTTCCTCAGAGATCAGAGACTCAGGTCCTAGGTTTATGGACCAGTGTGAGAGGCCTCGGCTGTGGGGCTCCTATTTCGTCAGGTGACAGAAGAGGTAAGGCTGCAGTAAGAACGAGAGGCTGCCCCTCCTTTCCAGATTGGCTTCCCAGGACAGTTGGGTTGGAAGGTCCAGGTGTTGGACCTCCAGGGAGCTGCTGGTAATGCAAGGAAGCTGATGCAGAACCTAGGTATTGCCGAGGAAGGAGCTGGGGACAAAACGGGTGACTTTTCATCGGCCTAGCCCCTGTGTCCCCAATCCAGCCTGTTCCCTGCGCAGGCAGCCTGTTCGTTCTTCAGCTCCCCCTCAGCCCCCATCCCTCACCCCTGTGACTCCAGGAGTCTGTGCCATAGCCTGGGGGTTTAGCTAGAGGATGGAGCAGAAGGGGTACCCAGGAAGAACCAGTCTCACTCCAAGAAAAGAAGCGTGCAGCCAGTCCCTATTCAGGCGACCCAGGCAGGCAGCTATCTTCCTCAGTGGCTAATGAAGTAGCAGGGAGCAGGGTGCTCAAAGGCCATCCCTACCCACAAGCCATTCATCTGCCAAGAGGGGCACCCCATGGCTTTGCTCCTAATGCGCTCATAACTTCCTGGGAAGGAAAACAGAATCAGTCTCACTCACCATGTCAGTGCATGGAGCTCCCCTAACGCTCCAGGAGCCCTTGGGGACTGCGGGACAGCCACTCCGCAGAGGTGGGCTCCCCCTCTGCTTGCCGCGCCAGCCATCTCCCAAGACCGGGGAACAGAGGCTCAGGACTCCGACCCGGTCGGTGAGCGCAGGGGATCGTTGTTGGTCCTAGGGCTGGCGGCCAGTGTGGAGGGGATGAGGTTAACACTTGACAGTGAGGGAGATCCTAAGTCAATCCAGGGCCCGACAGTTGTGGAATCATTTCCTGAGAAGCCACCCAAGGCCAGGTCAAGTGTTTCATTACAGGGGCCGGATGGGCCAGACCTCAAAGCAGCGCGCGCCCACCTGCCCGTGCGCACCACCACCTCCCTACACAGACGCGCGCACTCTATTAGTAGAACAGGAGCCAGAGAAGGCGCGACCTGGGCCGGGATCCACATGTTAGGTAAGGAAAACCGGACGGTGGGCCATCTTGGGAAGGAAAGAAGCCATGAGCCAAGACCTTGACCCAAGAGAAAGCCGAGAGCGCAACGAGGCCAGGGGAGAAACCATGAGGTGCCCTGCGAGCAAACCCGATGCCAGAGTCGGGAGCACGGCTGGCTCCACGGGCCAGGGCGTAGCCCAGGGAAGGCGCATAGTCCAGGCGTGCTTCCTGGAGGAATAGGAAGGTTTACCTCCAGAGCAGCAGGGATAAATGGAGGGGGCGGAGCAGGGGGCGGAGCAGGCAGCGGGCCGGGCCAAACGGACCCCTCCCCCCCTGCCAAGAGATGGGGGCGGAGGCCAGCAGCGTGCTTAAAGCCGATTCTGAGGAGGCCCTTCCTCGACCCGAGGCAGTGGCATGACTCCGTGGGCCTCTGAGCCCAACGAGTTTCTTCCCACTTACCAGCCCCGCCCAGCTCCTAACCCAGCAACGCTGGGGCAGGCGGGAGGGCTCGAGGAAGCCGGGTCTCCACGTTCTGGTTCAGCCACCACGGTCTTCCGGGAGCAGCCCGTCCGAAGCTGACGGGAGCTCTGGTGGGCGGGTGGTACCCAGTCCTGGGCCTCTCTGCCCCCAGCGCCGGGGCGGGTCGGCGGAGCGACTTTAGGACCCAGACGCAGCACGGGGGTGTGTCGCCAGCTCCCTCCGCTGGCCCGCCTGGGACGCCAAGTTTGGGGTGCAAAAGCACGGAGTGAGGATCCCAGGAGTGTAAGCGTGGGTGCAGCCATCCGGCCGCCGATCTCCAGGGCGGGGACCACCAAGCACGTGTTCTATTTCCAGCCTTGCGGTGGGTGCCTGAGCCCGCGGGCGCGGCGGAAAGGCCGTCCGCTCTCCGCAGGGAAGGTGTGCTAGGCAGGGACGCGGAGCCATCGGGGCACTGGGTGGATGCTTACCGCCCTTGCAAGGGCTCCGAGCATCGTGGGCGAGAGGGTCGTGGGGTCTTCCCAGCTGAGGGAAGAGTGTGGGGGTGAGTTCGGTATCGAGGGAGTGGGTGTCCTGGTGGGGTAGACGAGCGGTGGAAGGATACCCAGGGAAGGCATCATGGACAATGAACGCTGGATTAATGCTCTGCGTCGCTGTCTGAGATTCTTAAGTTTATGAACCAATGAGGTAGCCGGGGGAGGGGGGCCTGGAAGTGGGCGGGACAGAGCTGTGGGTTCCCTAACACCTCCAGCGTCGGGCTTGTCAGAGCCGGGCGCTGCTGCCTCCGACAGTCTCATTTTACGTTCTGCATGAAAGCCTGCTCACCGGTAGTGGTCCCCGGATTCCTGACTGTCCCCTGCGCGGCTGTTAGCAGTCTCCAACGCGGCTTGGACACCGAGAGCCAGCGTGGGGTTTGTACAACATTTACTTGCACGTGGGGCTCCGGGGATGGAAGTCGGGTGTGCACCGTAGCCACCCTTCCAGAGCCTGGTCATCTTCATCCTCTGTTCATTTCTGGGGCCTCGGTTGCCAGCTTTACTGTCCTTGCTCCTTCCTCCTTTCTGAATGCAGCCCAGGGTCCCGCCCGCCCGGCCGCTCGTCTGTCGGCATCCTGCCTCCGCCTTCCACAGACCCCCAGGGTCTCGAGTCTAGAGGCGCTTTCCTCTCGTGCACGCGGCCCCTCTTATGGCTTCCTTCCTTGCACAGCGCGGCACCAACAGCCGGGACCATCCGGGGCCCGGGGTGGGGAGCGCGCACAGCTCCCCCTTCCCACCCCCCTTGAGGACCAACGGCTCCGCCTCCCAGGAGGCCTGGGGACTCGGCTGTGGCTCGAATGGAAGAAGGCAACGAGAGGGAAGCCGTTGCCCCTTCGCCCCCGTGCTGGGGCGCGTGAAGTTGGGGGCGGCTACACATGTGATGGGTGTTGATGGCCGTCAGTACGGACATGAGAGTGAGAGGACCCATGTGTGGGGAGAGTACAGACGTGAGAGTGAGAGGACCCATGTGCGGGGAGGAGGGCTTCAGCCCCGGTGCTGGGCTTGGCAGCAAAAGAACAGCAAAAGAAGGTGGTCGTCTACTACAAGGAGAGTAGAGGCGACTTCTCAAGAGACCAGGCCACGGAATGCTGCAAGCAGTGAATCCCTCATTGTATCACGGGGTACTGTTAATTACTCGTGGAGAAAACGTGCTGAAAACATCTCTCAGCTCTCTCACCTGGGCAGCCCTGGGCTAAAGAATTACAGGCTTGACTTCCTCCAGCTCCTCAAGAGGGCCCTGCCTAGTACTGTTCCTTGCTCTTTTCTTCCAGGTTGCCCTGGGTTGGGTCCTGGGAAGGGTAAGAAGAAATCAGCAAGCCTGGTGTGGGGTGGAGAGCAGATGGGCACTGGAGACTGGCCAGGGCTGGTCCTTGGAGCTGGTAACAGTTCTTTGGCTTCCCTTGCAGAAAACTCTTCCAACATGTCGATGGATGGATCCATTGAGGATGTAGGTGAGTACACTCAGGTGTGGGTATGTGTACAGAGAGAGCTCCTTGGTTAAAAGCCTCTAGAGGAGCTAGTCCATCCACCTGGGTGTCCACAGCATTTGCCACCTGTCTGTGGCCCTCTGCTGGTGCCAGGATGCCTTTGGATGCTACCCTTCAGGAACTTGTAGTGTGGTCAGAGAGGCAGCTGAAACTGCCCTGGACACTGGTGGGTCTCTGGTGATCTTGCGGTGCTGTGGTCCCTCTCCTGGGCTACATAGACCACCTGGTGGTGTCCCATGGTTCACTTCTACAATGCTCTGGTTATCCGACCAGCCTTAGGCCAAGTGTTTGGATGCCCGTACCCCTCGGTCCCTGCCCAGCCCTGCAAGGGAGAGGCTGCCCTTGTCCCTCTACAGAAATGTAATTCTGCTTCTGCATTCCCTGCTAGCTCTGGCCTAACTCGCTCTTCCTCACATCTCTGGACGGGCTCTGTGCTGTCTCTCCTGTGCCCAGACCCAGGAGCTGGCATGACCATCAGAGGGTTGTCTAGTGGAACAGTGCTTGGACAGAGTAGTGATATGCCCTCACCCAGAGTCCCTAGGGCATGGCAGCTGCATGTGCCAGGCTGCTGGCAGGGGAGTTAGGCATGTGGCTGGGGCTGTAGGATAGAGGAGGGGACATGGCATCCCAGGAGCCTTGCAGGGACCTGGTAGTGCCAACTAACTGGACAGGACCTGGAGAGGAGGGGGCAGTGTGAAGGGCAGCATGGGGGAATAGTGGGTGCTTTGGGTGACAGAGGAGAGGCAGGGAAAGGTTGGGGCTGGAGGACCAGGTTGACAAAGCAAATCAGGCCTGGAATTGGGCGGGGAGTTTTTCATGGACATGAGCTCCATGATAAAAGTCAGAAGGGTACCTTTTGACCTAATAGCTCTGCTCCGGGCTCTGGGTGCGGTGCAGACCTGGGGCTAGGTTTCCCTGGTCCATAGGGGCCCTGCTAGGGGAGGCCTAGCACCTCCTGTCCAGAAAGGGGCCAGGCTGAGCACAGGATGACACAGGGGGGAAACGGAGCCTGGGATGTGCAGAGGAAACCAGAGGGCCGGAGTGGAAGTGAGTCAGGGTGAGTCACTGCCTGGCAGGTGTAGGCATGCTGTCCCTGAGCTGTCCCTGTCCCCGCACAGGTGTTGGGCATTGGTGGGGTCTGGGTGACAGGGGCCCCTTTCCTGGGATCACCCACAAGTGTGAACCATAGGGGACCTATAGTCAGGAAGAGGTGCCAGCTTGGCCAAGAGTGAAGCTGGGCCCTTGGGACTCGCCAAAGAAGCATTCCGTGAGCTTTGAGGAAGGCTCTCTAGCCTCCCGCTTGGAGCACAGGAGCTGGCATGCCTGGGGCTCTGGCCAGCTGGCCTGAGTTGGGAGAGACTGAGGTGGGGAGTGAGACTGGGTCTGAGGGGCCTGATCCCAGAGGCTTCGGGGAGCCCCAGTGGGCTTAGGGAAGATCAGAACATTCACACCTCATGGGGAAGCCTTCCCATGGGGGGGTCTTGTGCTGTGGAGCAGTCGAAGGAACTGAGAGGCGGACCAAGGGGTCCAGGCTCCCACCCTGGAGGAGGGGCATGACAGGTCGGGGCTGAGATGAGGCCACCTTCTGCAGGTCCCATCTTCTGTCAGTCCCTGGCTCCATTTCTGTGGCCCTCCTGCTTGCTGGGCCTTGTCTGATGTTTGGACTATGTCTCCCAGCCTTGATGCTTTGCTCGAAGGCCCTCCCTGGGAGAAAGCACTCGTGGGCCAATGAGGTGGGAAGGGAGGGCTCTGGCTTGCCTTGAATCCCATCTGGGTGGCGAAGCAGGACTGGGTCCTGTAACCTGGAGTTTCTGGAAGGGCAGGGTTTAGGCAATCCTAACTGTGTCATTGTACTATGTTCCTGCCTCAGAGTTTGTAGAATGAACATACTTTTTTCTAGCCAAAGGACATGTATGGGTCAGAACAGTGCAAGGCCCAGTTCCTGCAGCTGAAGAATGTTGGAGAAGGTTGTTGGGTGGGGGTTGAGGGGGCAGGGCCAAGACTTACCTGCTCTGTCTACCTGGGCCTGAGGCTGCCTTCCTGGCCTTTGAGGAGCCTCCCTGACGACTCACTGAGAGTGTACCAAGTGGGACGGCCCAGGGTCCTTGCTCCTTGGTCTTGAAATCCTTCCTGGGGTGCAGTGCTGACGGCCAGGCCCTCTTGGGGAGGGTCTCTCTCTTGGTGGTGGTGGGATCTCCAGGCTACCTCAAGTGTGACACAGACGATGCCTCTGAAACCCATGAGGAGAAGCTGGGGGAAGAGGCCTTCGACACGGTCAACTCCTCCATTGTGTCTGGCGAGAGCATCCGTTTTTTTGTCAACGTCAACCTCGAGGTGCAGCCCACCCAGGCTGGTATGGCGGTTGTAGCAGGGACAGGTTGTGGGGGAGGGCAGGGTTTTGGGGACTGGGCATGCATAGCCCCAGTCCACCAAGAGAGACCTGAAGAGGTGGGTGGCACCCTAAGCCCTCTCCCTTTTTTCTAGCTGACAGTGAATCGCCTGATGGCTGCGGGCTCCTCCACACCTCCCGCAAGGTGGGTGGCCCATCTGCGAACTGGGAGATCCTGGGTTCTGGGTCACTAGGTTGGAGTGGAGGCACCGGGTCCCCGAGACAGCTCATGCGGCTCCCTTCTCGCTCTACACGGAGACCTCACACGAGCCCAAGGCTGATCTGCTAGCACTATCCCTCTTGGAAGGGGAAGCTGGGCCTGGCGGGAAGGGGCAGCCAGGGGCCGCCGTGCAGCAGAGGCCCAGGCAGTGGCAGCATGTCTCACTCATGGGCCATTGTGGGGTCCCCCCAGTACCTGAAGTTAAAGAACTTCGAGGAAGAGATCCGCGCACATCGGGACATAGATGGCTTCCTGGCGCGGGCCAGCATCATCCTGAACGAGCCGGCCACCTCGCTGGATGACGTGCTGCGGTCCATGGTGTTGCGCGTCGCCTGCGACCCCCACAACATCGAGCCCAACTGCAACTTGGACCTGCTCATGTCCATGCTCTTCACGGACGCGGGGGCGCCCATGGCGGGTATGGGCTGGTTACTCCCGCCTCCCCCCTCACCTGGGCGGGGAGATCAGGGAGGCGGGCCGGCTGACCCTCCTGTCCCCTCTTCCCCGCAACCTGTCCTCAGTCCACCTGCTGTCGGATACCATCCAAGGAGTCACTGCCACGGTCACAGGGGTACAATACCAGCAGTCATGGCTCTGCATCATGTGAGTTTCCAGGCCACCACATTCGGCCTCCCTACATGTTGTGTTGGAGCCGGGCATCCATGTCCCTGCAGAGGCTGGCCTGCCCAGTTTAGGGGAAAGGATGTGAGCTCTCCTGACCCATTTGATCATCTTTCTTGGTCCCTAGCAGAAGTCACTGGGGGGTTAAAACTGGGAACTCTGGGTGGTGTCCCGCCCAAGTGTGGCAGCTGTGTGCCCCCCGCCCCCGCCAGCTGCATCTCCAAGTCCCTGCAGAAGCGGCACGTGTGCATCAGCCGCCTGGACCGCCCGCAGAACTGGGGGGAGAATTCCTGTGAGGTCCGCTTTGTCATCCTGGTCCTGGCCCCACCCAAGATGGTGAGGAGAGGCCTTGGGGTGGCTTCCGCTCTGGGGAGGAGGGTTCCAGGTCGCCTTGGAGGCATCTCTTCCATGTGCTGGGGTACCCCACACAGGGCCTCTGAAGATCTCATTCCCACCCTGTCCCTTCATCTTGGACCTCCTGGGTTTCTCTGAAGCATTCTTGCTAGGTCCTCATCAAGCCCTAACTTCCCCAGAGATTGCTGGAAAGATTGTATTTCCTTTCTGATGGAAAAGAGATACTTTTTAAATTATTATTCAAATGTAGGGGCCTTTCTTTAGCCTGCCCCGACCTAAACCTTTTTCTAGTTGGCTGATGATGATTGGCAGATGTGATTTTCCCCATGCCCCACCCCCAGAAAAGCACAAAGACTGCGACAGAGGTGGGGCGCACCTTTGCCACCATGTTCTTGGACATCACCTTCCGCCAGAAGCTCCTGAAGACCCGCACGGTGGAAGAATTCAAGGAGGCTCTGGTCCACCAGAGGCAGCTGCTCACCATGAGCCAGGGTCCGCCCTACAACGGGAACTACTTGAGCTCTGTCAGCCTTCCCAGGCCCCACCAGGTACGGGGGCCAGGTGGGCCTGGGCGGGTAGCGTGGGCCGTGGGCCGCAGTACTAACTGACACCCTGCCATAGCACCTGCAGTCCAAAGACTTTCTCCCTGTGGGGAAGGGCATCCGAGAGGACTTCGCCCGCAGGTTCCCCGTGTACCCACTGGACTTCACTGACGGTACGTGGCCCTGCGGTTCCCCCTGAGCTTGGCCTGTGGCTCGGGCCACAGGACAACAGATGTGCCTGTCTGGCAGCCCCCGACACACACTCTGTCCTGTCCCCCATTCCTAGGCATTATCGGGAAGAACAGGGCGGTGGGCAAATACATCACCACCACCCTGTTCCTCTACTTCGCCTGCCTCCTGCCCACGATCGCTTTTGGGTCCCTCAACGATGAGAACACTGATGGGGCCATCGGTGAGGGGCCAGAGGTTGGTGGGGAGGGTTGAGTGGGGCCCAGGCCTGCACTGCCCTCCTGACCACCTGACCCCTCAGATGTGCAGAAGACCATGGCCGGGCAGAGCATCGGGGGCCTCTTGTACGCACTCTTCTCTGGGCAGCCGCTGGTGGTGCTGCTGACAACTGCGCCCCTGGCCCTCTACATCCACGGTGCGGTGGGGTTGTGGCGGGGAGAGGGCGAGGCGGCCCCTGGCCCGAGCCTGGCCCTGACGCCTGCCCTCGTCCTGCTGCTCACAGTGATCCGCGGCATCTGTGATGACTACGATCTGGACTTCAACACCTTCTACGCATGGACGGGCCTGTGGAACAGTTTCTTCCTCGCTGTTTATGCCCTCTTCAACCTCAGCCTGATCATGAGTCTCTTCAAGAGGTGACAGGGCCTTCCTTGAACTGCTGGGGCCTTCGAGCAGGAGGGAGACCAAGGCCGGGGGTCTGGGTCAACCTCCATTACAGCCTCGGACGTCCTGTAACCCTAGAGGGGATGGGGTGCCCCCAAGGGGAAAGCTTGGGACTGGTCCTCTTCATGGCAGGAGGAGGTGAGGGGCCACACCAAGGATCAGGCAAGCCTCCCCCCCACAACGACTCACCCCCATCTTATGAGGCATATCACCCCCTGGCAGGTCAACAGAGGAGATCATTGCCTTGTTCATCTCCATCACATTCATGCTGGATGCTGTCAAGGGCATGGTCAAAAGTGGGTATCTGGCCAGGGCTGCCAACTGCGTCCCTCTACTCATTGTAGAGGGATCTGAGTTAGTGGGGTTACAGGCTGTGGCTGGGACAGTCAAGCAGCATGAAGGCTAAGGTGGTTCCCGTGCTCAGGGCGCTCTGGGGAGCAGCGTCCTCATGTGCTGCACGGTGACAGCGCTGCCCCAGGCAGGATCCAGAGGCACTGGGCCAGGCTTGACGAGCTAGCAGACAGGGCAGAGGGACAAGGGCAAGTGGTAGGAGTGCCGGGTGGAGGGGCAAGTCGATGGGATCCTGGCTGATGGAGAAGACCAGCTTCCCCGCAGTCTCCCAGAACCCAGGTGGCTGAGGCCTGTCGGCCTGTATCCACAGTCTTCCAGAAGTACTACTATGGCAACATCCAAGGGGGCTACGACATAGATCGCAGTTCCCCAGTGAGCCTGCTGGGTCTCGGCACCAGCTTCAACGCCAGCTTCCACACCGCCCTCAACAACAGCGTCCTGAGCAGCCCGCAGGAGCTGACATTGAGCAGCCATCCCAACGGGCACCCGGGCCGGGACACTGCCGTGCTCAGCCTCCTGATCATGCTAGGCACGCTCTGGCTGGGCTATACCCTCTACCAGTTCAGGAAGAGGTGAGGGGGACCTAGAGGTGAGGGTAAGGGGGCATGACCCCCTGGACCACGCTGACACACTCACCTGTGCCCCCAGCCCCTACCTGCACCCGTACATGCGGGAGATCCTGTCAGACTGTGCCCTGCCCATCTCGGTGCTCACCTTCTCCCTCATTTGCTCCTATGGCTTCCGGGAAATTAAGAGTGAGTTGTGGCTGTACTGGAATGGGGCGGGTGTGGGTGAGGGGCCCCCGTGGAGCTGGCAGCTGGAGCAGGGTCTGTACCTTGCTGCAGTGAGCAAGTTCCGCTACAACCCCAGTGAGAGCCTGTTTAAGATAGCCAAGATGCAGTCGCTGTCCCTGGGGGCCGTCGGCAGTGCCATGGGCCTCGGCTTCCTGCTCTCCATGCTCTTCTTCATCGAGCAGAACCTGGTGGCTGCCTTGGCTAATGCACCGGAGAACAGGTTTGCAGGGCTGGGCAGGGAGGGCTGAGCAGGGTGCCCACCCTCCCGGGGCCAGCAGGGGTTTTACCCACAACCCCTGCCTGTCTGCTGCAGATTAGTGAAGGGCACGGCCTACCACTGGGACCTACTGCTCATCGCCGTCATCAACACGGGGCTGTCTCTGTTTGGGATGCCCTGGATCCACGCTGCCTACCCCCATTCCCCGCTGCATGTGCGGGCACTGGCTCAGGTGGAGGATCGTGTGGAGCACGGGTACATTTGTGAAACGTGAGTGTGAGGGTGGCACCACGAGCAAGAATCACATGGGCTTTAAGGTGAAGTAGCCTGGAGCTACGTGTGACCTCAGGAGGGATGTGGCCCTGAAGCGTCCTAGCCTGGGAACCACATGCGACCTGAAATGAGGTGTGATCTGGTGGCCCAGGGATGGAGCTGATCTGGTGGCCCAGGGATGGAGCTGATCTGGTGCTCTGGGACCATGCAGGATTGTGAACGTGAGGGAGACACGGCTGACCAGCCTGGGTGCCAGCATCCTGGTGGGCTTCTCCCTGCTGCTGCTGCCCTTCCCGCTGCAGTGGATCCCCAAGCCTGTGCTCTACGGCCTCTTCCTCTACATCGCCCTCACTTCCATTGACGCCAACCAGCTCTTTGAGCGTCTGGCCCTGCTGCTCAAGGACCAGGTGAGGATCTGGCCTGGAGCAGGGCTGTGGGTGGGAGGTACCTCAGCATCAGACCTGCCCACACCTGGCCTTCTCGCCCACAGGCCTCGTACCCACCCACCCATTACATCCGGAGGGTGCCCCAAAGGAAGATACACTACTTCACAGGGCTGCAGGTCCTGCAGCTGCTGCTGCTCTGCGCCTTCGGCATGAGCCCCCTGCCCTATATGAAGATGATCTTTCCCCTCATCATGATTGCCATGATCCCCATTCGGTAAGGGGGGCGGGGGGGCTGGGATGGGTGCCCTCTGCCTCCTCCCAGGTCTGATGTTCATCTCTCTGCCTATTCTCTACTCCCTCTCCCCCCAGCTACAAGCTGCTGCCCCAAATCATTGAAGCCAAATACCTGGACGCCATGGATGCTGAGCACTGACTGGCAGGCCCTGGCACACCCCGTTCATCTGTCCCTCTGGGTCTTCCTAGCCTGGCTGTGCCTTCTCGTGGGGAGGTGTGGGTGTCTTGGAGCGCTGCGCTGTGCTGCGCCTCCTCCCAGCTGTCCCAACAGGCCTAGGGCATCTGTGCCTCATGGGGTTCTGTGGTGTGTGCCTGCACTGCCCATTGCCTTTTGCTTTGGGTGAAACACTGCTCAGGGCAGTCTCTGCCCTGGGTGGGACTAAGCAGGACGGATTTTCTTTTGATAAAAGAGTCAGATGCCTGAGAGAGAAACCATTTCCTTGATTGTGTAAGGAATTCACTGTACGCACATTAGAGAATAAAGCTCCTGTTTCTATGCTTCTACGCGCTGTCTCCATCCCTGTAGCCCTGCCCCAGCCTCTAAAGGCCGCCTGAGGGCCCTGGGGTGGAGGGACGAGAGGGGTTCCTGCGTGTCGAGTGCCCTCTGTGTGTTGACTGTCACCTCTGCTCAGCATAGTGGACGCGGGCCCAGCAGGGAAACGTGAAGGTCCCAGGAGGCCTTTGTGCTGCCAGGGACCAACGGAAGGAAGTGTCTACGAAGACCCTGAGAGAGGGCTCAGGGCCCGTGAAGAGTGTGGCTGGTGTGGAGAAATCAGCAGGCATGACAGCAAAGGGCCCTGACTCCAAGGCAGCTGCAGAGCAGCCTGACCTGGGACCGAAAACAGGCGTGTGTGGGTCAGACTGGCAGTTTTGAACTGTCTGGTCTGTTGGGTAGATCCTAGATTTATAGGTAGGGGGTGTGGGGCAGCGTAGGAGCTGCATCCCACATCAGGGCAGTGCTGGGGGGATGAAGGGAAGCAGAAGAAACCAGATGGTGGGGACTGGTTGGATGGAGGAGAGAAGCTGCTATGTTTCCGGCTTGGTCATTTGGTGGATGGCCAGGGTGCATGGCAGTGGCAGCAGGCAGTGGGGACCACACATCTGAGGCCCAGGGAGCCCCCCTGTCCGTGCCTAGGGGCAGCAGCAGTGATAGGCAGAGCGCCCACCTCATAGACACCCCATTACATCATCTTTTAGAACTTTGGCTGGACAAATATTTACACCACAGACCAAGGGAGCGGACAAGAAGACAGCTGCTACATCCAAAACCGCAAAAGGACTAAGATCTACGCAAACAATTCTTGTAAACCAGCGCAAAGACAATGCCTCTGAAAGAAACAAAGCAAAGGCTATTAACAGGGGAAGAGGAGGCTGAAATTGTCACAGGGATGGCGAGAGATGCTCAGACACCCCGGAAATCTAAGAAATGCAATCCAGCAGCAAGGTGGCACCTTCCGCTTCATAGACTGGCAAAAATCAGGCTGGTTGGACCATTGAGCAGGAGATAGGGGGCCCTGGTGCACCGACAGAAGGAGTGGAGACGGGGGCACAGTCAAGACACCTCACACTCTTAACTGAACAATGCTCTCTGTGGGGATGGGTAGCTAAAAAGGGGGGGGACAGCTGGGTGCCGCAAACCAAAGGGTCACCGGTTCGATTCCCAGTTAAGGCACATGCCTAGGTTGCAGGCTGGGTCCCCAGAGAGGGGCGTGGGAGAGGCAACCACACATTCATGTTTCCCTCCCTCTCTTTCTCCTTCCCTTCTCTGAAAATAAATAAAATTTAAAACAAACAAAAGGTGGACAGAAAGTGTACTGTGTGCCAGGACAGAACTCTGGGGAAGAAGCTGAGTTAACAAACAGGGATGCCTTGCCCCAAGCTGCATATACCTGCCCCACCCACGTGGCATGTGAGCCTTTGGGGCTCCTTCCCCAGTAGCCTGGGTATCCCTGAGGGTGGGGTCATGTCCAGAATCACTAAACAGGCCCCCCAGCACCCCACATCAGCCCAGCCAGACATCACCTGCCACCAAGGAGACCACTTACAGGAGGTTCAGCCGCTGGCGCATTCTGGGTAAACGATCCAGCTGGGCCTCAGAGGCGAGAGTTGAGGGGGAAGACCTGGCCTTAGCCGCATGTACAAGGGGAAGAAACAAGGGTTAAACCCATGTGCCAGGCCATGCTCCCAGGAGTAAAGAAAACAGCCTGAAGGGGCCGGGCCTTCTCCAGAGCTGCCTGTGAGCAGAGGTAAGCCTGGGAGTGACCCGCCAGCACTGAGGACTGCGCCATGCCCCCTCCCCCGGCCTGCTGCACACAACAGGCTTTTCTGAACATCCTCAGGGTGGGGCACCTCCTCACCAACACCTGCCGGAAAGGCAAGGGAACCATCCCAGGCCTCCAAAGCCTCTCCCACAGAATGGTTTCACCAGGGCACAGTGAGGTTCTGGGGCAGCTGGGCTGGGCCACCTGAGGGGCCTGAAGGGCCCAGGTGAATATGGCATGTCAGCCCAACTGGGGTCATGGACTCATCCATGTCCCTGCCATAAAAATGAACTTGGCATTATAAGCCAACATCTGAGCTGCTCTAATAATAACCCCACAAAGCAAAAGGACCAGACGTCCCAGACAGCCCACCTCCAACCCAGCAAACACCACGGAGACCAGCTGGGCAATGGCATCCCTCTATGAGTGGGCGGGCAACATGGATCTGCATGGAGAAGGCCAGCCCTTGATCTGAGACTTAAAGAATGAAAGAAAAGACACAATATTCAGGCTAGCATGGGCATGCGAACGCTCTGGACACAGCACTGTCCTCGTCCCATCAACACCCCTTGCCTACCTGAGAAGTTTCCTGGCTCCTGCCAAAGGGGACTCAGGACACAGACACCTGCCCGGGACAGGTTTCAAAGCAGTACAGGCAGTTTATTTTGGAGTATCTTCCAGAAGTTTTATTTGCCACATTTTAAAAACGCTGAGACTATATGGTTCTTCCCCAAACCTTCAGTCCTGCCAAGGCCAGTTTAACACCTGACCCAAGGCCTGGAGAGACCACTGGATTCCCAACAGCAAGAAAGTGGTATCCCTTGCCCAGTCTCTCTAAACAGAGCCACCTGCTCCTCCAGACTGGTAAGGCTGGTCTGGTGAGGCTGTCAAGTCTCAATACCCCCAGGGAGTAACCCTGAAGGACATACTGGGTGGGGGGTGCCTGCCTGATGGGTCTCAGGCTAGCCCTCCCCAGATCCCCGGCGAGCGTGCTCATCACTGGCCCCAAGAGAAGTCAGGCCGCCGAAGTATTCCTGCAGCTCACGCAGGGCCCGGAAGCGATGGGAGATGGCATTCTTCTCAGCTTTGGGCATCTCTGCATACCTAAGAGGCGACAGCAGCAACTCAGAGTAGGGAGGTCATGTTGGGGAGGTTGTGTATCTCCCACCCCATTCCAGAGCCCAGAGCTCAGAGTCCCCAGGAAACGGTAGTGGGGCCACCACCTCCTAGCAGCCAGTTAAGTTCTTAAAAATCACAGTTTTAAATTCCTCTCTAGATAGAAACCCGTTAATGAATGTGGAAGGATATTAAACTTGCTCCAGTGTGGCCAGAAGTCATTAAGGGAAGCTAGGGACAGGGGACCAGCTGCGTGTTTGATCGGCTTTGTCATCTGTTGACAGGAAGCAGTGGGGCCTGGCAGAGCGAACACAGCAGTGTCCTCTAGTGCACTGCGGGGGTGGGGGCAGCGTGGGACAGCCAGCCGGTGGCCTGTGCTCCACGCCACAACTCCGGTGAGGTGAGAATCTCACACCCCAATGGCGGGCTTAAGATCCATGCTGTCCAGTATGTGGCTATTTAAATTTAAACCAATTACAACGGAATAAATAGAACTGCAATTCCTCAGTCATCCTAACCACATTTTATTTTATATTGTTTTATAGGGCCTTTTAAAAAATTTTTTTTGAGAGAGAGAAACAATGAATTCTTGTTCTACTTATTTATGCATTCACTAGTTGATTCTTGTATGTGCCTGGACCAGGGATCGAACTCACAACCTTGGCATTGGATAATGCTCTACCAACTGAGCTACCTGGCCAGGGCCACCCCAACCACATTTTATTTTATTAAAAAATATTTTTTCCCAACCACATTTTAAATTCCCCACAGCCACTTGTGGCTAATTGCTACTGGACTGGACAGCACAGATGTAGAACATTTCTGCCACCAAAGAGCATTCTTGGACAGTGATCTTCTATACTGTCCTCAGCCCTATCCGGCTTTTGTGAGGTCTCAGGCCATACTCCCTACGGGGCCCTCCAGCCTGGAAATCTGGCTCCAGTAAAGGCCCACACGTCCCATGGAAATAAGCAGGGAAATGGATATGAAATACTGAGATCACTCAGCACTGTGGGGGTTTGATGCGATGCCCACTGAAGGCTGCAAAAGTGTTAACACTTTTCCAAACTAAATGAGGGGGTCAGAAGACCACCCCACAGAACTGTCAGATATATACACGAGCTACAATAAGAGAGGGGAAGCCACTGGAGTCACACAGCGGCTCTGCTGTGCGCTGGAGCCGGAGTCCAGGTCTCTCCCAGCTACGCCTGGCTGCCTTCCCCGCCCTGGACTGGGCCACCCAGATTCCTTGCGTCCACCCCAGCAGAGATGCCTTCAGCTGGAACGGCACCCTCAGAGCCTGCTCCATCCACATCCGCGTGCCTGCACACTTGGGAGGGGCGCCAACCCAGGGCAGATCATGGCTAGCCTGACCCCAACAAGAACCTGGGATCCTTACGTTTGCTCGTATCCATCAGGCTGAAAGCAGGGGTCCCAGCCAAAGTCCCGGCGGCCTCGGGGTACCACGATCCGGCCCTGCCAGAGAAAACGGGGACAGGCATGTCACTGGGTATGAAGATACACTAGAAAGAACCCAGTCTGAGTTCAGTTTATGGATTTGGTTAAATCCTATTTACTAAAAATACATGGTTTCAAGGGGTCCATACCTGCAAATATTTGCTAAACACATAAATAAAATGTACAGTGGGACAGCTCTCCCCTCACACCCAGCGAGGAACCATGCACTCGATATCCCTGAAGCCACCCTCCCTCTCGACAGCTTTGACAAACTGTGACCTATTGAAGACAGCTGGCTGCGAAAACCGGACAGAAAACGTTTTCTCCTACGTGTGAAGTTAAAGGCCCTGAACTGTGCAGACAAGCCCCATGCCTGCTCCTGTTACTGCATTTCTCAAAATGCAAAGGAGGCCCTAACAATTAGGTGAAAATGTCACAGAAATTATTTAGCACAATGTTCAACATATAAATGAGCCCAATAAATACTGGCTGCAATAGGTAAATTCCACCAGAAAAATGTTACAAAGAGAACCAATGATAGTCCAGGGTTATGAAGTGTTGCATTGCCATGAAAGCAATAAAAGAAAAAGCTAATTTAAAAAATATAAGAGAGGTAGTAGAGGACGGGGACTAGCCACATTAGTGTCCAGTCATTTGGACCAAAGGCAATTCTGCTTCTGCCAGCAGGGAGCTGTGTGCCCGAGGCCGGGCACTGAACTTCTCTGAACCACACCCAAGTAACACGTGTTTTCTGAACATCTGCAGTGAGGCAGGTAGTTTTATCAGCACTGGAGTTACAGGAGGCCTGGCCTTGCTTTCACAAAATGAACTTAAGCAAAACAGGCATCAAACCAGTAAACAAGTGACCAAAGGCAAAATGTCTTACAGGGAACAAACAGGGAGCTGGACTCAAGAACAGGATGGAATGACCTGGGAGGGCCTTAGGGGTGCCGAGGCCCTGAAACAGGGAAGGGCTTGGCACACCTGTTGCTGCAAGGACAATGTGTTTGGGTTCAAGAGGCTCAGGTGAGAACAGAACATGGAGAAACAGGGCCACCTCAGGTAAAGTGGGGGCTGGGGAGCAACCAGGTGCACGAAGCGGCCAAAGCTAGGGAGACAAGAGGGAACAGTGGCCAGGTTCACGGTTGTTCAAACTTCTGATTTTTCAGAGAATGTTTCTGTGTTCGTAGCATTATTCAAAACAGCCAAAATGTGGAAGTAATAAACGTCCATCGATTGACAATGGATAAAGAAAATGTGGCATATATATACAATGGAATGTTACTCAGCCTTAAAAATGAATGAAGCCCTGGCCGGGTGGCTCAGTTGGTCAGAATGTTGTCCTGATATGACAAGGTTGGGGTTTGATCACTAGTCGGGGCACACACAAGACTCAACCAATGAAGGCATAAATAAGTGGAACAACAAAATTGATGTTTCTCTCTCTCCAGCTCTTCCTCCCCGTCTAAAACCAATTTTTAGGAATTTCCAGCCAACATGGAGGTGTAAATAGATACACTTTGTCTTCTCTCACAACCAAAAGGACAACAACAAATTTAAAGACAAAAACCAACCAGGACTGCCAGAAAATCAAACTGTATGGAAGTTCAACAACCAAGTAGTTAAAAAAGAAACATTAATTCAGACGAGTAGGAGGGGCAGAGATGGGCAGCCAGGGCAGAGAGGCTGAGTGGCAAGGTGGCGGCTGGCGGACCAGGTGATCCCACATTTGCATGCAGATAAACCAGGAAGAACAACTAGGGAGTGAGACAGACCATGCAACCCAGGGTTCCAGCACAGGGAAATAAAGCATCAAAACCTCTGGCTGTAAAAACTTGTGTGAATAGCAGGAGAAACTCCCAGCATCACAGGAGAATTCCTTGGAAAGACCCACAGAGTTCTAAAATGCACACACACCCACCCATCTTGGAATCAGCACCAGAGGGGCCCAATTAGCTTGTGGGAAACAGGGGAAATGAATGAAAGCCGGCAGAGTAGAGGCTTTCAATGCAGCAAGTTGCATTGTTCCCTCTTGGACCCCTCCCACACACTCAGTGTCATAATACAGTGTTATGGGTTGCCCCGCCCTGGCAAATACCTAAGGCTCTGCCCCTTACAACGTTACAGGTGCACGGACACAAAAAAAAGATGGCCCAAATGAAAGAAGAGATCAAAGATCCAAACGTAGAGCTAGGCGATGAAGAGATAGCCAACCTATCAGATGCACAGTTCAGAACACTGGTAGTCAGGATGCTTAGAGAAATGGTTGGGTATGGTTGCAAAATAGAGGAAAAAGTGAAGGCTATGCAAAGTGAAATAAAGGAAAATGTACAGGGAAACAACAGTGAAGGGACAAAACCAGAACTTAAATCAACAATTTGGACCAGAAGGAAGAAATAAACATTCAACAGGAACAGAATGAAGAAACAAGAATTCAAAAATATGAGGAAAGGCTGAGGAACCTCCAGGACAACTTTAAATGTTCCAACATCTGAATCATAGGAGTGCCAGAAGGAGAAGAGGAAGAACAAGAAACTGAAAACTTATTTGAACAAATAAGGAGAACCTCCCTAATCTGGCAAAGGAAATAGACTTCCAGGAAGTCCAGCAAGCTAAGCAAGTCCCAAAAACGTTGGACTCAAGGAAGCACACACCCAGGCACATCATAATTACATTACCCAAGATTAAAGGAGAGACTTTTTTTTTTAAAGATTTCATTTATTTATTTTAGAGAGGGGAAGGGAGAGAGAAAGAGAGGGAGAGAAACATCACTGTGTGGTTGCCTCTCATGTGCCCCTTGTTTGGGACCTGGCCTGCAACCCAGGCATGTGCCCTGACTGGGAATGGAACCAGCAACCCCCTGGTTTGCAGGCTGGTGCTCAATCCAGTGAACTACACCAGCCAGGGCAAGAGATACTCTTAAAAACAGCAAAAGAAAAGGAGACAGTTTCCTACAAAGGAGTTCCCATGACACTATCAGTTGATTTCTCAAAAGAAACCTTGCAGGCAAGAAGGGGCTGGAAAGAAGTATTCCAAGTCATGAAAGGCAAGGACCTACATCCAAGATTGCTCTATCCAGCAAAGCTATCACTTAGAATGGAAGGGCAGATCAAGTGCTTCTCAGATAAGGTCAAGTTAAAGGAGTTCATCATCACCAAGCCCTTATTAAAATATTAAAAAGATTTATCTAAGAAAAAGATGATCAAAAATATGAACAGTAAAATTACAACAAACTCACAACTATCAACAACTGAACCTATAAAACAAAAACAAACTAAAACAATTAGAACAGGAATAGAATCACAGAAATGGAGATCACATGGAGGGTTATTAGTGGGGAGGGGGGAGAATGGGGAAAAGGTACAGGGAATAAGAAGCATAAATGGTAGGTACAAAATAGACAGGGGGAGGTTAAGAATGGTATGGCAAATGGAAAAGCCAAAGGACTTATATGTATGACCCATAGACATGAATTAAGGGGGAGGGAAATGCTGGTAGGAGCAGGGGAGTGCAGGGCACAGGGGAATAAGGGGAGAAAAAAGTGGGACAACTTGAATAGCATAACCAATAAAATATATTTTTTAAAAAATCATTTAAAAAAGTTCTAGAGATCTGTTGTACAATAGTGTGCATATAGTTAATTAACACTACTGTACTGTCCACTTAAAAATGGCAATAGATGGTTTTGTGTTTTTAACAGACCCATTAAAAACCATGTAGTGCAGACAGGATGCCTCTGTGGTCAGCCCCTCATGGAGTCTCTGGAACAGGGCTTTGTGGGATACAGTGGAACCCTGGACTTTATCCTGAGCAGAAGGGACAAATTGGGAGTGAAACGCCAGAAAGTGCACTCTTGTCATCCTGCCACAAGGACGGAATATGTGGGCTTGGGGGTGGTGAGGGGGACAGCTCAGAGAACGGTGTGGACCCTGTGAGAAGCAGGTGAACCTCACAGGTAAGCAGGAGGTGTTGAAGGGCAGTTGGGAAAGGAATGAGTTGGGAAGAAGGTTCTATATAAACATGAAAAGCTGGAAAAGCTATGAGATTTTTCAAGGGAAGCTGTAGCCTCAGTAGTTGGATAAGGAGATTGGAACCTGCAGAAGTCTAGGCTGTAGATGTAGCTCTGGGAGCTGTCCTCTTCAGTTTCCACCTCTGCTTCTCAGGAGGGCATATGGTGCAGAGTGCTGGGTGCACGTGCGCCACGTGCGTCTCCCTCAAATGGGATCCACAGGGAGCACACAGATTTCGGGATTGACAACACTTCTATTTGTGGTGCCCAGGGCCAGTCCTGGGCAAAATCCTAAGAACTCACTCAGGCGTGGACACCATCCCCTCTACCTTCCTGCATAAGACCCTGGGCCTGTCAGCTGGAGTCGCAGCGCCCCCTAGCGGCATGTGGCGGACCAGCATGGGTACGCACCGAGGTCCGGCCCCTGAACAGGCGCACAGGCTCACTTGCATCCCCAGTGCTGAATGCGAATGTGCAGAGCGCATAAGCTGACTTGTCCTCGAATCCAGCCAGGAGTTGGTGGAGACCTGTGGGCAGGTACAGTGAGGACTCAGTGCAATCTGTGCCGCCCAGCCCCCACTCCCCACCCCTAGGCCCTGAATTAGGTGGCACTCGCCAAACTGGGGGGCTTATGTTATCAGATAAGCTTTGTGCTGATAAACCTGGAAGTTGGGTCATGAGGACATGGGGCTCATTATTCTAGTCTACTATTATATATGTTTAAATGATCATTAATATAAAGTGTTTCTAGAAGCACCTAAAAAGGGAACTTTTCGGCCTGCACCTGTAGGTGACAGGGCATGCACTGCTGGGGCCAAGAAGGGAAGACCCCAACCCCCAGGCCAGGCCCTGGCTGAGGCAAGGACAGGCAAGCAGTCAGTATGGCCAGTCCTCTCAGCTAAAATCAACGGTAGTCCCTTTGTCCCTCAAATTCACAGCTCCCACCACTCCTTTCCCATCCACTCTTCCCACATCTCAGTGCTCCCTGGAGCTAGGTGTGCATGGAAAGTGTGAGCTCCAGGTTATAGATGGGGAAGCTGAGGAGAACAGAGGCCCCATGGTGGGGCTGGGGCCTCAGATTCCTAATCACTATTTGGGGCCCTCCCCTGGACCACCGCCGGATTCTCAGTTCCCAACAGAAATAAAGGAAGAAATAAGGGACAATACCTTCAGGCTTTAACTTCTCCAGAAACCACTTTCTGCAAAACAAATAAAGGCAAGTCAGACACCAGAAAATGGATCTTCTGACCACCTTCTTCTCTGGGGCGCACCCTCACCCCAGGACAGCCAAGGGGCTGACACAATAAAGAATGTCTCACCTCAACACCTCAAAATGAGGACAAATCCTCCAATAGGAAAAAGGAAATGGGGGCAAAGAGGCAATGTGTAGAAGAGTCAACAATTCAGGGAAGGCCTCAAGCTGACTGGTAATTAGGGAAACGTAAATTAAAGCCTCACATGACAGAATTTCATGATCCCCACATTGCAGATGTCGAGCAATGCATCCTGTACGCATATATGGGTGCTGCTGCCTTGACAAACCTATTGGCAACCCACATGTTAAAGATACACGTATCTCAGACCCAGGAACAGTACTGCCGAGCATTTGCTCTCCAACCCCAGAGACAGGTATTCAAATTGGGGTTTTTGTATCCTAGAGATACACAAAGACCTTCTGAGGGGGTTCATGGCACTGAATATTTTAAGAAAACCCATTTTCAGATCTTGACTTCCTTATTTTCTCTTTCCTGAAATCGATCTGCCCATGAATGTACCTCTTCAACAGGTGGGTTTCCCTTGCACATCTCCGCTTACACAATAACATTCTCACACTTTACAAAAGAAACGCATGCCTTTCCTCCATCCCTAATCCTTCCTCAGGACAATCTGAAATATTGGTGTTGATGCCAAGACAGTGAAGGAACCGCAGTATCAGGTAACCAATCATTTCCAAGTTCAGGTGGTTTTGTGGGCAGGACTCTGCAAGGGGGTGGGGAAGCACTCACATGTAGGGGCCAGGGAGGCCCCCAAGGGCATTGAAGCACAGACAGGTGTCTTCTACCAGTACAGGCCCCTGCACCTGCGGCAAAAGGAAATGCGACCCTGACACCTACCACCAGCAGCTGGCCGTGCCGCGGCCCTGAATTCCCAGGCCATCCAAGTTGGGGCAGGCCCACATCTAGTTGGGACCTGCCACTGTCGCAGCAGCAGCAGCAGTCACAGCAGCAGAAGACAGAAGTCCACCTACTACCGGGATTAGTCTTTGGCTTATCTCTTATGCTCCTTTTAGAGTTAAGAACACCAAAGCCTTGGCAGGTTGTAAAGACTGCTCCAGGCACAGCAACAGAAAAGATGGGATTCATACTCAGGCAGCCTGACCCATCAGAAAGTGCTCTTTCTCTGTTCTACAGAAGTAAGTGAGTGCAGAGGTGCGTGTGTGTAGGGAGAATGTGGGAATGAAATGTATGTATCTGAGAATTAGCGAGAGAATTATGTACGTGGCGGCCTGGGGAGATACTATGCAGTCATGCTTAAGAGAGGCAGTATTCTAGGGCCAACATGAACTGACCCCAGAACAGCTAGGCCTGGGCAGGTCCTTAAAGTCATAGCAAACTGTGCCCACCCTGTTGTCCTCCACTTATCCCCAGTAGGCACAGGCTTCAGGAGCCCCCAGGACAAGAGAAGTGAGTAGAAAACACATTCGGAGCAAGCACCTGTCGAGCTGCCTCCTGACACTTCTGTATGGAAATCTCATCAGGCTCTCCCTGGTACTCCGGCACTTAGGGGGAAAAAGACACACAGAGAGTCAGGTCACCAGCAGAGAGAGAAATCAAACCGTCTTTTAAAAATAAAACAAAACACTCCCTGGCTGGTGTGGCTCAGTGGATTCAGAGCCAGACTGCGAAGTAAAGGGTCGTGGTTCGATTCCCAGTCAGGGTACATGCCTGGGTTGCAGGCCAGGTCCCCAGTGAGAGGTGCATGAGAGGCAACCACACACTGATGTTTCTCTCCCTCTCTATCTCCCTCCCTTCCCCTCTCTCTAATAATAAAGAAATAAAATATAAAAAACAAAAAAAACAAAGACATACGGTCAATTTTCTGTGCCACCAAAGTACATGGAAACTTGTCTCCTAGAATCTGAATGACCTGTTCCAAAATGAAAGAACATTTAACGCCATTTGTTAACAATTTCCCATCATTACACAAGCTGCCATCCACCATTCTCATAAAGCAATTCTCCTGCCAGGCCCCTAGAGCTTATCAAGTCAGGCCCCTGAGCCTTACCCCAGCCTTCAGGGTCCACCCCAGCAAGTCATCTCCCTCCTCTCTGCAATCTCCTACTTCAGGTCTCTGTTCATGCTCACCACCCATCCAGAACACCCTCTTTCCTTCTCAATGCCCCCTATATTCCTAGGCCAGGAATTCTCTATCGGGCATTACCCAGAATTGAGGAGACCTGTGAACTTGGATGGGGAAAAAATATCTATTTTTTAAAAAGATTTTATTACTTTATTTTTAGACAGAGGGGAAGGGAGGGAGGAAAAGAGAGGGAGAGAAACATTAATGTGTGGTTGCCTCTCACGGGGGCACGTGCCCTGACTGGGAATCGAACTGGTGGCCCTTTGGTTTGCAGGCCTGCGCTCAATCCACTGAGCCACACTAGCCAGGGCAAAAAATACCTATTTTAAAAAAGTAATTAATTAATTTTTTATTGTGCTTATTGGGGTGGCATTAGTTTAAAAATACCTCTTTATTTTCAGTAATCCCTAGCTGAAATTTAGCATCTCTTTCAATTGTGAATATAGAAAACCAAAGTAGCATTAGTATTTCTGGTGACCTTTAAACCTATCAAAATCACAGATGTTCCCATTATCCCCTTACAGTTATAGCAGATATCTCAAAATATCATTCACAATTATCATTATTTTCAAATTATGATAATTACACACCTTGCTAGATTGAATCCTTTAAATGTCAATAAAGTAGATGTAACTGATCACAAATATTTGTACTATTTGGAGAATTGTACTTCAATAGATTTCCTTTGTAATTCTACGTATTTTACTTTGCATAGTTAAAAATATTTTCCTGAGAAAGGGTCCAGAAGTTCATCAGTCTGCCAATGGGGTGGCATGGCATAATGAGGAATTAAGACTCCCTGTTTTACTAGCCCTGGCCAGGCAGCCCAGTTGGTTAGAGCATCGTCCCAATAAGCCAAGATTGAGGGTGGGTTCGATCTCTGGTCAGCACACATAGAAGAAGCAACCAATGAATGCATAAATAAATGGAACGACAAATCAACGACAAATCTCTTCCCCTCTGTCTCCAAAATCAGTAAATTTAAAAATTAAACAAAAGGGAGCACCTTGATTTAAGCATTAAAAAAAAAAGGACTCCCTGTCTCAGGCTAGCTTCAACTCCATCTTCTCCAGCGACCAATGGCCCTCCAGTGAGCTTCTTCTGGCCACTCAATCCCCTTCTTTTTAAATGCGGGAGGGCGGAGTTCTCAGCTAGAGGCTGAGCCAGGCTTGGGGTCTGGCACCCACTGGCTTGCACTGGGCTCTGTTCAGGGTGGTGCTGCCTGTCTACTTTACTGGTCTGGCCTCAGGATCTCAAATCTTTTATCAGCACAGGGCTCTGGCTCCTGAAAAGGCCACCCTGTCCTGAAACAGAAGTGCCATCAGTCCCTATGCTGTGGACAAATGGTCCTCTAATGACTCCACCCCGCTGGTCCGCTTCAGACGTTTCTAGTGGGCGTCATCCTGATTCCCCACACAGGACCCCACCTGCATGGCCATAGCTGACTGAGCAGGGGCAAACCCTTGACCTAAGGAAGGCCAGTCACAGCTGGTGTATGGCAGAAGCCTCACTGCCCCGCCCCCCCCCCCCCAATTAGGACAAAAGGAAGCAAAAAGACCCAAATAGGAAAAAGGATGATCATCCAGCGAGAACTACAATGACAGGACAATCCCTCAAGAGACACCTGTTAAGGGACACCATAACATTGTACTTCCACAAGAGTCCGGTGGTTTATATGAGCTCCCTAATGTCTATTATTTGCAGCCAAAGACGTTTCATCAGCCCTTAGAATCCTCACAGCTAGCCACAAAGTAGCCGGGAGCTTTGGATCCAATGTTTCCTTCACTCGTCTCCTCATCCCCATTTCACGGATGCTGAAAGAGGCTGGGAGAGGCTGAGAACCACATTTCTAGACCATGGTGGGACGCAGACGGTCAGTTTGTATGTCTGTTCTATGTTCTGTCCGGCCCCTGCCACCTCCGAGCCAGCGGCGAGGTCTGCATCAGCTCCAAATTGGTGTCGAGATCCCGGTTTGAGGTCTAGCTCAATAAGTGACCTTTGGGACAGGTGCTAAGGACCCCACTATTCCTTCAACTCCCACCTGTTTTTTTCCCCCCGCACCGCCTGACTCGGCAAGGTCCAACCCCTTCTGCACCTGGGTTAGGCCTATCCCTGCAGGTCTGCTTCCCCACTCCCCCTCCGCGTCTCCTCCAGCGTGCTTTCTCCTCCTGGAAGTTCCTTCTCTGCCCTATCCCCAGCCGACCTGACAACACGCTACCCACCCAGCCGCCTCCTCGCCGGCCTCCCACACCCTACTGGCACCTCCTCCAGTTTCTTGGCGTTTCCCGTGACAAACACTATCTTCTTCCCGGCCAAGGAGGCGGCCATTGTGAGCCTCGGTTAACTCGCGGTCCCACCGGAAACCCCTCTACCTCCGGTTGCGGGCACTTCCGGCTGGCGGCGGAAGCGGGTGGCTGGGCGTCTGGCCGAGTGGTCCGGCTGAAGACAGTCTTGGGATTCCTTTACACGCGTCTGGTGGAGGCGACAGTCTAACCGCCTTAGCGGGGAAAGGCCGCGCTGGGCGCCTGGAGTCTTTGCTCAGGCACCCGGAGAGTAGAGTGCCGTTTTTCTCTGTGAGCAACCTGGAGCACCACGCTAGAATAGAAGAAAGTGGTGCGGCCCCCCTGAGCCCGAATGCAACGGTCTTCCTGGGTGCAGGCTGCGTGCTCGGAGGCCAGTCTCTCCCACCAAGGGACGCTGTTTTCACGGACCAGAAGAGACCTCCCGCCACCTGTCCCACCAACGCTTTCGCCCGTCTCTGGTACTGGGGTACCGAGGGAAGCAGGAAAACCCCTCGTCCCTACCCCGAGGCCGTTGGTGAGCGGCACCTCCGAGGCTGTCTCTGAGAATGGTCTCTTTTCGGAACAGGGCTGCCAATCCGGGGTCTTTATCCTGACCTCACCTTCAACGACGGTCTTTTAGCTCCTCCTTGCCCGCCAGCTCTGAACTACTTGACTGTGAACTTAAACTTGGCATAGTCTAGCAGGAGTGTCCAACTTTTTGGTGTCTCTGGGCCACACTGGAAGAAGAGTTGTCTTGGACCACACATTAAATACATTGTGAGATGTAATCACACACACAAAAATCTCATGTTTTATGTAAATTCGCGATTTTGTGTTGGGCCGCACTCGCAGCCATCCTGCATGCAGCCTCCTGGGGTCACAAGTTGGACACCCCTGGTCTAAAGCAAGGCTGGTCTTTTCACCCATCCCCCAGGCTTGGGACTTGAGTATTTTGATTCCCTTGTCCCTCCAGCCTCCCAAATTCATCATCCCTTTTCCACACCCACTCACAGTCAGATCTTTGCATCCTGAATATAGCAAAGAACAATGTGCCCCAGGAGACCCACCTGGGTCACAGGCCTTGAACCACTGCTGACCCCGCATTGGGCAAGTCGCTTGTCTCCCTTCTCCAGGGACTCATTATAATTAGGGCAGATTCAGGGCCAGCTCTACTCCTGGCGAAGCAACTTCTGACAGAGGGGTATCAGTACTCTGGAGGTCTATCAGTACCTGGAAGAATTTGCCTAATGTTAATGACCTCTGATAACCTCTACGTTTTTTTACGACCCCGGAGTCGTAAAAAATATTCCTTGGGGAATATTTAAAATTCCATGCTCTCTAGAAACTTTGCTCAATGACCGTAGCATTAGTATTGCACAGGCTAAAAGGCATTACTGTGTTCTGGGGCAGGTCCTAAAGTTTCTGGGTCGGTACCCTTTCCACAACTGATTTGTGAAACTCCGTGGAGTTGATTTTGGAAGTAGTGGGTTAGAATCAAGGAGTGTAGCCCTCTTTGTGTGTCATCTATTTTCCTTCTTCATGAAATCATAGAGAATCCTCAGGGAGGTAGAGGGGCAGAGGAGGTTTCCCTGGTCAAAACTGATCTCCTGGCTGTTGAAAACTTCATCTACACCCTTATGCTAGGAGGAGCTTGCCGGGACTGGATACAGGCATCTGGTGTAGCACAGGCAAGTAGTACCATGTGCTGTGGTCAGTGCAACAACCCTGGGAGTGCTGGGTGCTGAGAGAACCACCTACGTTGGGGTGGCTGATCAGTCACAGCTAGCTGTGGGAGCTCACAAAGGGTTAATAAGCTGGGAGTATTGTGAATGGATGTTCAGTTTCGATAGATAGCCCTCACTCTAAATCTGAAGGCCTTGGAGCCCAAGAGCTTGAGGTGAGAACAAAAATTTGTGTATGTGTGATCTTTAGTCAGGACTCTTGGTTGCAAGTGTCAGAAGATCCTCTTGGGCAACAAAACCAAAAAAGAGATGCACTGATTAGTTCACTTAATTGTTGAGTCACCCTATAAAGAGACAGTCTAGTTCTTAGTTGCTCTAAACAGAAAGAAAGGAGACTGTGTCATTCATTAATTCATTCAATAAACTATGCTAGAATTAGAATGTGTGAATTTTTACCCCCTTTAGTAAGGAACAGGACTGGAAATGTCATTAGAATTGTACTCTCCTCAATTGGGGAAACCCAGTCAAGCAAAGAAAGATGATTCTTGCCCTCAAAGGAGCTTGTCAAGTCCTATCAGTTCTACCTCTGAAACAGTTCTTGAATCATTTCCCACCTTTTCACCCCCACTGCTACCACCACAAGTCCAATGCTGTTCTGTTCCCTGGCCCAGGAAGATGGCTCTCCCTGCTCTTTCCCAACCCCACCTGTCTGCCCATGAACCCTAAGCAACATGCTTGGGGTCCAGGACTCTGAGAACCGGAGAACTACAAATGAAAGGCAAAAAATGATATCTGTGTGAGGCGACAGGAAGAATGATCTCTATTGGCAGTTTATTTTGCCTTTCCAGACAACATTCTGAGCTCATGCAAATTATGAAAATATGTAAAGTTTTAAAAAATTTTAAAAATTTATTGATTTTAGAGAAAAACATTGATTTGTTGTTCCACTTATTTATACATTCATTGGTTGATTCTCGTGTGTACACTGACTGAGGATCAAACCTGCAACCTGGCTTATTGGGATTACTCTCTATCCAACTGAGATACTTGGCTAGGGCTACTTCACTTTTCTTTTTCTTTGTTGATTTCAGCAAAAGAGAAGGGGGAGGAGAGAGAGAGAGACATTGACCAGTCACTTCCTGCACACATCCCAACCAGGGCAGGTCCCTAGTTGACTGAACCCACATCCCAGTCACATGCCCCAACTGGGAATCGAACCCACAACCTTTCGGTGTATAGGATAATGCTCCCACCAACTGAGCTACCCAACCAGGGCTAACTTGTACTTAAAAACTTTTTATTATGGAAAATTTCATACTTATACAAAAAATGACAAACATACAAGAAAAAATAGTAGTATAATAAGCCCCCATAACCTAACTTTAACAATTATCAATATTAGCTATTTTTATCAAATCTATCCTGCCCATTTTGCTTGTTTAAAATTTAAAATGTAAATTATGAAATATTCCAAACTTACAAAAAATAATAAAATAGATGCTCAAGTTCCCACCATTCCAATTTAACAATGTGGTATTGTTTAGTGGCTGTATTTTATTTTTTGGATTTTTTAAAATTTATTTTTTAGAGAGGGGAAGGGAGGGAGAGAAACATCTATGTGTGGTCACCTCTCGCACACCCCCCATGGGGGACCTGGCCCACAACCCAGGCATGTGCCCTGACTGGGAATCAAACCGGTGACCCTTTGGTTTGCAGGTTGGTGCTCAATCCACTGAGTCACACCAGCCAGGGCTGTTTAGTGGTTTTAAAACATACACATATGTTGTCACACTGCACATAAGCATTTGTAACAATTTCCGCTTAATAGATATTAACTTGTCATATTTTTTCAAACCTTGCCCCCCACCCCTGCCATTCATACCATTGGTCCTGGAATCTTCATGTTATCACAAACACAAAAGGTTTCTTACTACTCTAGTAGCAAATTCCCAGTAGTTATTTGCTTTTTAAAAAATCTTGAGTTTTACATTCTGTCCCAGTTTTTTTGTTTGTTTTAGAATAAACACCTTTATTACATGTGCTAAGACAGGAGGGATGAGGATTTATATTTGCATTTTGGGTCTTGGTTTTCCTCAGCTAGAGCTCCAGCTCCTTGCCCTCTAGCACATAATCATCTGCTTGGCCGCATTGGCCTGGTCTTCCAGTGATGCACGCAAGAAGCTGCCCTGCTGGAACTGCTCTAGAAGACTGCTGATTTGGGCATTCTTTTCCTTTCATTATATTTTTTCTGCGTTTTCTTTGATCTTTTTTTGTTGAAAATCCCTTCCTCCTGAGGAGTCAGCTTGGCTTCCTTCTTGAGGCCCCGGGCAGTGCCCAGTGGAACTCGTACCACTATCAGTATGGTGTGCTGTCAATGAGCGTGATGCAGTTCTTTGCTAGGGTCTTGGTATGGACCAGCTTGTTGTTGGATGCATGTAGACAACATCCATAATCCTTGTTTTGTGCACACCACACTCCCAAGCCCCAGGAGAAGTTGCCCACGTGCAGCCTCAAGGCTCAGTACTTCTCTGTTGCCTCCCGGCACGTGGGCTGTGTCTATGCAGTCAAGGCCAATCTTAGTGTGGGCAGCAGGGCGCCCCAACGCGTATTTCTGCTTCTTGTGGGTAGGGCTTTCTCCTGCCCCTGGTCTTGTGGCGCTTGTGCCATTCGTTCTGAGAGATGCGCATGGCTTGGCGCCGGCTGGAAAGAGCCTATGTACAGTTTCTTTTAAAAAAACTTTATTGAAGTATAACT
The DNA here is from genome assembly GCA_028533065.1 of Trachops cirrhosus. Classification (NCBI taxonomy): domain Eukaryota; kingdom Metazoa; phylum Chordata; class Mammalia; order Chiroptera; family Phyllostomidae; genus Trachops; species Trachops cirrhosus. The sequence continues at coordinate 70,858,176 of CM052547.1, forward strand.
TGTCCCCAGCTTCCTGTATAGATCTTAAGAATTAAAGGGGAATTTAAATTCCCTGTGGATAATTTCCAAGAGCTCACTATGGGAAAGTGGATCACTAATTCTTGTACAACCTAATAAAGCTAATTTTACTTTAAAATACATATAAAATTGGCAGGTCTGAGTACAAAAATATATCACCATTTAAACGGAAGATTTGGTCTCTTCCCCTCACCATTTTAACAAAATCAAGTCACAGATACAAATGTACCTCTGCCCTTAACCTCATCCATCGTCCTCTTTCCGCAAAGGTAATCGTTATCCTGAAGTTGGTGTGTGTTATTCCCAAGTATCTTTTTGTACTTTTTCCATATAGTGTATATGTTTCCACAAACACTATATGGTATTGTTTAGTGCCTTAAAGACATATACATTAATATTGTCACACTGCATATAACCGTTTGTAATGATTTCCACTTAAAAACTAAGGTCTTGCCCTGGCTGGTGTAGCTTAGTGGATTAAGCGCGGGCCTGTGAACCAAGAGACCACGGTTCGATTCCCAGCCAGCGCACATGCCTGGGTTGCAGGCCAGTTCCCAGCAGGGAATGCACAGGAAGCAACCATACATTGATATTTCTCTCCCTCTCTCCTTCCCTTCCCCTCTGAAGATAAATAAATAAAATCTTTAAAAATAAATAAATAAATAAAAAATAAAAACTAAGGTCTCTGTGAAAAAGTGCGGCCTGGGCGGGCCCAGAATCTCCTGGGCGGAGTCTAGAATGGGAAACGGGAGGGGTCGTAAGGGCGTTGGGCGGGGCCTCAGGGATTCCCGGCTTGAGGGTGGACGCGTAGGTCCCACCTGGAAGCTGTCGTCATGATGGCCCCGGTGGTGTACCTGGTGGCGGCGGCTCTGCTTGTCGGCCTTATCTTCTTCCTGACTCGCAGACGGGGCCAAGCGGCAGCAGGTAAGAGATGCCGCCGCGCCAGGGCCGGTGGGGCCGCGTTCTCTGATTTCCTGAGCCTTGGTAGGCCGTCCAGCCGCGGCTCCTGCGCATGCGCCGGCACTCCTCGAGGCGCTGACGGGGATCTAGGCGCCGGGCTGAGCTCGAATGCTTGCGCTTACCGCGGCAAGGAGGACTCGCTGGGAGCAGGAACAGCAGTGCCGGAACCCGCACAGGGGATGGCTGCTTCCCTACGCCTTCCTCCTGGTTCCAAAAGACAGCCTCGCCCCATCCCTATCCTTGCCCCCTGGCACTGCAGACCTACACACACCCAGAGGGTCTTAGGCCATGGCTGACACACGCTGCCCTCTCTCAATGGGGCAATGTCCCTCTGAGCCCGCTGGAGAAGTCGCAGGAGTTTCCATCCGTCCCTGGCTGACTCCAGAGCCAAGAAGGGGCACTAGAGTTTTTTTCTGCATACCCATGAGGCAGCTCCAGGGAACTGCCTGAAGTTCTCTCCACTCAAGGCGACACCCATGCACCCTCCTCCCTGTTCTGCACCCTGATCAGAAGACCATGTCATTCATCGGCCAAGGCATAGAACAGACACACCTGTCATTCCCCACCCCGCACCCTTTTCTTGTCAGCATATGGCTGTGTGTTTAATGTCTGGGCCCACAAGCTACTTCAGAGCACCTGCATGCTCTCAGGGGAGGAGAGGGCCACTGAGGTAAAGCAGGTAGCCCTCAAATCTTCTTGGGAGGAAAGACAGCCCATAGGTGAGCTCTCTGGTTGTGATGCCAGATAAAACCATGGCAGGTGGTGTAAGGCAAGAAATAAATGTCGCCCCGCAGTGGGCATTTGGGTGAGGTCTGGAGTGGTCAGAGTGGGCTTCCTGGAGGAGGTAGAGCTTCAGCTCCATCTTGCCCCATCAAGGTGGTAATCTGGTGGGCCAGCTGGAAAGGTGGGATCTTGAAGGGAAAGGTGGGATCTTGATGGGAAAGGTATCAACACAGGCAGGAGGGAAAGGGTGATCTTGCTGCATAGGACCAAGGTGTGGGTCTGGGTTGTAAAGGCCCCAGTGGTCTGAGAAGTTGGGATTTGTTCTGTGTCCATCAGGAACCTGGAGGAAGTTGAGGAGGATGAGACTTGTAGGATATTGCTGCCCTGCCACCAGGTGGGTTGGGCTGCTGTACAGCATTATGGTTTCTCTCTTCCCTACAGCCAGCGGAGAGCCACTGCACAATGAAGAACGAGCAGGCCGAGCGGCCCAGCCTCGGCCCCTGGAGCCCGAGGAGCAGAGGGCTGGGGGTAGACCCCGGCGCCGTAGGGACCTAGGCAGTCGCCTGCAGGCTCAGCGTCAAGCCCAGCGATTGGCTAGGTCTGAGGTGGATGAGAATGAGGAGGAGGAGGTCATTATCCCAGGTGAGCGGGGTCACATCCTGGAGGGGAAGAGAACTAGCTTAGGGGATGAGAGGACCCCAAAAGCTGGGTGGAAGAGTAGGGTGTGAAGCCACAGTGTGGGAGCGATGTCTGGGAGCCATAGGATGAGGTATGGCCAGACTTGGGAATGGCCTTTGGTCCTAGAGGCCAGAAGTTCTGAATCCTGACCCCTATTCCATTGGGCCAACACCCTCTTCCTTCATTTGGGTTCTCGATGTCCAGGCAGGAGGGCAGGGGTCTTTAAATTGACCAAGGGAGTTCCTCAGTTCAGTCATTATATCCCAGCACTCTTCCTGGTGTGGGCACACTCATTCCCTGAGGGCCTCACCCCAGGGCCAGAGTTCCTCGCTGAGAGTTCCCGAGGTCCGGAGTGCTGTAACCCCAGAAGAAGTGTTTGTGGACAGACATATTCTTTTGACAGAGGCCTCTATATCCCTGGTACTGGGAGCCCAACAGAGCCCTTGGGATTGTAGGAAAGAACATCTCTCCAGTGCTCCACAGCTGTCTTGAGCCTGAGGAGGAGACATTTAAGTCTTTTGTCCCTGTACCCTTGGAAATTAACTCCTTTGGCTCAAAAAATAGACCCTCTGTTGCACCATCCCTTCCGTCTCAGACTTGAGTCTAACATCGTTGCTGCTCAGAAATCAGCGAGTCTTTAACTTTCAGTGTTTTTGGCCCTGGGGTAATCCTGGGGTTTGGGCTGTCTTTGCCTTGGGTCTGATGGGTCAAAGGGATAACCCTGGCCAGGGACTGAGTCCAGAACCCTTAGCAGTGAGGATGATTTGAGATTTGAGGCGGGTTGGGCCGGGGGTGGGGGGGTGGGGTAGGGATAAATTTCCCCTAGGGCTATATCGTTCCCTGAAGTTTTGGCTCAGAGACTGAAAGCAGAGAACTTAGTAAAACCCAAACAGTCTGTCTGTGATTTACAGACATCCAGGTATAGGAACCTGGTGCCTTCCTCTATGGCTATGCAGTATGTAAAGTTATCATCTCCTCCCTTGCCCTGTGGCCCACTCACCCCACCACCACCTCTAACACACGCACACCTGGGGTTTGAATTTCTGCATTCATGGCTGATGCCTCTGGGGGGCAGAGCTGGGCTGATGACATTTGCAGGTGGGTCAAAGGGGAATCACCTATGAGGACAGGGACAAAGGGTAGGGTGGACCCATCATCATTGGTCCTGTCTAGCCAGGACCTGAAGTGCCTTTCTCTGACCACACTCAGCCCATGAGGACGAAAGCGAGAAGCCAGCAGAAACTCACCTGTCAGGGAAAATTGGAGCCAAGAAACTACGGAAGCTGGAGGAGAAACAAGCACGAAAAGCCCAGCGCGAGGCAAGCAGGAGGAGTGGGGAGCAGCTCCGGGAAGTGGGAAAGGGCCCTGCCTTCCCTGTCCCGTATGGCAGACCCTCTCCCTGAAGCTCTTTGCATGCTGGCCTGGTATTTGCTGCTTCCCTAGCTTTGTCTTCTGCAGCCTTGGTCGGGGGCCTGGCCCAGGCATTGCCTATTGGCTGCCCTGGCCTGTTTGGGAGGTGGGCAAGCTCTAGCTGGGGTTAGGGATGTGCCCCTATGAAGGCCTCTCTCCAGGCAGAGGAAGCTGAGCGTGAGGAGCGGAAGCGCCTTGAGTCCCAGCGTGAGGCAGAGTGGAAGAAGGAGGAGGAGCGTCTTCGACTGGAGGAGGAACAGAAGGTAAGGCTGTCCCTGGATCCTGACTTCTGACACCTGACCAGGCAGCCTTGATTCCCATTCAGCTCCCCAACCCCTCCAACCCAGAAGATGGCCCATAGACCAGATGCAGGGGCAGGCCCTGGTTTACTTGGTCTCTGGGCTCTTGGTGCAGTCTGTGTAAAGCTGCCACTGAAAAGCAGGGCCTGATATGGGAGTTTTTATGCATGTGATATATTGAACATACCTGGAGTACTTGAAGAACGTTGAGATGGTGAGAGTGGCCAGAGCGGGGAAAGCAAGAAGGGGGGTCAAAGAGGTAACTGGGGTCTGGATCCTGAGGGCGTTGAGGCCATTTTGGGCCATTGTGAGAGATGGTAGACTCTGTCGGAGCCTGGTCCTCTTTAGGGCCTGGCATAGAGGAGATGCTCAGGGATGGGGCCACTGCAATAAAAGTGGTTAATGAGCACTTTTTGCCAGATGCTTCCTTCCTTCTGAGAACCAGGTGCCCAAGAAAGGGATTATCACAAAGAGGTGTTGTGATCTAGGGCAACAGCCAGGGCTGCCCAGCTGGGAAGACCCCATAGCTTGGTGCCTTTGGCTCTAACTGGCCTCTCTGTCCCGGGGCTGGATGGTGGAAGGCCTGCCTCTGGGTGCTGCAACAGGTGGACCGGAACACAGCAGAGGGAGATGGTAGCAGAGGGTTTTTCACCTTTATGGATATTGGCTCTGCCTGATGCACCTTCAGTGTCCTGGAGCTCTTCTCCCCTCACTCAGTTTCCCCTGTTACTAACATCTTACCTTTTTGTGGCATATTTCTCACAACTAATACAGATGCATTATTATTAAGTAAACCCCACAAATTGTTCAGATTTTATTAGTTTCCCCCCAATATCCTTCTTTTTTTTAAATTAAGTTTTTATAAATTGATTTGAGAGAGAGAAACATCAGTTTGTTGTTCCACTTATTTATGCATTCATGGATTGATTTCTGTATGTGCCTTGACTGGGGATTGAACCCACAACCTTGGTATATTAGGATGATGCTCCAGCCGACTGAGCTACTCAGCCAGAGCCCCAATATCCTTTCTCTTTTCCAGGATACCACATTACACTTAGTTGTCCTGTCTTCTCGGGCTCCTCTGGGTTGTGGCAGTTTCTCAGACTCTCTTTGCTTTTGATGATCTTGATTGTTTTGAGGAGGACTGGGAAAGTACTGTATTTTGCTATGTATAATGTGCTCCCATGTATAATGCGCACCCACATTTTCAGCCCAAACTTTCTGGGGAAAAAATCATTCATTTTAATCTTTTAATTCAGTTATTTGTTTATTTACTTACTCATTTATATTTAGAAGCAAAACCGATTATCATATTCCAGGGTATTATTTCATGTATGGATATTATTATTGCTTTCTACAGTTATACTTTTAACACATAATCATAAATAAAAGAATTAAAAACATTTATATAGATAGAGAATTAGTACCCATGTATAATGCACATCCTTATTTTTCCCTCAAAAATTTGGACAAAAAAGTACACGTTACACGTGACAAAATACGGTCTTTTGTAGAATGTTCCTCAATTTGTGTTTGGCTGATGTTTTTCTCCTGGTTAGACTGGGTTATGGATTTCTGGGAGGGAGACCACACGTGAAGTGCCGTCGTCACCACAGCCTATCGGTGGTGCCTGTTACCAACTCGACTCGTCCAATGTGATGTTAACCTGGATCACCTAGGTGTGTGCCCACTTCTCCACTGTAATGTTACTCCCCGCTTCCCACACTGTTCAGGAACCAGTCACTGTGCACAGCCCGCTCCAGGGGTGGGGAGTTAGGCTCTACCTCCTTGAGAGGAGAGCATCTCTGAAAGTATTTGGAATTCTTTTGTGCAGAAGATTTATCTTTTCTTCTCTATTTATATATTCAGTTATTTATTTTTACCCAGGTGGACTTAGGACTGTTTGTTTTGTACTTTGTCTTATAGTCCGGTACTGCTTTATTTGGTTGCCGAGATTGCTCCAGTTTCGGCCGTGAGGGGCTCCTTTAGCTGGCTCCTGTGTACCTGTGACATTTTCTCATTGTTTTCTCACTGTTGGCACTGCAAGATGCTCTGGCTGATCCTATATATTCTCTGCCCCAGCTTGAGCTTCATGTTTTAAAAATATCTTTCTGAGGGCTCTGGAAAATGGGTTAGGTTGGGGGAGGCTGTTGCACTAGGTGGTGGTGGAGTGACATGGATGAGCTAAGAAGCTTTCTGGAAGTTAAAGAAGGAAGTGGTACATGGGGCCTCATTTCTGACTGGGGCAGCTGGCCAGGTGACTGTGTGATTCACTGAGCCAGGGACTCAGGAGGAGGATTAGACATATGGGTCTTTCTGGAACGTAATTCAATTCGAGGTGCCTGTGTGATGGCCCAGTGGGTGTGTCACGTGGGCAGCTGTGTGCTTAGGAGTAGAGATTTGGTCAGGGATACAGCTGTGGTGGTTGCAGGCAAGGAGATGGTTGTTGATGCCCTGGGCATGGAGAGAGAGTGGAAGAGGGAGAAGGGACGGGGCTGAGTGATGGAGGAGGCGGAAAGAATGGCCCCAGGAGCTGGAGGAAGTTCAGGAGATGGTGGAGTCTGGAAGCCAAGGGAAGGAAGAGGGAGTGGTCAGCTCTGCCCAGTGCCACTGAGTGGACAGGGGTGTGAGGCCCAATGGTTGCCCCTTGGATTGGGTGGATCCAGGGCATGGGTGAGGCAGCGGCAAGGGTTGTTCCAGAGGAGCTGGGTCTGCAGGCCGGAGGGGGAATGGATACGTGGTAAGGGAATGGGGCGTGGGTGTTTATCTGAACATGGGGGAACAGGGGGTGACTGGAGGATGCTGTGGGTGGGGTTATGGCAGAGCTTCAAGGAGAGGGAGAGCATTTGTCTGGGAGGTGGTGGAACCGATGAGAAGTGGAGCCCCTGCCTTCTGTTCAGCTTGGGGGCCAGAGGGATGGGGTCTCACAGGAGCTCCGTCCCTGAGAAAGGGCTGAGCTGTATGACCTGGTGCCCTGCTGGGGCAGCAAGGACCAGAACAGGGATGGGGTGGGCACCTGTGCCCAGATACCTGACTCTTGCCCACTCTGTGTCCACAGGAGGAGGAGGAGAGGAAAGCCCGGGAGGAGCAGGCCCAGCGGGAACACGAGGAGTACCTGAAACTGAAGGAGGCCTTCGTGGTGGAGGAGGAGGGTGTGGGCGAGACCATGACCGACGAGCAGGTGGGCCTGCCACTCCTGCAAAACCCTCCCTGCCCCCACGGAGGCGGGCCTGTGGCAGACTCAGGGCTGGCCGTTGCATCCCGGACACCCTGCTGCTCCTCGCCCGCCTCCCCAGTCAGGCTGTGAGATGGGTGGGCGTGATGGCCAGCAGGCCCTCACCTTGGGAGGCCTTGTCCTTAGAAGAGGTGCCTCCAAAACCCTCACTGTGGGAGGCCGTGCTGCTTGCCAGGGCAGGTGGCACATGCAGGTGGTCGGGTGGCACAGAAGCAGGCACACAGGAAGGTGGCACTCAGCTGGGTAGGAGGGTAGGCACCGGCCACTGCAGCCTCTGCAAGGGGCACACTCACTCTGGTTTCTCTGCTCCTCTAGTCCCACAGCTTCCTGACAGAGTTCGTCAACTACATTAAGGTAAGAAGCCAAAGAGCAGGTCCTCAAATCAGCTTGGGCCGTGTGTGTGTGTGTGTGTGTGTGTGTGTGTGTGAGAGAGAGAGAGAGAGAGAGAGACATGAGTGTTTCCCCTCAGGGCCTAGAGAAAGCAGACCCGAGTCGGGGCTGCAGGAGTTTCACTCAAGGTCATGCAGGAGTGGGCAGCAGGACCGAGAGCAGTGGAACTGCTGGGCTCCTGGCCAGGGGAGCCTTCTCCTGACCCCAATGGTAGAGAAGGGCCTGGGTCCGCGTGGGAGGTGTGAGCCTTTGATTCCTTCCTCACACTCCGGGTGTGACAGTTCTCCCGTTCTTCAGACCCCACGCTCAGTGAGTCACTGTATTTTCAAGTTTCTTCACATGTGTTTTCTGTCAGTTCTGTCACACGGAAGCTCCACTCGACTGAGGCCCCACACGTGGCATCCCCTGCCGTGTGTTCCTGAGCTAGGTCTTGGGGAGTGAGGGGGAGACAGTGTTGTTTCTTTGGGGATGGAGGGCGGGGTGGCAGGTGTGTCCCCTTCTGTCTGCCGGCCGCCCCTGTGCTGCTCCGGGTTGCATAAGCATAAGCACTGTCCTGCTCCACTGTGCTGCTAAGCAACTTCTTGTCTCCCACGAAGGATGCGAGAGGTTTGCAAGTGCCGCTAGAGGTGCAGAGGCGGCTGAGGGAATGAGTACAGAGGTAGCGAGGGTGGGGGCGAAACTAGGGGTGCCAAGGAGCCAGGGCTTGCGTAATCCTCTTCCCACCTCCTGAAAGAGAGCAGGGTTTAGGTGCCTCCCAGTGACCAGGGGCTGGGCTCACAGCCCGAGAGGCAGAAAGCTTCCTCAGGCTGTGCCCATTCCCCCGGACAGAGCCCATTCTCCAGCCTGGCACACGGGAGTGAGGGCTGCAGCCCGGGCAGGACCTCTCACACGTCCCTACTGCTGTTTGGAACTTTCTGTCCCCATCCACCCAGTGGGCAGCAACATGGTCCTGTGCGTTTCCTGCAGGAAGCTCTCCTCCGTCAGCTTTAGCTCCCACTATCCTACACAGCCACCTGAGAAAAGGCCCCTTGCTTTCAGTGGCTCTGGGGGAGCCATTTTCTGGTGGTTTTCCAAAGTCTTCTGGACCTTAGAGGTCCTTCCAGCCTGCCCTGTCTGATTTTCCCCAGAGCTCCTGTCTGCGGGGAGGAGGACTTTCAAAATTCAGCCCACCCGCCTTCCTGGCTCCAAGGGGGTGGGCCCTTTTCTTTTAGGATTTCAGAGCTGGTGGCACATTTCTGTGCCCAGCATAGTTTATGTGAGGTGTAGGTCTGGCTTGTTCTTGTCAGTCGGTCCACTCTCTGTTCCGATAAGGGTGAGGTTGGTTGGTTGGTTTTTCCAAGCACGCTTTTGCCCCCAGCACCCCTCAGACTAGGTCTAAAGGAACCACCTAGGGTGACTTCCTGCTCCCACTCCAAGCTGTCTCTGAGAACCCAGCACCTACTTTGTAGGTAGAGGCCAGCTGGCCAGGTCACCTTGGGCTCGCCCATTCCCTGGTCCAACTGCCGCTCGCTCGCCCCCCTGCCTGCACATTCTGTTTGGCATTTAGAACAGTCACATGCCATCTCAGCTCAGGAGGTGTCACCATGTCACTCCTCCCCCATTTCATTTGCTGCAAAAGAATCACGGAACATAAAAGACCGCCTTCTTTTGAGCCACGCGCTGTCTGTAGGGGAGGCAGGGGCAGATGCAGGCATAGGACCCAGCCTTGGGCCCTCAGCTGCACCCCCGGACTAAAGTTTCTGCTGAGGGTTTGAGGGAAGCCCGTGGAAAATGGCTGTGCACGGAGAGCACTGAGCGTGTGAGCGACAGTTACTTTAAGAGAGGGCCCAGTGCCTTGGGTGGTGTGAAGAGGGCGGTAAAAAGGAGTGTGGAGATTTCTGGGTCTGGGGCAGTAGGCAAAAGCAAGGTGGGAATGAGCCATACTGCCTCTACGGAGACCCCTGCTTATCGGGGCCTTTTATCTGCGCTCTACTCATCCGCATTCTTGCCTGCCTCCCCTGCCTGACCTCGAGCTGGAGGCAGAAGCTGTGTCTCCGTCACCATTGCATACCCCACATCTTCTCAGTTCATTGTCCTGGCAGGTCCTTAGCCAACACAAATTCTGGTGACAGTTTTTTAAAATAGCTTTTGGCGACTGTCATCCGCTCCCTTCATCTTATGGTGCCTCCCCTTCCAAACTGTCTGTGATGTTAAAAACACACAGCTGGCTACAGAGGGGAAGGTGGCAGCTGTGCTTGGCTCTCCCCGTATGTGTCTGTGTTAATGTGGTCTCCAGTCCCGGATGGGGCCTGTGGCCAGGTGGTGTTAGTCGGATACCTCCCTACAAGCAGGGGAAGGAGAGTTTATGAGTGTGTGTCTCTGTATATGGGTGGTTGGCAGAGTGTGTGAGGGGACCAAGGTTCTCCCATAGGAATCTATGGTGTTACCCAGCCCCCCAAAGCAGATCAGATCAGAATTCAAACCTTAGTTAGTGCTAGAGGGATCTGCCCACTCAGCCTCTCTCCTTTTTCTCCCTGTCTTTGTAGCAGTCCAAGGTCGTGCTCTTGGAAGACCTGGCTTCCCAGGTGGGCCTGCGGACTCAGGTAAGCCCTGCAAGGTGGCCTTTTGTTTGGAGTGTGGCCATGGGGTCTGTGTGGCTGTCAGAGGGGCCTGTGCTAAAGATGGAGAGTTTTAACTCTCCCTCCACCTTGCCCCGACCCAGGTGGGAGCAGAGAGTAGGACTCTCAGCATTCCCAGAATCCTGCCTTTCTGCTGGATGGAAGGACAGGCAGGGAAGAAAAGAAAAAGTCCCATCTCTCCAGCAGCCCCTGTAACTAGTACAGCCAAAATCCAGTTACCTTGACAACTCTTGCAAACAAGCTGTACCAGCCTTCATGGCCAAATGTCACTGCTGCTGCTCCTCTTCTGGTTGGAAAAGCGCCTCTCTCGGGGGTCTTGCAGGGCCCCAGGACCAGAGCTGCTTCTCCCCTCCGGAGGAGAAGCACAGGGTCACGTTGGGTGGGGGAGCAGCTGTGGGAGCGGAGAGGAGAAGATTTGGCTGTGGTGGCATGGAGGTTGCATGTGCCTTTTCTGAGGATGGCAGCACCTGTCTCTGCTCTGAGAATTGTTCTCCTCACAGGACACCATAAACCGCATTCAGGACCTGCTGGCCGAGGGGACTCTGACAGGTGAGACGATGAGACTGGATCACTGCAGGCCTTGGCCTTGGGGAGTGTCTAGCTACGGGAGCTCCACCAGGGCCTTGCTGCAGGGGCAGGATGATAACTGAAGGTGGGGGGAACACTCTGCAATCAGGGACACTGAGCAGGGGGACATAGTTACAAGGAGGACATGCCAGGGCCTGGGGATGGCTCAGGGTGACCAGGATAGGCGAGAAAGCCTGATTTGACACCTAGCCAGGGTTGGATGCAGCCAGGAAAGGCCACGAACACCTGTAGGGCTCAGAGCCAGTTGTGAAGGGGTGGGAGGGCATTCTCAGCCCAGATGGGGAGGGCCTAGAAGACTCAGTTTCACAACCTGTGTGTCCCCACAGGTGTGATTGACGACAGGGGCAAGTTCATCTACATTACCCCGGAGGAGCTGGCTGCTGTTGCTAACTTCATCCGGCAGCGGGGCCGGGTGTCCATCACCGAGCTTGCCCAGGCCAGCAACTCCCTCATCTCCTGGGGCCGGGAGCCCCCTGCCCAGGCCTCGGCCTGACCTAGCCCATCTCTCTTGGACTCAGAGCTGGGACAGCCTATCTGACCATATATCTTTATTCCTGGCCACCATCCTAGGGCAGTGGTGGGGCGCGGCCAGGCAGTTCTAGATTAAAGGCCTGTGAGTACTGCTGAGCTTGGTGTGGCTTAGTGTGGCAGAGGGCCTGGCCTGGGATCCCAGGTGAGCAGGTGAAATCTAAGCCTTGGAATGTACAGTTGGGGGGTGCGGTGGGAGGGGTCGGGGGAGGGTGGAGTATCCTGCCAAAGAAGATGGAAGTTTCCTTCTTATCAAGTATTCATTCATTTGTTAAAAAAAATACTGGGCATTTACTGTGTTCCTTCATACCCTGCAAACCAGATTCCCAAGGTCTGGAGAAGGTCTTTTTCTCCTTTCCCTCTTCCCAGAGTAAAAGTGAGGAACTTCTTAGGCTATGTCTGCCCTAACTGGAGTGGGAGCTCTCACCATTTTTTATATGGACTCTGGAGCCCTAAGGAAGGCTGAGAGCCCTTAGGGAGAGAGTTAATGAGCACACCAAGAGGAAGAGTCCTAGGGAACTTCAGCCTTTAAGGCGGGGGAGTGAGGTCATGGAGGGCGAGAGGCTGGGCTAGATGCTTGTGGGACAGATGAAAGGAAAGGGGGACCTGCTGGAGCTGGACGGAATGATGCCGTGCAGGGGCATCGCTTCATACGGCACATCACATGAATCCCGCTCTCCATTTCTGACACAAAGTCTAAATGGTGTGGGTGATTCCACCCACTAGTGGGTGTGAAGACCATATGCTCGGGAGTGGGTGTGAGATGGGAGATACGTGTCTGCTGTAGGGTCAGCCACTCTGGGTCCTGCGGGCTGTTCATGGCATGAGCATACTGCTGTGCTGAGGGTGAGGTATGTGCTTAACTGTATTCCTTAGGCGAGGTGGCCCCTAAACCTAAACCACCTACTTCTGATGCCTGGCGGTGGAGGCATCAGCTTTCTGTTCTGGCGCAGGAGGAAATTCTGTGGGGATGGAGATGGGGAGACAGGAAGGACATCAGGCTCCAGGGCAGGGCCTTCCTGAGGGGTTGTCAAGGGTGATTTTCACTCATTTAGAGTCAGAGCATTAACTGGAGAACCTAAATTCCAAGTATGATGCAACTTTGCTACTTCTGTCAGCAACAGGCACTTGGAGTCACGCAGAGCTAGGAAGGGCCACCTGCATTGTTTGGAAGGCCACCTGGGAGCCCACAATCTAGTGGGAGAGGGAAGGGACAGATGTAGGTACCTGCAGCCCTAGACAGAAACAGAAACTTCCAAGGGGAGAAGAGATGACTTCAGTGAGAGCAGTGGTTCTCGGCCGTTTGCTCAGTAGTGTCGCATGGGGGGTCGTCAGCAACCTCCCACCAGACTGCACCTCAGACTTGTTCACGTGGACTCTCTGGGGTGGAACCCAGCCAGGGAGTCTTACTGGGAGATTCAGCGTGCAGCTGTGGTTGAGAGCCAGTGAAGGAGGTGGGGGTGGGGTGCAGAGGCAGGCATAAGGTTGCCAGTAATTAAAATCCCCACTGGAAGGAGTTTCTTACAGACCAAGACAGTGGCTCCTCGGGTCTCTTCCATCCCGTCCCTCAGCTGTCCTCAGCCACTGCCATCCAGGTAGCTAGACGGTTATGACAGCCCTGTCAGGACACTGCCCACAGGCCAGGAGTGGGGGAAAGGCACATGGATTCCTCACATGCCCTAAGACTCTGCATGTCCCAGGGGCTCAGCATGGAGGCAAAAACCTATAACCCTTTGTGCATTATTTAGTGATCCATCTACTAATCTAATAAATTTATCAAATGTGCAATTATTCCAATAGTAATACATTAACATTTTTCTAAATGTGTACAAACTGCTTTCATAACTAATAAATGAAAACTTTCAGGTTTAACCACTTACAATTTTTCAAGTATTTAAACATTAATTACTATTTAAATACCTGTAAGCATTTAAAATCCCCAAATTTGATATATGAAATTATTTTAAATGCTTTTGTACCTTAAAAAATAGACCACTTGGAGCGTCGTACCATAACTGAAAGGCTGTGAGTTCAATTCCGGTCTGGGCACATACCCAGGTTGCGGGTTCAATCCTGGGTCTGGGCATGGAAGCGTGTGACCCTGGTCCAGACTGGCATGATCCCTGGCCTGGGTGCCAATCCCTGATCTGGGTGCCTACAGGAGGCAACCAATCAGTGCTTCTCTCTTGCATGATGTTTCTCTCTCTCCCTCTCTCTAAAAGCAGTGAAAAAATTGCCCTGACTGGCGTGGCTCAGTTGGTTGGGCATTGTCCCACAAAACTAAAGGTCACCTGTATGATTCCCAGTCAGAGCAAATGCCTGGGTTGCAGGTTCGGTCCCCAGTTGGGGCGTGTATGAAGGGCAACAGATCAATGTTTCTGCCTCACACTGATGTTTCTCTTCCTCTCTTTCTCCCTCCCTTCCCCTCTCTCTAAAAATAAATAAACAAAAATCTTTTAAAATAAAAGATTTTTCTAAAAATCTTTTCTAAAATAAAATCTTTTTAAAAATGAAAAATAAAAGCAATGAAAAAATAAACATCCTCAGGTGAGGATTAAGAAGGAAAAAAGGTAGATCAGGCCTACACAGTATTAAAATGACCACATTACTGATCTGTACATACATAACACTAAAACTGATTCAGTACCATGAACATGAGTCAACACTTCAACACCATGGATTTACATGTGTTTATTCACTAGCTCTATTGTTATTGAGAATACAGTTTTCACTTGTCCTGGAGCTCCAGGGTGATTCTCCCAGGTGGCTGAAGATGTGGTTATAACTGAAGAACAGTGATTCGAACCTGGGGACCCAGGACTTCACTGTGATCCTGTCTGAGCCCTTGGCCCACTTTGTGGCCCCTCTTTCACAGATTTTCCCCTACATCAGAAGCTCTAGACCAGGGGTTCCCAACATCTGGACCACGGACTGGTACTGGTCCTTGGCCTGTTAGGAACCAGGCCGCACAGCAGGAGGTGGCCGTGAATGTAACATGCATGAATCATCCAGAAACCATCTCCCGCCCTCCCCCACCACTCGTGGAAAATTTGTCTTCCACAAAACTGGTCCCTGGTGCCAAAAAGTTTGGGGACGGCTGCCCTAGACTGTTGACTGCAGCCAGGCATGTAAGTTTTGATTTTTGTAACTCCCAAGTTATAAAATGCTTGTTATGCCTGCTTTGCATGCCGGACTTTCACAGCCCAGCCCAACAGGTCTGATAGCACTTGCTCCCGCAGAGTCCAGGCCAGCTCAGAGCGGGTCTGTCACAGCCTCTTTTCTATGTGCCTTTGAGGCCTGTTATTGACAAGTCTGTGGTTGGAGAGCCATATAAGGCAACTTGTTTTTTCAAAAATGTTTATTTTCAAGGTTGGCCATAAGTTGAAAAGCTATTAAAGCTGAGTAATGGCTACATGGAGGTTATTCTTATCTATTTTTATACATGTTTAAAATTTCCCATAACAAAAAACTTAAAATTAAAAACAATGAGCCCTAGGTGGCCTCATGTATCCTTGTCTCAGGCTGGGCCTCAGAAAAGGGGGCCAATGCCCTGGCCACTGAGGCTCAGTTGGTTGGAGCATCATCCTATAACCAAAGTATTGTGGGTTCGATTCCTGGTCAGGGCACAAACCTAGGTTGTGGGTTCAGTCCCTGGTATGAGAGGCAACCAACTGATGCTTCTCTCTCTCATTGATATTTCTGTCCCTTCCTCTGCCTCTAAAAGCAATGAAATCACACGAGGCCACCAGCAGTCACTCCATTCACCCACCAATTAATTACCCCCAGATGCCACAGTGGCACTGGTGTAGCATGCGTGTTTGACCTTTGTAATACAAAAATTACTTAAACATCTGGAATGTGTTTTTAAAAAAAACTATGGAGAGCCTGCTGAACGCAAGGCAGGATGCCAAGCATGCCAGGGAGCTGCAGTGAGCAAGACATGGCCCCGTCTGTAAGTGGGGAGGGGCAGTGGTATTACTTCAACAGGGAGACCACCAATCACCCAGCCAGCAGGTGCAAGTCAAATGCTGAGTATTCACAGGGTGAGGTCTTCCAGGTTGAGAGGACAGGTTCAGAGGGTGTACAGGCTGTTGGGTCGCAGAGGGGCGCAGTGTGTTGGTGGAGGAAAGGGAAAGGCCGGGGCAAAGAAGAGATGGGGTGGAAAGGAGTTTGTAGTCTGGCCGGGCAGGGTGGTGAATGCGGAGCCCAGAGATTTGGTCTGTATTTGGGGGGAAAGCTTATTGCTTTGAATTAGTAACTCATTTCTAAAACCACCTTTGCAATCATCACATCCCACAAATCGTCATCACCGCATCCGTTCCTCCCTCCACACTCCTGCGTACTGCTGGCCAGCACCACCTCCAGCCTACACAGGTGCGTGCCCCAGACACCTCCAGCCCCAAGTCCTGGCTCCAAGATCGGACACTTCTCCAATAAGGCTGTGTTTTTAAAACTTTTTTTTTTTGACAGTATCTCTTAGTAAGAAACCCATTGTACATGAAGGACTCTGTACGTATGTGTGCCGATATGCAGATAACAAGCAAAGCTCTACAGCAGTCACTTCCCATAATTTGATGTATGTTGATATTTTCTTCTCTGTTCTGTCTCATTGCTCATGGTGGCTAAATTGATTTTATAACCTACTAACAGATCTCAACCTACAGTTTGAAAACAGTGTTCTGAGGAGCCTGTTCCTTCTATAAGTTAGGACAAGGTGAGGATCAGTAACTGTGAAGAGTTGTGTATCATGTATGACTTGATAGTCCCAAAGTTGTCTGAAAGCAACTTAGATTATAGTAGTGACATTGCAAAGTAGTTACCTGGTTTATTCTGATATCATACATAGTTTTTGGCTGGTTAATACATTATTTAATTACTTGTTACAGCAAAACGTATAAGGGAACCTTATGAGAATGTACAAGATGCAAATATTGTCATGTTAAACCTATTTAAATATAAACTTTTGCATGTAATCTGCTAGATTTACTCTGACTGGTTTTAGTCATTTTCATTTTCTTATATGATTTTACAATTTGACTTACATTTCCAACATGATACAAAAAACATAATAATAACACTAAAACTAAAACTAATAATGTTCCAACTGTATCCTGAGTAGCTGCGATTTAATACCTCTGTTGTTTTACTTTATCAACAAGGTAAGTCAGGTCAGTTTGTTGTTGAGCTAAACTCCACAGTTTACATAATAGGGTAGTTGTATGGATGCATGCTTGATGTCTAGATTGGCAGTTGTCTTAATGCCTTTTTAGTTTGTGCATATTGTCTCATATCAAAAGAGATTATAGTGTCTTGGCTTGTGTGATCAGTGGATTGAGTATTGGTCTGTGAACCAAAGGGTCGCTGGTTTGATTCCCAATGAGGGCACATGCCTGGGTTGCAGGCCAGGTCCCCAGTGCGGGGCACACAGGAGGCAACCACACATTGATGTTTCTGTCCTTCTTTTTCTCTTTCCCTTCCCTGCTCTCTAAAAATAAATAGATAAAAATTAAATAAAAATGAGACTATAGTAACAAATATGAACAGATCAGAAATTATTGAACACATAATCCGTCATTGTTGGGAAATTCTCATTTTCCACATCTTAGCTACTGTCCCTGCTGGGTGATAACAACACAGAAGAAGTTCAGATCCCAAAGGGAGGTAATAAAGTTTTATTTAGCTATCACCATGTCTGTCTGCAAATGATAATGTAAAAAGATTACAAAGAAGGCTTTCTGCTGGGCAGATTTGCCCTAGCTTTTATTTGTTTTTAATGTTTTATTTTTTATTTTCAGAGAGAGTAGAAGGGAGGGAGAGAAACATTGATGTTCGAGAGAACATCAATCTGTTGTTTCTCATATGCCCCCAACTGGGGGCCTGGCCCACAACCCAGGCATGGGTCCTGACAGGGAAACGAACCGACGACCTTCCAGTTTGCAGGCCAGTGGTCAGTCCACTGAGCCACACCAGCCAGAGGTACCCTAGCTTTAAAAAAAAATTGAATTCTGTAACATTTCTGGAGCTTGCACGTTTCCATAAAATTGGTTAAAGATTCGGGTATGACCATAATTTTCATGATGCAATAATCATTTTATTATTATTCTGCTTGGGGCTTTAAGAACCACCGTGCCTCACAAATAGATGTGAATATAAAACTCACTTGGGATGGTGGGTGGAGTGATGGCTTGTATTCCTTTTTACTCTGTTTCTTAATATCTTGCAATGAGGTTTACACTGTGTAGGTACAGATGAGTCTCTTTGTTAGTACCTACATAAAGCATCAATTATGTAAAAACAGAAAAGAAAAATTAAATGTTACAGAGGGACCATGGGGAAGCATAAACCATCTATCTGAGATGAAATGTGCAACTAGTAAAGAACAGTGGGAAAAAGGAGAATACAATTGAAATTTTTTCCTTTAACTTTTTTCATGGGCCGTGTGTGTGTGTGTGTGTGTGTGTGTGTGAACACCAGCTAACGTCTTAGAAAATGGCTTGTAAAAGACACTAGCATACTTGGATCATAAATGTTTCAGTTACAGTTTTGTATTGGGTTAGATAACCTCCAAGGCCTTTAGATTTTTGCCCAGTTCCAGAGGCTTTTATTTCCTCATAAAGCAAGCACAGTTATAAACTTTAGCATAGATTAAAGTGCTTTGTCTGCCCCCCAGTTTGGTGTTTGGAGGTCACTGGGATTGCCTGATCACCCCAGAGAGGAAACCCCAAGCCCTCTTCTGGGTAACTTGGTGGGTAGGATTCCAAAGGATCTCAATAGTCTGATAATTTGATACTGATTTGCATCTCTTCAGTACCAGCAAGTCTGATGATGTTTTTAACAGCTTATTGGCTATTTGTATTCTGGGAATGATCTATTTCTGTCTTTTTACCCAATATCCATAGGGATTTTGTGGTTTCATTAAATCATTCAGCAAATGAATGCTGAGTGTCTATTTTGTGCTTGCATTAGTTTTCTGCTGCTGCTGTAACAAATTCCCAAAAACTTAATGGTATAAAACAACACAAATTAATTATCTTATAGTTCTGTAGGTTAGAAGTTCCACATGAGTCTTACTGGGCTAAAATCAAGACGGGGCTATGGTCCTTTTGGAAGCTATTTTCCATCTTCAAGAAGCCACCACATCCTTGGCTCAAAGCCCCCTTCCTCCACTTGTAAAGCTAGCTATGTTGCATTTCTCCAACCAGTCTTCCATAATCAGATCTCCCTTTGCTTCTGCCTTTTTCTTCCACTTTTAAGGATTTGGGATTACATTGGGTTTGCCTAGATAATCCAGGATAATCTCCCTATTTTAAGGTTATCTGATTAAAAACCTTATTCTATCTACAACCTTAATTCTTCTTTGCCACTTAACCTAACGTAGTCACAGGTTCTGGGTATTAGGACTTGGATATTTTGGGGAGCTATTATTCTGCTTACCAGAAAGATGGAGATATGTAGTTTTTAAAAAGGCTCCTGTCTACACGGATGCTGCAAGCTAGTGGGGGAAGACACATGATTAATCAATCACAGTTTTCTTTAAAAAATGTTTATTTATTTTCAGCAAGAGGGGAAGGGAGGGAGAAAAACATCGATGTGAGAGAAATATCAGTTGGTTGTCTATCATATGCACCCTGCTCAGAGACTAAACCCACAACCCAGGCATGTGCCCTGACTGGGAATCAAATTGGCGACCTATTGCTTTGCAAAATGATGCCCAACCAACTGAGCTACACTGGTCAGGGTACAATTTTCTTCTTCTTCTTCTTCTTTTTTTTTAAAGATTTTATTTATTTATTTTAGAGAGATGGGGAAGGGAGGGAGAAAGAGAGGGAGTGAAACATCAATGTGTGGTTGCCTCTAGCACACCCCATACTGGGGACCTGGCCTGCAACCCAGGCATGTGCCCTGACTGGGAATCAAACCGGCGATGCTTTGGTTCGCAGGCCTGCGCTCAGTCCACTGAGCCACACCAGCCAGGGCAATTTTCTTCTTTTATATTTATCAGATGTTGGCATTAAGATAATTCTACTTTTATAAAGTGAATTTGGGAGATTTTCATCTTTTCCTATGATTTGGAATGATCTCTTTATAGGTTGGGTAGAACTCAGCCATAAAACAATCTAGTGCTAGTGACATTTCAAAAGGTAGATCTTCAATTCCTTTTGTAGTTATTGATCTTATTAAAAACTGTAATTAAAATAATGTTTAAGTAGCTTTTTCCTATTTGGAAGCTTTAGTGCAACAAAACAAGAAATGTATTGAAAAAATAGCTCTTTTTTTTTAATAGATGAAAGGATTGCATTGTAGAACTCTCTAGATTTATGCTTGGCTTACTCCCTCCCCTCAGAGTCTGTAACTTGAATGTTACCTTCTCAGTGAGGCTTTCTACTTTCTCCAAAATTGGGACCCCCCCAGTAATCTCAGCTTCTTTGTACTTACCACCTCCTCATCCACTGTGTATTTTACTTATTGTCTCCTTCCACTAGAACACAAATTCCCTAGGGACAGGAGTTTGTGAGCAAATATTTAATATCTTAATAGTCTGCTGTTACTAAATTTTTTTTAAATATTTAATTTTTTTAGAGAGGGGGAGGGAGAGAGAAAGAGAGGGAGAGAAACATCAGTGTGTGTTTGCCTTGCACATGCCCCGCCCCCCACCACTGGGGACCCAGCCTGCAACCCAGGCCTGTGCTGCAGACCTGAAACCAAACCCAAACCTGGTGACCCCCTGATTTGCAGGCCGCTGCTCAACCACTGAGCCACACCAGCCAGGCCTGCTGTTACTAAATTTTAAACTTTTTTTTTTTAAAGATTTTATTTATTTATATTCAGAGGGGAAGGGAAGGAGAGAGGGAGAGAAATATCAATGTATGGTTGCTTCCTGTGCATTCCCTGCTGGGAATGGGCCTGCAACCCAGGCATGTGCCCTGACTGGGAATCGAACCGTGATCTCTTGGTTCACAGGCCCGCGCTTAATCCACTAAGCTACACCAGCCAGGGCCTGTTACTAAATTTTAAGAGCTTACCTGTTTATTCTTTTAAACACTTCTTCATCTTAATTTTTCTTTTTATAAAAGTAATACATGCTTAACTGAACTTACAAGCAAAATAGAGACAGACTCATAGAGAACATCTGGGGTAGGGAAGTGGTTAGGGGGTGGAGGGATCAAGCCAAAAGGAAAAAGGACTCGTGGACATGGACAACAGCATGGTGATTGAGGGGGGAGGGGATATATGGTAATGGGGAAAATACAAGAAAAAAGGAAAGTAATACATGCTTATTATAAAAAATGCAAACATTATAGAAGTGGCTTGAGTCCTGTCTTTGCCATATGCCCTGCAAGCCAACCATCTTGAGGCAGTCATGGTTAATAATTTGATATGTATCCTTGCAGAATTTCCATGCATACATATTCACTTTAAAATAATAGAGAAATTAGAGTATAGTATGCATACATGTAATTCTGCCACTTGCTTTTTTCACTTAATATAGTCATCTTTCTATATCAATACATAGGCATCCATGTCATTCTTTTAAATAGCTTTCCATTGTTATATTGCATCAGACACGTGATTCATTTAATCTTTTTTTTTTAAGTAGCAGCTTTTTTTTAAAATTTATTTTTAGAGAGAGGGGAAGGGAAGGAGAAAGAGAGGAAGAGAAACATCATGTGTGGTTGCCCCTCACATGGCCCCCACTAGGGACTTGGCCCCCAACCCAGGCATGTGCCCTGACCGGGAATCGAACCAGCAACCCTATGGTTCCCAGCCCGCACTCAATCCACTGAGCTACACCAGCCAGGGCTGATTCATTTAATCTTCTATTTTTAGGTTGATATATTTAATTTTTTTTTGCTATTACAATCAGTACATCAGTGACTTCGTATATGTCATATTACTTGTGATGACATTTCTTCCCAGAAATGGAATGGCTGGGTCCAAGAACATGTGCATTTCACATTTTTCTGTGTTCTCCCAAAAGGTTGTACCAATTTATACTCTCAAAAACGGAGTTTGTTTCCCTACACCCTCACCAAACTGAGATATCACAGTCTTCTAAATTTTTGCCAATCTAATAGACTCTTGCTTCTTATTTTTTATTTTCCCGGCTTTATGGAGAGGATAGATCCTTGTTTTAATCACCGCCCCTTTACTCCATTGGTAAGGGAAGAATTCCAACCCTAGAATTATGGCGATGTCCAGATGCAATTCCTGACACTGGACCAATGAGTTTGACAGCAGTCTATTAGTTACATGTCCTCGAAGCTCAGGGGAGGAGGACACCATCAGCCACACAGGATCACACACGTGTTCCACTCAGGACTACAGTGAACAACCAGAGACTTGGGGGGCAAGCTTTGTAGCAGTAAGAAGGTGAGACGACCTGTGATTCCTAGAGAAGTGATTGGCTCGTTTGAGTAATTCCGTGAGCTGGTAAAGACCTGAAACCCGCTCTTCAGAGATAAGCAGGAGCTGCACTTGGTCCATTCAATAAAAATTGTTTGACTAGGGCCCTGGCTGGTGTGGCTCAGTGGATTGAATGCCAGACTGTGAACCAAAAGGTCACAGGTTCGATTCCTAGTCACAGCACATGCCTGGGTTGTGGACCAGGCCAGGTCCCCAGTTTGGGGTGTGTGAGAGGCAACTGATCTATGTATCTCTGGCACATGGATGTTTCTCTCCCTCTCTTCCTCCCTCCCCCTCTCTCTAAAAATAAATAAACAAAATCTTTAAAAAATAACTGTTTGGCTAGGGCAGCTTTTGGTTAGGCCATTTCAGGCGCCTCCTGCTTTCACCAAATGCCAAGGTAGCACCACCAGAATCTTAATTTGATTAATTATGATTGATTAAAAAGGTTCTTTTTGGATACTGATTTTTGAATGACTTTTTGGCATCTATGATTGTTACTTTCTTATTTAACAAACTCATGGATTATTCATTTCATCTACAATGACATTTAATTTTATTTCCTTGAGTTTATTTAGGAATTTTTTCCCCTGAACTATCTTTATTTGGAATTGGTGTGAGAGGAAGTGTGGCTTCATAAAATGAAATAGCATTCTAACTTTTCTGGCTCTTACAGATTTACAGGGTGAGGATTATCTATTTATAAAGTTTGAGAGAATTCTTTCATTGAAACATCTGAGCCCCAAGTCTCTTTTGGACATATTTGTTGGGTAATGTTTTCCACCTCTTTCTTTTTTTTATTTCCCAGAAAATGGTCCACTTCATCAAGATGTTCATATACACTAGCACAGAATCAGTTATGGCAGTCTCTTATTTTCCTGGTGTTCTTGAAATGCAAAACCACATTCTCTAAGAATATCCTCTCAAAACTAGGAGCAGAAAACTATAACGAGAGATTGAGATAAGATAGGTGGGGTGGAAACTGACTAAAATGAAAGGAAAGTAAGAAGAATTAAATGTTATTGGAGAAAACAAAGAGTACTCTTGATGACTCTGAAGAAAATTATGCCCTGGCTGGTGTGGCTCAGTGGATTGAGTGCCGGGCAGGTGATGTTTCTCCCCCTCCCTTTCTCCCTCCTCCTCTCTATAAAAATGAATAAATAAAATCTTTAAAAAAAGAAGAAAATTAAATCCACGATGATGAAGAAGAACTTGAGATAGTCTCCCAGGATGCAGAGAAAAAGGACAAAGATTTAATTGACAGTGGTGACCCAATGTGATAATTTTAGAGGAGGGGAAAAAAAACAAAACAAAACAATCTGTTCACAGAATAGACAGGAACATATTAGAAGAAAACTTTCCTAGCTGAAAAAAACCTCTATTTCTGGAAAATTAATAGGAAATGGCCTTCACTGAGACTTAAGACTAGCAAAATGTTTGATTGTGAGGGTAATAAAAAGTTCCCAAAGCAGCAAATAAATTGCTCACCTAAAACAGACTGGCCCAGCTTTGCTACCATTTGTTTTGAGATATAATTGACATATAAAATTATAGTTAACCCTTGAACAATGGAGGGATGGGATTGGGGGCTGCCAACCCCTGTGCACTTGAAAATCCTTACATAACTTTGGACTCCCTCAAAACTGAATTACTAGTGGCCTACAGTTGTCCAGAAGCCTCCCTGATAACAGTTGATTCGTATATATTTTGTATATTATACATATATACTGCATCTTAACATTGTTTACATTTCTCTCAACTGTGAATGGTACCATACACAGTCTGTGTGCCCAAGTTCTGATAAATTTTAACTCATAGGTTTGCATATATTTTATGATAGCAAATTATAAAATAGATTGGTAGCTATGCATATTTTATGCATTCATGATATACCTGACTTTTTCTTAATTATTTTCGTATTTCTAGACCACATGGTTCATCTGCAAACTTTCAAATTGTCACAAATCTCCAGAAATTTTTCCAGTATAATTATTGATGAAAATACACATTTAAGTGGACTTGTGCAGTTCAAACCCGGGTTGTTCAAGGGTCAACTGTATACAGTTTCAGGTATACTTGCTACCACTTTAAAAGCCAAAAGATAATGGGATAAGGACAATAGAGTTTTGAGGGGAAAAGTTTGAGCCTCACAGTCAAACCACTATTTGTGGGTACAGTAGGAAACATTCTCACCAAGGACAAAGGCTGAGAAAAACATAACATCTGGGAGTCCTCCCTGGAATCAGCAGTCAAGTGAGAGACAGGTCTGAGCGAGGAAAAGAAATATTAGAGTCTGAAAAAACTGGCAGTGACATTGATACTAATTAAACAAAGGGCTGGCAAACACCAAAAACAGTGACTGGAAAGAGAATTTAGTGGTTTAAAGTGTAAAAAAAAAGCTGGGTCTATCATCCTGGATTAAGTGGACAAATATAAGGAGGTGTGAGGGTAGCAGGCCCGGAGATGAAAAGCACCTTAAGTTTTTCCTTACATAAAGAGGAACATAAAAATGATATGTCATTGACTAATAATTTGAAATATAAACTGTATTTTTATTTCGTAAACTTATAGGCAACCACCAGGAAAATTAAGAAACTGGCTGTCCGCTTTGCAAAATACTATAGAAGATAAGAGCAAATATGGAAACATTCAGAAGAGAAAATATGGAAAAATATGGAGAAATTCAGAATACAGGAAATAGTAAAAGTAAAAACTATAAAATAGGATGTCAGATAACCAAACTAATCAGCTATAACAGCGGAGATACAATGGGTTAAATCTCAGCCAGAGTGCAGGCACTGAGGATTTTTAGGGCAAACCCCTCGTACCTCTAGGCTTTTTCTAAAGCTGAACCTTAGGCCTGACTGGCTTTTACGCCCTATTTAAGGCTAAGACCCCAGTTCCAGGAAGACCTCTTCCTCCAGGCAGTCCTCCGGGGCCACACCAGTCGGAATGAGCACCTCCACGTGAGCGGGAAGCTGATGCTTCGAGCCAGGGTGGAAGTCCCCACCTTACTCTCTCACCCCAGGACGCCGCTTGCGGGACGGAGCCGAGCCTCGTCCTAGGTGCGGGGCACAAGGTGAAAGCGCTGAAATCCTGCCGGACCGTAATGTGTATCTTTTCCTGTCGCCCGCCTTTTCCCCCACACGGTGAGTATTCCCGAGCAGCAAGTTTCAAATCGGCTTGGCTTGCTTACGGATGCAGTCACTGCCCGTGGAAGCCTCCCACACACCCGCCTGTTGTCCCCGCGCTGGGGTGGGTCTTCCCACCGCGGGGTCGGATCCACCGGTGACAGCTCGCCCCGCCCCCACCTTGCAGACTTGCAGGGTATCACGGCGTCCGCTGGGAGGCCGCGTCGGAAGAGCAAGAGCAGCAGAGGAATGGGGCTCCCGGCTCTGCGTCGGCAGCCCCTTCCCCAGACCACAGGGGCTCCTCCCTGTCGCCCAAGATGTGGGGTTCAGGGAGGGCGTGGTCCCACTGAATATGTTGGAGAGACTAGGGGGCAGAGCCCAATGGGCTTGGGGGTAACAGGCGACAAGCAGAGGAGCTCGGGGCTGACTCGTGGCGCCCTGGATTGGTGAAACAGAGGGGTCCCGAGCGCGGGGTGAGACGCAGCGACCAAAGCGTTAAAGCACTGTGCCCCGCCCCAGGCCGAGGATTGGCGGTCCTGGGGGGCGTGGCCGGAGGGCGGGCCCACGTTTGCCGCAGCTGCGGGTGGGCGGGGCCTGGGCGGGGAGCGGGAGGGGCGCGGAGCGGAGCCGGGCCCGCGCCGCGCGCCCCGCCGGGCGGGCTTCGGGCTGCACCAGCCAGCCGGGCCGGTGGCGTCGGTTCCGAAGACCCCACTCCGGACCTTGAGGCAGCGAGTAAGTGAGGCAGGCCCACTCGCGGCACCCCTCCCGTCTCCGACCTATCGCTGTGCCCTCTGCACAGCGAAGCTGGTCCTACTGGACCCGGAGCTGGGGAGGGGGCGCGTCCCGCTCCTGGGGTCCTGGGGGGGAGGGGAGTGGAGATGAGGCCGATGATGTCATGGATGCTTCGTCTGGCCTGGGGAGCTGTGGAGGCCGGAGGGGGTGCGGCCCGGATTATGTCACCTCTTCCCTCTGCGCCCCGCCCCCCGGGGCCACACGCGTTGGTGGGGAGGTGCGGGCGGGATTTCCCCCACCGCAGAGACCCCCGGGCACATTCTTGGGACGGCCTGTGTTCGGGGTCTCTATCTGCTGCTCTGCGGGCTGTGGGCTCTTGGTGAATGGCGAACACCCCCACCCCTCAGTGAGGAGACTCGTGTGTGCGCGCGTGTGTGCTGGGGGGGGCGCTGTCAGCCCCCACAGTCTTGAAACAGGAGCTTCATCAGAACCAGGATCTAGAGGATGGGCCCCCTTCCCTCGTCGCCAAGGGAAGATGGATCTCCCCCTCACACATCCCAAACAAGTTCTGGAGACCTCTGCAACCCCCAAAGATTTACAGTGCCCCCAAGCCCTTTTCTTCCTTAGTCCTTCTTCCCAGAAGACCTTCCTGATTTTTCCTGACCGGATTCATTGCCTCTTTGCATTGCTCATCACTAGCAATTCCACACATATTTTCTCTGCATCTCCGTAGTGCCAGAGCCCAGAGACCCCCAGGACTTTGCCATCTGTGCCCCCCTGGGCACCCACAGGCCAACGCCAGGGAAGCCTCAGAGTGAAATCTGCCTGCAGTAGCCTGAGCCAAGTGCTCCAAGACCTCTTCCTGCCATGGGCAATCAGAAATGCTATCCCGGGAGCCAGCATTTGGATTGGGCCTTGAAGGATGCAGGATGGATACAGAGATCTGGGAAAAGATAGTGTGTGGAGTGGAGAGGGGCTCAGGTCAGGGCAAGTAGGATGGGCAGTGGGAGAGGCCTCGGGGACCCTGCTGCAAGCTGTGCTCTGGTTCGGGGCTGAGAGGAATGCCAGGCATTTTACCCATAGTACACATACTTCTTAAGATTCCTGTAAGGTAAGTGTAAGAACCTGAGGTGAAATAACCTGCACGCAGTTCCACCCCTAATTTATACTTGCAGCTGAGGCTCCAGATCTCCATCTAGTCTACTGTGCTTGGTGTTGCTCATGGAAGAATTTGGGCAGAGCAGGGACAAGATCAGCTTTGCCCTTTAGAAAGAATCCCCTGGCAGTTTCATGGGGGAGGGAGTGGAGGGGAAGAAAGGCCAGCGAAGAGCTCCCAGCAAGGGTGCTGGCAGGAGGGGCTGCTGAGATCTTTAGGAGGTGAATGGTCAGGGTTTGGGACCTCTGAGACCCCAAGAGAAGGTGGAGTGTTCCTAGCTTTGGGAGGGGCACAGGTAGAGGGAGTGCCTAGGTGGTCACACTAGGTCAGAGGGACCTGCCCATTGAACCCACAGATAGAGTCCATTTGGCCCCTTTGTGACTGCTAATTCTGTAAGTAATGTCCCAGGCACTGAGGGTCGATGAGACAAAGATAGAGGTAGAGTCGGGCAACAGACTGCCATCCAGGCTGTTGAGCTGTTGCCATCAGGCTGCCATTGCAGACCACACTCGCTACTGGGGCCAGTTCAGGACTCTGACCCATAGGTGAAGCTCAGCTCAGTTTCTGCCTACCAGGGAAACGTATGCTCCTCCTTGTCCTGCCAGCTCCCTGCTGGGGTTTTAAGGAAACAAACTGGGAATAGGCAAGATGTAGGGAACACTTTCATGGGGTTAACCATGACAGATTAGAATTATGTTAAGAAGCTCTTTGGGGAGCGAGGCTTGAGGTGGAGCTGCTTTGAGCTGGCAGTAAAGGATTCCCAGGTAAAGCACGAGTATAAGAGATTTAGGAGACCATCCTGGGACCTCATTTCCATCCAGGACTCTGGGTATCTGAGCCTGGGTGGGGACCACACACACCCTAGGGAAACAGTGGGGCAGAGTGGCATATGAGTAGCCCCAACCTATGGTCAGATTCTTCTGTCCCAGATCTCAGAGAAGGTACCAGTATTGCTTGTATTGCACCTTGTAGTGTACAAAGCACCTTCCCAAACATTATTATCCCCTATCACTCCCATGATCAACACGATCACCTCTGAGGTTTGCTCACGCCCATACCCAGGCCTGAGGCGCAGCCCCCCTTGCCTAGATCTCAGTCTCACTATTGGAGCCTTCCTTTGGCACATCAACATACTCAGCTTTCTACCATATTTAATTTTAAAATTAGAAAAAAGCCTTTGGATCCCAAACCATTTATATCCCTGCCTTCATTTAGCAGGGAACCTCCCATCTTCCCTCCAGACCCCTCTCCTGTAGTCGGGCTTTGCCTTGTACCACCTGTCTGAACCATTCTCTCATAAGCACCAGCGGTGTTTGCACCCACCAAACCCAGGGCACATTCGCCAGTCCCAGTCCTGCCCAGCCCCTTTTTAATACCAGAATTGCACCCACGTTCTTCAAGACCCCATCTTGGTCTGTGAGGCCTACCTTTTCCTGGCCTTCTTCCTGGCTCTACACTGCCTCCCAGGCTTGTGGGGCTCAGTTACCCTAAAGAGTTGCTTGGCCCCACCCACACTACCCTTGAATGCTGATGTTGCAGTCTCTCTATCCAGGATGTGAGAGGTCTTCCCCAAAGCACCTACTTCCCCCATTCTCCCCCTGTCATGTTAATGTGTCACACCCACCCTGTTGCCCCAGTCCAGATCCTCCCTTGCCCCCCCACCCCAGCACCACCTGTATGAACTTTTGCCAGTTTTTCCTTCCAAATCCTGCCCAGGCCTTCCCACTGGTTCCAAGCCTCAGGCCAGTCAGTCTCCATCCTCCCAGTCCTCAGTTGCTCCCTACACTGCACTAGGGATGGTGAGAAAAGGGGGTCATGATTAGGATGGGAGGGGGATTTCTGAGCTGAGGGGTAGCCATGTTGGTGTATGCTAAGAGTGGAAGCAAAGCAGGGACTAGGGTGAGGCATGCGAGGCAGGCACCTGGGGCACCCACCAAAGTAAAGAGGACCTCACTGTCTCTGGGTCTGCACTTGCTGATCCTGCACTTCTCTTGCGCCCAAACCCAAACGGGACAGATTGGCCCAGGGAGGTAGGTGGGAAAGTGCTGTTCTCCACACCGAGGGAGCAGTTGCTGAGAGAGTGGAATTTCACAAAGGCAGTGTGGACTGGCTTGGTGGTGGACTTTCAACCACCTAGGGCCATAGTTCCAGGTGTGGTGGCCAGAACACACCTGAAGGGCAATAGTTCTGTCCAGCTCCCCTGGTCTGGGGCCTGATAGGATGGACACGACATTGGAAGTGGGTATCTGAGTAGAAGACAGTCTGAGAAGTGCCCAAGGGGCTGTGGGATGCCACCTGGACCCCTTCACCTTGGTAAAGGAAGGCGCCCTGCCTGGTTTCTGATGGGAGTAGGAGGTAAGGGCCTGAAGGGCGCCCCTGCCAGGCTGGATTATTTAGATTCTGAGGCAGGTGTACCCAGGTGCAGACTTGAGACAAAGGAACCAGGAAGCAGGGCCTCCCTGAGCACTGGTAACCCGAGGCCCTGATCGCCCTGCTGGCCCTGTTCCTGTTGGCTGGCCTTAGGGGGTGGGGGCGCACACCCACTGAGGGGCGCAGAGGACTTCGTGGTGCACTGAGAAGGGTCAAGGTCCAAAAGGAGTGGGAAAGGGAGGTAATCCAGGAAGTCTTCCCGGAGGCAGTGAATTCTCAGCTGGGGGTAGGGTGGGGGATGGCTGTTGGTGGAGTTGGGCCGGCGCAGAATCTTCGCCGGGCGCCGCTGGGTGCGCAGGCCCCGCCCATCCCCGCCCACCTGTGGGAAAGGCAGGCCCCGAGGGAGGCTCGGCGGGCGCGGGCTGCTAGCGGCATTGCGTCCTCAGCGGGCTTGGGGTCCTCTGCCGAAGCACCGGCCGCGGGGAGGGGGCCCTCCGTGCTGGGCCCCCCGTGCTACCCACTTGCGAAGACCTCCAGGAGGGCTCCTTGGTCACGCGCTGCAGCCGCGGTCCCAAGCGGGCCGCGGGGACCCAGGCATTGCCCGTGGTGGCCCTGAGGCGCGCTGCGAAAGCAGCTCCTGCCCCTGCCGCCCAAGACTACCAGTCCGCTGCTCCGCACCTTTCGCCTGAGAGCGGCGGGCATCGTGGCAGCTCAGCAAGGTAGGTCCTTCATTCCTCCCATTTCACAGAGAAGAAAACTACAGTCCGAGATGGCTCTGTTGGCCCTTCCAAAGTCGCGAAGCTGGTTCGGTCCGAGCCCCAACTGCGAGAATGAGGCACCTGGCCCCTGCAGACCGGGCCCCGGAGGGTCCCAGGCTTGAGGACCTCCGGTCCCCCACCCCCTTGGAAAAGCAAGGAGAGGAGCCTGCGCTGGTAGTGAGCCTCCACTTCTGCCCTTGACTGCAACATCCTAGGTTAGGGCTCTGGGAAGGACCCCACCCACAATTTTTGGATAGGGATTGGTTTCTCTCCTGAGTTTAACTTCTGAGGGTCCCTCTTGGATTCAGATGTTGTCCTCTTCCAACCCCATCTCCCTGCCTGTGAGGTTGGGGTGTTGGGGCCCAGACCCGGGGTAAAGAACCCTAAGTTCTGAAGGCTGCAGTGAAGAATTGAGGGGGCCACTGAGTCTGGAAGGCCCGTGGGGGAGGTGGAGTTGAGGAGGGAGTACAGCGCAGAGCAAAGCTGGGAGGGCATGATGTGCCTGCTGTTTTGGGCTTGGGCCTTGTCATGTGGGCCACAGGCAGCCCCCATTACCAAGCTACCACTTTTACCCCTGCCCCATTCCTTCACTTTGGGTATCTGGGAATTCTTGTATCAGTTGTAGGGAAGGGGCCTCTGAGAGGTAGGGTGCGGTGGTGCTGGGGCTGGCTTGCCGGGTGTGGTGTGGTGGGCACAGGCGTGGGTCTGACCGATCTGATCTGTGCTTTCCCACCTATGCCCACAGTGACCCCCTGGTTTAGTCATGGCGAAGCTGGAGACACTGCCTGTGCGCGCTGACTCGGGGCGGGATCCCCTCCTGGCCTTTGCCCCGCGGCCTTCTGAGCTCGGACCCCCTGACCCTCGCCTGGCCATGGGCAGTGTGGGCAGTGGGGTGGCCCATGCCCAGGAGTTTGCCATGAAGAGCGTGGGCACCCGCACAGGGGGTGGGGGCAGCCAGGGCAGTTTTCCCGGCCCCCGCGCTGGTGGCAGTGGGGGCAGCAGGGAGAGGCCAGGCCGCTACCCCTCTGAGGACAAAGCTCTCGCCAACTCCCTCTACCTCAATGGTGAGCTGCGGGGCAGTGACCACACGGATGTCTGTGGCAATGTGGTGGGCAGCAGTGGTGGCAGCAGCAGTAGTGGTGGCAGTGACAAGGCGCCACCACAGTATCGTGAGCCCAGCCACCCCCCTAAGCTCCTGGCCACCTCTGGCAAGCTAGACCAGGTCAGTTCCCGGGCCTTTTTCTGGGGATGGGAGGTAATCCAGAGAGGATGACGAAGTGGGCCTTCTTGGAATTTGGGTTTTAGGTATCAGGATGGGGGGTGGGGCCTTGGGGGCCAAGTCCAGCTGGTGCGTCCAGGGCAAAGACTTGGCTGGGGTGGGCCATGAGGTGGAGACCCTGCCCTGAGTGGCTCCTGGTATGGAGATCAATGGGTTTGGGAGGTGGGGCTGAAAAGTCTTGGCCAAAGGGAAGAAGCTGGGGTCAAGGCTAAGGCCCCATCCTGATGTCCATTTCCCCTTCCTTGCTTTTTACACAGTGCTCAGAGCCACTAGTTCGGCCTTCAGCCTTCAAGCCTGTTGTACCCAAGAACTTCCACTCCATGCAGAACTTGTGTCCCCCACAGACCAGCGGGACCCCTGAGGGACGACAGGGACCTGGTGGCCTCAAGGGCGGACTGGACAAGTCTCGGACCATGACCCCAGCGGGCGGGGGTGGGGGTGGCCTCTCAGATTCAGGCCGGAACTCGCTCACAAGCCTGCCCACCTACAGCTCTAGCTATAGCCAGCACCTGGCGCCCCTCAGTGCCTCCACCAGCCACATCAACCGCATTGGCACTGCCAGCTATGGTAGTGGCAGTGGCAGTGGCAGCAGCGGTGGTGGGTCGGGCTACCAGGACCTGGCGACCTCTGACAGTGGGCGGGCCTCCAGCAAGAGCGGGTCATCCTCATCCATGGGGCGGCCTAGCCACCTGGGATCAGGAGAGGGTGGAGGTGGAGGCCTGCCTTTTGCGGCCTGCTCACCACCCTCGCCCAGTGCTCTGATCCAGGATCTAGAGGAGCGGCTGTGGGAGAAGGAGCAGGAGGTGGCAGCTCTGCGACGGAGCTTGGAGCAGAGCGAGGTGGCGGTGGCCCAGGTGCTAGAGGAGCGGCAGAAGGCTTGGGAGCGGGAGCTAGCTGAGCTGCGGCAGGGCTGCAGTGGGAAGCTGCAGCAGGTGGCCCGCCGTGCCCAGCGTGCCCAGCAGGGCCTGCAGCTGCAAGTCCTGCGCCTGCAGCAGGACAAGAAGCAGCTGCAGGAGGAGGCAGCCCGGCTGATGCGACAGCGGGAAGAGCTCGAGGACAAGGTGGCTGCCTGTCAGAAGGAGCAGGCCGACTTTCTGCCCCGGATGGAGGAAACGAAGTGGGAGGTGCGGGCTGGGGGCTTGGGCCTTCTCCCTATCTCCTCTTCCTTCTGTCCTTCTGGAGAACCCAGCACAGTAGGCCACCATTCTCACCAGGGGAGTGAAAGTTGCCGAGGGGCTAGGGAGGGCACAAGATTGATTAGGAATGTCTATCAGGACTAGAGCTGCCCCTGGGCTGGGTAGGGTTGGCCATATATGCCCTCAGTTTGAGGAGAGGGCCCTGTGTATCACTTCTGCCCGGTCTGATGCCCTGGAGAAGCTTGGTACCTCTGGGGCTGGATATGGGGGCTGGGTTGGGGTGAGCAGAGCTCTGCCTTCATTCATCCTGGCTTCTCCCACCCAACCCTACCCAGGTGTGCCAGAAGGCTGGAGAGATTTCACTCCTGAAGCAGCAGCTGAAGGACTCGCAGGCCGATGTGTCCCAGAAGCTGAGTGAGATTGTGGGGCTGCGCTCCCAGCTGCGGGAGGGCCGGGCCTCACTGCGGGAGAAAGAGGAGCAGCTGCTCAGCCTAAGGGACTCCTTCAGCAGCAAGCAGGCCAGCCTGGAGCTGGCCGAGGGCGAGTTGCCAGCTCCCTGCCTCAAGCCGGCACTGACCCCCGTGGACCCCACTGAGCCACAGGATGCTCTGGCCACCTGCGAGAGTGACGAGGCCAAGATGCGCCGGCAGGCCGGGGTGGCCGCTGCCGCTTCCTTGGTCTCCTTGGATGGGGAGGTGGATGCTGGCGGGGAGAGTGGGACAAGGGCCCTGCGGCGGGAGGTGGGTCGGCTGCAGGCCGAGCTAGCAGCTGAGCGGCGAGCTCGGGAGCGCCAGGGGGCCAGCTTCGCAGAGGAGCGCCGCGTATGGCTGGAGGAGAAGGAGAAGGTCATCGAGTACCAGAAGCAGCTACAGCTGAGCTATGTGGAGATGTACCAGCGCAACCAGCAGCTGGAGCGGCGGCTGCGGGAGCGTGGGGCCGCGGGGGGTGCCAGCACACCCACCCCCCAACATGGCGAGGAGAAGAAAGCGTGGACCCCCTCCCGCCTGGAGCGCATTGAATCTACAGAAATCTGATCCCTGATCTGGGCATTCAGACTTTTGACAAATGTCCTGTCAAAGGCCAGAGTCCCCAGTATTCCCTCCCACCATCTCTCTTCCCCACCATTCCCATATCCCCAGACCAAAGAGGTTCTCACAGCAGCTGTGACCAGGTCCCTACCCTCCCTGCACTGAGTGCCCTCCTAGCTCTACCACTGCCCCTCTGGGCAGCCCACTCCGACCCTCCTCCCAAGGAGGAAACGGGGAGGGCAGAGCTAGTGGGGCCCAGGTTCCCTTTGTTGGCACTCCCTGTTGGAGATAGAGGCAGCAGGTCCGCAGTGCCCGTGAGGCGGCCCAGCTCTGGGCTGCTACTGTTGGTGTGTCCAGTTATGTTCTTGTGCTCCCCTCCTAGGCCATGTAGCCTGAGGGGGCCTGCGTGGGGTCTACTGAAACTGACAGACCTTGGGCTCCTGGCCTCTCTCCTTCCTGCACATTCTCCCTCCCTGGGCAGATTGGCAGGACAAGTGGGAGCAGATGGCCTGGCTGTGGTTGAGAGGGCTACCTGCCCAGCCCCTCCCCCCAAGGTCTCTTGGGCTCAGGCCTCAGAGCCTGGCTCGGTCCTGAGTGTGTGCCCATATGTACGAGTTGGGGGAAGGAGGGGTTGGGGCTGGAGGCTCAGTGCCCAGGAAGGATTTGCCCTCCTGTTTGTGGGAAGGGTCACCTGGAGGCTTCTAAGCTCCCCGCACCCTGACACAAACACGCACACACACCCTCTTTTCTGGCCAGGATCCAAGGGCAATAGCCTCATCTGCCTGGCTGACCCCACACCCAGGGCCACTACCTGGTTCTAACTACAGCTATGAAGTGCTACCTGCCTCTCAGGCACTCCCCTCACCCAGTTCCTGAGGTCATGAGTGTCTGTGATGTCCCCACTCCATTCCCCCAGCCTCCTGCTTTCAGCTCATTGTCCCAGGCCACCTCTTCCCCCAAACCTCACCTTTCTTCCAGTAGAAAATTCTGCTTGATATTTGGTGCACTGCCCATTTCCAAGCTCCACTGGCCCCAAGCCTGAGCATGAGGCCCTTGTTTTGAGGGGGGAGGGCTTGTGATTGCCCTTGAAGAACAAGGCTGACCCGAGAGGAACACTGACTCGGGTTCCCCAGGGCCCTAAGGTAGCTCGCTGTTTGCCCACGGGAGGCCTGTTGTGGCCATCAGTGCGGGTTGGGACAGCCAATGTGACTTCCTCCTCTGGGGGCCCTCAGAGTCCATCTCCCCAAGATAGGAAGGGAAAGGCAAATTTCTAATTCACCAGCAATAAAAATTGGAGGAGGCTTGGCGCTTAGTCCTCATATTTCTCTCTTTTCACTCTCTTCCTCCCACCCCCAAGAATAGGTTTGGGGGCAGTGTGGAGAGAGCTGGCAACTACTGTGAGCAAGTCCCCTAACCCCTGACCAGCCTCCTCCCATGACTGGTGACTGTTTAACAAGCTGTGCGTCCCCCATGAAAACAGAAGCGTCCCCCTGTGTGGCCTCTTATCTCTTTGCACAGCCCCTTCCGATGGCCCTCACCAGATCTCTGAACTAGGTTGGGGGGCCATCATGGCAATCACTGCCCATTCTGCTCACCCCTCAGTGCACCTGCCCCAGAATAGGGGCAGGGGTAAGAGAAGGCATTAGTAGGGAAAAAAAAAAAAGAGAAAAACAAAAAATATGAACAGACTCAGCTTTGGGACTTCCAACCACAAAAGAAATTATATATAAATATATATATAAATATATATCTCTACCATATGTGATGGAAAGACTTTGTTTTCTTTTCCCAAAGAAATAAAATTGAGAAAGCCTCTTGAGTGGCATTCTTTGGCCTGTTTGTGTCTTTGCAGGTGAGGGAGGTGTGGAGGGCAAAGCTGGAGTAAACAGATTTCCCAGAGGAGGCATGAGACTGGAGGTGCTCATTGGGCCGTGCCAGGAGCTTGGCTCAAAGCCCAAGCTCCTCCATGTCGCCCTGGAGGAGTCATGCTTCCCCATTTCTGCCTTGCAGGGCCTTCTCTTCTGAATGTTGCCCAAAGCATTTCAAGCTGGTTCCAGTTCAGAATCTAGACAGCAGGCTGCTGGCCAGAAAGGCAGGTGATGCAGGGCAGCTAGATGCAGCCTGCAGTGACCTGAGCCACCTTACAGCAATGGGCTGATGTTGGTGGGAAGAATACGTAGTAACGAAGGCTGAGAACTGGTTTGTAATTAGTGGTGAGGCTGAAAAAGCAGAAGGGACCCAAGTGTGCTGCAAGCAAGGAGCCATCCTTTGGGGGTAAGTGCCGTCCTTTATGATAATTTCTTCTGTCATCCTTACAAAGCCCCCCATCAAGAATGTATTGTGCTACAAGTAACACAACCTCACTTGCAGGACCTTAAAGAGTGGCTTATTTTTTCTCACCTGACAAGTCTGGTAGGCATCCTAAGTGTCATAGGTGTTGGTTCATTGAGGACCTAGACTGTTCATCCTCCTACTTTCCCATTCTTAGCATGTGCTCCCCACCATGCCACAAGGTGGCTGCCCCAGCTCCATGAAGACATTGAGGCAACACTACTTTATCGTGAAAGTAAAAGCTTTCCCAGGACCCTGTCGGCACATTTCCCTTTAAATTTTGTTGGCCAGAACTGAGTCACATGTTTTTCCCACTTCAAGGGAGGCTAGGACATTCAGTATTTGACAAAGAAGAACAGGATTGCCATGGATGCCTAGGAGCAAAGTGGTCCACCCCCTAGGGATGGGCCCTCTGATGTCTCTAGATTCTGCTGTCAAAGACAGAGTCATAATCGACAACTAATTGCGTGGTCTGGCCAGACAGAGGGAACCCTCTCTGAACAGTGATGTCAGTGGCCTGGGGCCCCAAATATT
This sequence comes from Trachops cirrhosus, assembly GCA_028533065.1. NCBI lineage: Eukaryota > Metazoa > Chordata > Mammalia > Chiroptera > Phyllostomidae > Trachops > Trachops cirrhosus. Next base: position 70,894,482 of record CM052547.1, read on the forward strand.
CACCCCCAGGCAAACAGTGCTCTATGATGAGCTCAGGAGTTGGGATGCCAGGCTTAATCCCTCCCCCGGTGCAGTGAAGTATCTTGCCTACATTGATTTTGTCTCTCCGACAAGATGGTGCCACAGCGGAAGTACCAATTTTCAGGTTCACAGCCCTTAAGGTGAGTGAACCAGGAGCCAAGGCACTGACAAAGTATGGTGCCCCTGACCAGCAGCTCTCTGGTGCCCCCAGAAAAGCCAGGCCCTGCTGGAACATCTCAGTGGAGCCTCTTCCTTGCCTAGTTTTGCCCATATCAACTCAGGTGTGAGCCCTCCTGCCTAGGGTGGTGGAGGATCTCCCTGGCTCCTCTTCATGTTAATTTTTGCTACCGGGCTCGTCCCATCACTAACTCCTAGCTGCACTTTATGATTACATCTCTATTTTTATTTTTATTTATTTATTTTTAAAGATCGCATTTATTTACTTTTAGAGAGAGGGGAGGGGAAGGGGCAAAGAGAGGCAGAGAAACATCAATGTACGGTTATTTCTCGTGAGCCCCCTACCGGGGGACCTGGCCTGCAACCCAGGCATGTGCCCAGACTGGGAATCCAACTGGCAACCTTTTGGTTTGGTTTGCAGGTTGGCGCTCAATCCACTGAGCCACACTAGCCAGGGCACATCTCTATTTATAAAAACTGATTACTTTTGTTATACAGATGAGAAACTAGGCTTAGAGAGTTTATGTGACTTCCCAAGACCATAAAACCCTGAGTGGTGGTTGGGATTCGAACCCATGACTTGGTTATTCAATTACTTCCAGAGGAGTGTGTCCGTGGCGGTGTTTCCCCTCCACAGGTCCTAGATTCCTCCTGACTCTTCAACATTATCCTTTAGTGGAAGATGTCCTTGAAAAACGCTGACAGAGTCTTTTGAGCATCGGCGGCACCCGTCATTCGCGCAGCAGCCGGAAGTATCCGGCAGTTGGCCGGAAGTGGGGCCGTGAGTCTCTTGTGTAGCTGGAGTTGAGGTGGTGTGGAGGCTTGCGAGGTCCGGGGTCGCCCGATGCGGTACCGGCATTGGTCCGGCTCAGGTGAGTTGCAGCGGCCGGGGAGAAGGTCGTGCCGGCCGCTCCGTGCCGACCTGGGCCGTGGCCTGCGTCCGCTGGCCGGCCGAGGGCCTGCGCGCGCCGAGGTCCAGTTCTGCGCTTTCCGGCCCGGGTGGCAAGCCGGGCTCTAGGGAGAACCTCGGCGACCCCACTCCGGAGTCGTGTGACCTTGGGCGAGCGGCTTATCTGAATCTCGATTTTTAAGCTGTGAGACAGGTGTCGTGGGAATGTAGCGAGACGCACCTCATCACACTCTAATGTGCATATGAATCACTTGGGGATCTCGGAGACTTCGATTCTGTAGGTCTGGGGTGGGGCCTGAGGTTCTTCGTTTTCTAACCAGCTTCCAGGTCAGGCTGATGCCGCTGTTCCTCAGGCCGCCCTTGGAGCAGCAAGGCCTTACAGTAGTTTGCTTCGTCCCTGGGTTGGGGTGAGACTTAAGTAAATATTAATACGATATTTTTTAACAGTTTCTGGTGTCACAAGCCTAAGGGTAGTATCAATGATCCCCTTTTTTCTCTCTCTAGGAATAAGACGAATAATTGCCTTTTCTCTGTATGTTCAAGTCATGACACAGCTCTTCTGTCCTGACCTAGGAAGCTTTGGGCCCTCTTCTACCAGTTAGGTTAATCGGCCTCCTGAGATAGTACTTTTGCCCACTCACTGTAGACCCTTGGACGATGCTTCATCCTGTGGAGCTGGTAGCCGAGTGCTTTAGCACCAAATGGCTTCTGTTTGGTGCTGCAGTAATTTGTTGCTGTGGTAATCAGAATGCATGTTTTCTGCACTTGGGACACATTTTGAGTAGGTCCTAGATTCTGCAACTGGCTGCTCTGAATGGCTTCAGGAAAGCTCTGAGATGAATTTACCACTGCCTCATAGACCAAAATAAAAACCTGAACACTGAGGGCCGCAAAATACAACTGAGAAAGTGAGGCCTTTGGTAATTACGCAGGTCTGATTTGTCGGTTTGGTTTTTTTCCCCATTCATTGGTTTATTTTTCCGTTCCCCAGTAAGGCCTTGTCATTCCTCATGCAGAGAAGTCATTTTTTCTGTCAAAGAATTTTGAAGTCTTCCCTTCATTTGTCTGAACTGCTATATTGTGTGGCCTTGCAAATCTGGGAGAACATTTAAAACCAAGTGTTTTGTGGAGTTAACAGTGGTAGGTACTTGGACCATTTATTTGGGAATTTTCCCACATAACTGTGGGTACAGATACTTCTCTTTACCTGCCTGGATTTTGTCAGTCCTTCAGTAGTCCCATTTAGTTGGGCTAAGAACTTGAGTTTCTGCTCTTTGTTGTAGTCGGAGATTTTCTAACGACAGTTTCATCAGACCCTTTAAGAGCAGTGGCTCTAACAGAATCATCTGTGGGGCCCTATCAGACTATATCTGCCCAAGCCCTCTTGCCATTTTGATAGAGGAAAAGCAGAGTCTTAGAAGGGGAAGAGAGGGCTATGGAAGCTAAAAAAAAAAAATCACAGGTGATTGTAATGTGCTATTGTCTCTCCCATACACGTGGAAATTAGAACGAAGTAGAGGGGATGGGCTGTCAGACTTGGTTTTGGGTTAACTTAGCTCTGTGGGCAATACTTACCTTGACCCAGACACCTTTACACTAGTGCTTTACCTTCATCATAGTTGTAGACCCCCGCTTGTAGCCTGTGCTCCTGTGTGGGGGTAAACACGGACGAGTCTAGCCCAGCTGGCATCTGTGTTAACATCTAAGGGTTTACACTGTCAGCCTCTAAACCCTCCCTGTGGGCTTTAACGCTTTGTAGGCTCTTGTCAGGAGACTGCAGCACCTAGAGAAAGGTAGGTTATTGGGGTTTTTAAAAAATTTTTAGAGTTGCTCAGTAAATTATTTGCTAAGATAAGAATAGGTTTTGAGGTATCTATTTATTTGTGGTAATTTTACTAGGACACAAGAGGGTTAAACCTTTCTAGCAGAAAGATCAGAAATCAGAATTACATATGATGAAATGGGGTGAAATCTGGTAACTGGTAAATGGCATATGCTGAGGGTGTTATATACTTAATCTACAGTTAGCATGGCTGCCTTCCTCCACCTGGCTCTTCTCTAACTTCTGGACTGTAGTTTAAAATGAAGCCATTCCATCTTGCTCAGATCTGTGCCTGGAAGGTAGAAAGGTAAGATTCCTCGCTCCTGTGAAATCACATGATTTAGGGTGGTTTGGGCAGCTCCGGGGGGTCTCTGAGGTTCCAGTCTGCTTCATAAAGACCCCTAGAGAGGAGAGGGGAGCAGGGTATACTTGGGGCACTTAAACTAGGAAAGGGGCGCCCTGGCTGGTGTAGCTCAGTGGTTTGAGTGCCAGCCTGCAAACAGAAGGGTTGCTGGTTCAATTCCTGGTCAGGGCACTTGCCAGGGTTGCAGACCAGGTCTCCTGTTGGGGGCATGTAAGAGCCAGTTGGTCTCTGTATCTCTCACACATTGATGTTTCTCTCCCTCCCTTCCCCTCTCTCTGAAAATAATAAATAAAATTTAAAAAATTGGAAAGGGCTTTGTGAAATGATGCCACATATATTTGAACCTTTATAGAAGGCATCAGGAGTTATTGGGCATCTCAGAGTGTTCTCAGCTTTCTTACAGATTTTCTGGGAGTCCTTAACTAAGGAAGAATTAACTCTCTCTCACCTGTGTTTTCTCACCTGTGCATCATATATCCTTCCCTCCTTTTCTTCCCACTTTTTGCTTTATTGGTTGTGTATCTTGTGTTTCTTTCCTTTCCTTTTCCACAGTGTTTAAGACCCAACTTCTGAAGTGATTATATTTCATGATATGGTGTATATGTATTTAACGCTAAAAGTTCCCCGATGAAAAAGTATAAGTAGCACTGTTTGCTCTTTGCGGTTGGGTTCTCCCTGTCTCTGAGGTTATTTTTGTCATCCTCTCTGCCCACTCTGTGGGCATTCATAAAGCAGCTCTGCTGCAGTAGGAAGTGCTCGCACTGGGAATAGCTTTTTAACATTTTCTTTGAATATTAAGGTTACTCTCTCTATTCACTGATTGTCTTCTTGAAGATTACCTAAATTTTCTGTTATATTTTGTAAATTTAATTTCTGTCGAAGTTATACACAAATACAGTTTTGACAGGTAAACAGTTTGATAGAACTTACAACACTAAATACTAATTTCCTCTCTTTTCTCCCTTTTTGTTCCCTAGAGGCACTTTCAACTATTTGTTCCTTTTGGCATTTATGAGTATATTTTTGAATAACATATTTGTGTTGCTACTTTTTGATTTCTAGGAGATATCGATACCAATATCTGTAAAAATCTCTTGACCTCCTTATTGTGGACTTTGAGGCTCTAGATCTCTTCTTGTATTACTACCCCAGGTCCCCTACCTGTCTTCACCTCTCTTCATCCTTCTAATATATTTGCTGATAATTTTCGGTTGGGTTGATATTCAGGGTTTATGTTAATAAGATTATGTACAGGGATTAATAAGATTATTCACAGGGAGTAACATTTGTCTTGTACAACTTAATTTGTTTTTCTGGAGTTAACTAGTTTTCGTAATTGTTATTGACTTGGTTTTCTGTCTACCTTACCCCAGATTATCTATTAGAAGTGTAAATCTACTCTCTCAGGTAATAACTGTCTCCTCCAGCATGAACTGGTTACTCATTTAAAAAAAATTATTGATTGATTTTTAAAGAGAAAGAGGAAGGGGACGAGGAGAGAGAAACATCAATCTGTTGTTCCACTATTTATGTACTTATTGGTTGACCCCTGCATGTGCCCTGACCAGGGATCGAACCCACAGCCCTGGTACATTGGGATGATGCTGTAACCAACTGAGCTGGCCAGGGCTGAACTGGTTACTCTTTATGTCTGCTCACGGCTCTAGCCTGGGATCTTCCTTTGTCATTATCCTGGGATTTCCCTTTGCTTCTCTCATATGTTGAACCCTAAATTCTGGGTCCCATATCTCTCTTCCCAGCTTTCAGGTTTTCAAATGTGATAGATCTCTTTACCTTCATACTGGGGCACCCACTCCTTTATGTAGATTTCCCTCTTTGAGGTCTTCTCTTTGTTCTTCCTTCTTAAGTAGTATAAGCTAACCACAGTGATAGTTAGGATCCCTGACTGTTAGAGGTACCTGGGGCTTTTGACTTCATCAGGTTCTAACCCTCCAGCTCCTTGGCACCCTGTAGATGGTTCACTGTCTTCCCCATTTCCCTGTCTGGAATCTGACTCTCCTTGTCTCTCCAGTATGCCAGCAGTGTTAGTTTGGGAATGAATGAGACAATCCTTGATGTCAGACCCCGCTGTGTGCCTTGGCTGTGTAACCTTTAGCAGGGTTCTTAATCTTGTGAAGTCCTCTTTTCCTCATCAACAGTAGGGAGATAGTAAAACCCACCTTACAGATGTTGTAAGGATTGGAACTAATACAGATAAAATAGCTCATACAAGGCTTGGTACAGAGGAGGCCCTGTGACAATTGTAGCTCTTGTTATTCCCATTTTGGGACTTGGCCTGCATTTTTACAAATGAAAAGAGAGCCACATTAATTTGAAACGTGGGATCTACACCAGTCTGACATTGATTTTCTAGGAAATGATTCTTATTAATTTTAAGACCATGTGTAGTAATTTTAGTAAATATTGTTAGGCAAGTACTGGCAATTTAAATGCACTTTTAAATTACATAATTTATAAAGGTATTTGTTAAACTAATCCATATATCCTTCTGTATTAACACTTTTAACCCCAATTAAAATGGGAATAAAATTAATTTATCAAAGATATAACAAAGTCTCCTCCACAAAGAAACTATATAGCTCACTTCCTTTTATATAAGTGCATTTTAGGTGATGTCACTGATTTGTATTCTGTTTGTTCCACTGATATTTGTATGTACTTTTTCAAGTGTTGGTGCCTGCTGTGCACTTACTCTGTAAACCCGCCTCTTCCTTGTGGATGAACATTTTGTTTTTGTTTTTGTTTTCCATTTTTTTGTTTATATAGCACAGCTATTTTGGTAAAAGCATATTTCTCCCTCTCTCTCTTTTTTTTTTGAAGCTATTTCTTCAGATCTAGTTCCCAAGATGAGATGAAGGACTACAGATTTGAATAGTTTATGGCTTTAGTTGCACATTGTGTTAGACTAAATTTATATTCCAGGGTCCAAAACAGGTCTTCTTAAAAGCCCTGTTGTGTCAACTGGAGAGTCCTGTTATTTGCTCTGTCTTTTGTCTCCACCATGCCTGTGCTGCAGTATTAATTGAGATTCCTAGTGACTATTTTGAGGCATAAATCTTCAGTTATCATCTAAACATTAAAAAATAAAATTTGAGCCCTGGCTGGTGTAGCTCAGTGGATTGAGCACAGGCTGCGAACCAAAGGATCGCTGGTTCAATTCCCAGTCAGGGCACATGCCTGGGTTGCAGGCCAGGTCCCCAGTGGGGGCCACATAAGAGGCAACCACACATTGATGTTTCTCTCCTTCTCTTTCTCTCTCCATTCCCCTCTCTCTAAAAATAAATAAATAAAAATTAAAAAAAATAAAACTCACGCATTATTTTCCTGGTGTTTTCTAATTTTTTAAAGTTGGCCATCTGCATTCATAGGAGTAAACAAATGGTTTATAATAAACTTTCCTTAAAGGATGAGATAGTAGATATTTTATGCTTTGCAGGCCATGTGTTTCCTGCCACAATTGCTCAATTTTGCTTCTCTAGCAAGAAAGCAGCTAAAAACAATAGTAACAAATGGCCTGGCAATGTTCTGATAGTACTGTACTTACAAACACAGGTGGAGGGCTAGATTTGGGCCATAGTTTGCTGATAGCTGGTCTGTGGCATCTGGACCCATGGATCGCAATTTGATGTGCAGAATGGGTCCACAGGTCATAGTGAGAACCAGGTGTATAATGATTTCATGTGAAAAAATTCTGCTCTGGTGCACAAAGAAAGTGGGGCACACATTCCTGCCATCCAAGAAGCCTTTCTAGCCGAGTGACCAGAACGAAGCCCTAACCTACCCTGTGGTCCTCTGGTTCTTATGCTCTGGGCTCCAGAAGGAAGGGGCTAATGGGAGGTGGGCAGGCATTTCAGTATGTCACTCTGCTTCCCTCAGAACCCTCAAGGGATTTTCTGTAGCACCAGCCCTATCTGGTTCATATCTTGGCACCGCAAGTCTCCCTGGACTTTGCTTGTCAGATTTTGGCATTTCTCAAGTGGAAGGAAAGACAAAAAGCATTTAGAGAAAGCCAGAGTACAGCAGAGTCCATTTAATAACCTCTCATGCCTTCCACCATGGGAGAAAAAATGGGACTTGTGTTGCTCAGAGGCAGGATAATCAGCACCTAACTCATGGGAGGCATTGCTAATCCACTGCCTCCGGAGGAACACTGTGCCTCTCCCCTTGCATGTCAGCAGGGCAGTTGTGAGCGTTGATCTTCCCTGCACCTTGAACCTGGCTTTGAGAACCATCTTGCTTCCTACCCATGAATTGACAGTGAGCAGGGCCTTGGCCTTGTGTCCTCTCACACCAAAATGAGTGTCTTTGAGTATGCTTCCCAGTTGCATGACTGCTCTGCAGCAGTGGTCCAAACTCTTACAAGCCTCCTGGAGGGGAGACTAGGCATCTTCTAACAGGTGTAGGAACAGCATTAGAGAGACAATTCTGTAATCAGAGTTGCGTACTTTGGGAATAAGGAGGATTACATTGAGTATAATGAATTAAACTTTACACCGAACCCCACTTTTTAGTTTTGGTGTTGGCATGGCAGCTTTCACCAGCTTTCTCCTTCTCCAGTGTTGTGGGCCTTTATGTGTTGATATCATGGAGATGGCATAGGTTGCTCACTTTTGTTTCCAGCTTTCTTGTTTTTCTCTTTTTAATTTTTTTATTTATTGATTTTAGAGACAGGAAGGGAGAGAAAAAGAGAGGAACATCGATCATTGTTCCACTTATTTATGCATTCATTGGTGGATTCTTGTATGTGCAGGATTGAACTCGCAACCTCAGTGCATTGGAACAACCCTTGAACCAATACAGCCAGTGCCCCAGCTTTCTTCTTGAAAATCTGTCTTCCTTTACTGTTGGAAGTTAGCAGAGCAGCTGTCTCTTCCCTAACCATCACTGCTTTACTGCTACCATAAAGGAAGTCTGTCCAGAGGTCAGGAAATCCAGAAGGAAGTCTGGTTTTGAGGCTTTCTTGTGTCTTTATGCAAGTCGCATGTCTGTCCTTGATGTATGCTGCCTTGTGGGCATTCACTAGTGTTGAACTTAATTGAATGGACAGCAGAGTTTTAATCCACTTCTTATAATATGTAAATTTTGGTATTGTGATAGGTGGAAGCCACTTATTCTTCATCTACCCTTTTTTCAGTATCTGGCACCAATTCTGGCCCAGTCATTTGTGATCCATGGCTCTTGTGGTATGCCGAAGATTTCCAGGCAGTTTCTGTGGAACGCCTCCCCGTCCAGCTCTAATCAAGCACCATATAAACAAGAAATTGCCTGGTCAGACCTGTGAGGATTGTGTTCTGACTGCCAAAGCCTTCTCTACTGACACCAGAATGGCAGCCACTCTCAAGTTACTAAAACCTTTAGGATATCGAGCGTTTTGCAGTCCTTTTGCCTGCAGTGTAGCCCAAAGTGTGGCATATTGGAATGTGGGAAGCGGCACACGGCACAGGGGACAAGACCGTCCAGAACACAGTAGTCTCTGTCATCCTGCCAAAAAAGTTGAGAACATCTGTAGCACCTCCTCTTCTCAGAGGATCCTGACAACCAGCAGTGCCCTTCCGAGTTTGGAATTCAGCAGGGCTTCTGCCTCTAAGGCCAGCACGTTGAAGCCGGGCTCACCCAGGACCATGAAGGTTGATGAAGAGGATGTAGAAGTTTTTGATTCCTTTGAAGATCCCCGAGTTTTCCTACAGCTAAGACCAGAGTACCAGCTTCACAGCTATAACAGGTCTGAGCCTTGTCAGCCCCTGTCAGTGTCAGAAGGTAAACTAATATTGCACAAAGTCACAGTTTATCAAGATAATCTCCAGCCCCAGATCATTGCCGACTGTTTCTGTAAGCTGAGCTCCGTGCCTGCAGAGCAGCACCCTGTTTTGCTTTCCAGTGCCAGTTTTTCTGTGCTCTGCCAGCTGAGTGTGAAGAACATAGAGCTCTTTGATACCCCAGATCTGATCAGCATTTTGAAAGCCTTTGTCAGTTTAGGGATCCCTCATTCCCATTCAATGCTAGATGTGTATGAAGCCAGGTTTTGCCATAAGGTATGGGATATGAGTCTGGATCAACTACTCTTGGTGGCTGACCTCTGGCGGTATATGGGCCGCAGAGTCCCTCGGTTTTTAAAAATCTTTTTTAGTTATCTTAATTTGCACTGGAAAGACCTGTCCTTGTCCCAGCTGATTCACTTGATTTATATTATAGGTGAAAGTCGTCACGCACCCCAAGACCTAATGCAAAAACTGGAATCATTGATCCTCAAATATATAGATTGTATCATGTTAGAGGAAGCTGGTACAATCTGTTTGGGGTTCTTTAAATCAAGTAGTAGTCTCTCAGAATTTGTCATGCGGAAAATCGGAGACTTGGCGTGTGCTGACATGCAGCATCTGAGTAGTTATGCCTTAGTGAATATTCTTAAAATGTTCCGTTTCACTCACGTGGATCATGTAAATTTCATGAAGCAATTTGGGCAGATTGCTCCTCAGCGAATTCCTTCCCTGGGAGTTCAAGGTGTCATGCACCTGACTCTTGCCTGCTCTGCCTTACGCATCCTGGATGAAGGGGTAATGAATGCTGTGGCTGCTTCTTTGCCTCCTAGGGTAGCATACTGTCGAAGTAAAGATATTGCCAAGTTTCTGTGGTCATTTGGAACTCTGAATTATAAGCCACCCAATGCTGAAGAGTTTTATTCTAGCCTGATCAACGAGATTCACAGAAAGATGCCTGAGTTCAACCGATACCCAGAACACCTGCTCACTTGCCTGCTAGGCCTGGCATTTTCCGAGTGCTTTCCAGCAGAGCTCATCAATTTTGCTTTAAGTCCAGGGTTCATCAGGTTAGCTCAGGAGAGAAGTAAGTTTGAAGTCACTAAGGAGCTGTATACACTTGATGGTTCAGTTGGCATTGAGTGTCCAGAATACAGAGGCAATCGTCTTAGTTCTCACCTTCAGCAAGAGGGGTCAGAAATACTGTGGAATTCAGCTAGGAAGGATATGACCTCAAAGCCTGAATTCCTAGAAGCCCTCTTTTTACTTGAGACCATGTTGGGTGGGCCCCAGTACATCAAACACCACATGATTTTGCCTCATACCCGATCTTCTGACTTGGAGGTCCAGCTTGATGTTAATATGAAGCCATTACCATTTAACAGAGAAGCCACACCCACTGAAGATATAGCCAAATTAAGGCTCAAGCATGTGGGAGTCAGTCTTACAGATGACTTGATGAATCAGCTATTGAAGGGGAAATCAGGGGGGCATTTCCAGGGGGAAATTGAGTCAAAGACTGGGCAACAGCCCATGGAATTAGAGAAGAAGGCAGCCGTACCCTTGGGGGCCTCCCTTTACAGTGTGGCAGACAGATTGGGGGCCATGGAGATGGCCGGCTCATGCTCGCCAGCCTGCATGCAGGCACCACAAGTGAAGCTGGCTATTCAGTTGACAAACAAGAACCAGTATTGCTATGGTTCCAGGGATCTGCTTGGACTGCACAACATGAAGAGGCGGCAGCTGAATCGGCTTGGGTACCGTGTGGTAGAGTTATCCCACTGGGAATGGCTCCCGCTACTGAAGCGAACTCGCTTAGAAAAGCTTGCGTTCCTCCATGAGAAAGTGTTCACCTCTGCTCTCTGAAGGGCCTTGGGGCATTTCTGCTCATGAGTGCTATAGGTCATGCACTGTACCAGGTGTTGTGAAACAGTTACAAAAGCCAGAGTGTAGGCTTGTGATAAAATCTGCTGAGGAGACTTGTACTCTTGTTTGTGGCAGACTGGAGATAGTGTATGCTATTGTGAATTAATTGTAACCTGGTCCAATTGTATTAGTTGCTGCTGATTTGTACAGGTACATAATAAACAAAATGTCCTATTTTCAAATAATTTCTATCTCATTTTTTTCTGTTTATCAGACTTACCTCACAGTTACTTTGAATTTTTAAGATAAAAGTAGAGTCAGACATTGTCTAAAGGCAGTTTTTAAAGACTGGTCTTCATATACTTTGTTATAAAATAAGAACCTTGTACAACCTCACTTACATTTCAGGATCTTTCCCCATGCATGGTTTTTCACACTCTCCAAAATTAAAGTCTTTATTCTTTTTTTTTTTTTTTTTTTTTTTAAATATAA
>CM052547.1:70906410-70932754 GCA_028533065.1 Trachops cirrhosus
GAGGAGGCACAGTGTGTCTACCTATGCCTCCATCTTGGCCGGAAGTCTCTAAAGTCTTTATTCTTTATTTTTACTTTTTAAATCCTCACCAAAGGACATGCTTACTGGTTTTAGAGAGAGGGGAAGAGAAGGAGAGAAACATTGATTGGTTGTCTCTTAGGCACACCTCAACTGGGGGGACCAAACCAGCAACCTGGGCATGGGAATCGAACCTGCAACCCTTGAGTTTACAGGATGATTCGCTAACCAACTGAGCCACACCAGCCAGGGCAAGTCCTTCTTACTCTGGTTTACGTTTGGTTGGTCGTCCTTAGTTGCTGATGCTTCCTGCTTTAAAAAGCCATTTCAGAGCTAGTGAGCTTAATAACTTCCTCTTAGCCTCTTTTCTTCTGCATTTCTGCTTCTTTTATACTCCTGGTATAGTTTTTCCCTAAAGTTGAACTTAGAGAAGTATAATTGTATGAGTGCCTGTTGGGCCAGTGGTTCTCAAAAATATGATGACCATGCAGAATGGTTTTCATGGCAAGTAGCTCAGATGAGAAGGAAACTATTTCCCGTACAGGAGGTCTAGTGGGCTTCAGGTTTGGTTGTATTAGAGCCACAGGTATAAGAGGATTGTATATATGTAACTTGATAGAAGTAGCATTGTGAATATCTGTGGGATATTTGTTTTAAAAAGGATCCCTCCCACCATTATCTAGCTCTGTTCTGAAAGACTACTTGTTAAGAGAGGACTTCCCCATCCATGCTAACTAAAACAGTGCCCTGTTGACCTTTGGTCATGCTCTGTCACTTTCTCCAGCTTCATTTTCTTCACTGTCCTCAGCAGTATCAGAAATTATTCTTTATTTACTTACTGACTGTTTTCTCTTGGAAAGTAGCTTTTGAGTTAACTTTGTCTAATTAGTTTATTTCCAGTGCCTAGAATGGATCCTATAGCAGACGATAATGTTCAGTCAGGGTGGTCGGGTATTGTTGGAGGGTTGGGGGTGGAAGGAGGGCAGAGTGTGCTTCTAGAAAGGTGGTAGAGAGTATCTGGGCCACAAAGGCCTATGGCCTTGCTTAACAGCCTAAGTTTGCAGGGCCGGGTGTCTCTAAAGGGATCTAAGTTGGGTGCTAATTGGGCAGAGTGGTGTTTTAGAAATGTTAGGTGAAAAGCAGGGTAGAACTAGGTTTGGGAGTGGGGGTGTGTGAGATGAGTTGGAGAATATTTCACATATATGCAAGAGCTCATGTGAGAGATGAGGGCCAGAGCTACAGGAATGGAAAGTTTGAGTTCTAGAGATGTTTGGGAGGGGGAAAAGACAGGCCTTGGTAGCTCATTCATTTGGGGAATGAAGATTCTGGTCCCTAGATTGATAGAAATCAGCAACTAAAATAGGAATCAAAGCAGAAAGGAATTTTTGGTAAGGGTTAATGAGCGTGTATGGGCCATGCTGAGATGGCCTTCAGGCAGAAAGGGTCAGGCTGGGCCTCAAATAGGGATGAGGACAGGTGGCAGTTTCTGTTTAGCTAACACTTGTTGTTTTCTCTGTGTGTGTGTGTTTGTGTGTGTGTGTGTAATAGCCATCCGGGTAGATGTGAAGTGGTTTTGATTAGAGAGAGGGGAAGGGAGGCAGAAAGAGAGGGAGAGAAACATCCATGTATGAGAGAAACATCCGTCGGTTGCCTCTTGCATGCCCCCAACTGGGGACCTGGCCCGCAACCCCAGGCATGTACCCTGATGGGCAATTGAACTAGCAACCTTTGGATTTGCACACCCATGCCCAATCCACTGAACCACACGAGCTAGGGTGTATTTTATTATTTTTGATGCTCTTGTAAATGAGATTGTCTTAAATTTCTCTTTGTTAATGTATAGAAATACATTTATCCCACACTTTTGCATAATTCTTTTAATAGCTCTAATTGTTTTTTTGTATGTGTGTGGGTTCTTTAGGATTTTCTATATATAAGATCATGTCATTTATGGATAGAAATAGTTTTACGTCTTCCATTCCACTTTGGATTCCCTTTATTTTTCTTACCTAATTGCTCTGGCTACAACTTCTAGCATGGAATTGAATAGTAGTGATGAAAGTGGGCATCCTTGTTTTGTTCCTTATCTTAGGGGGAATGCTTTCAGTCCTTCACCAATGAGTTTTTAAGCTGTGGGTTTTTTAAATAAATGCCCTTTACTGTGTTGAGGAAGTTCCTTTCTATTCCTAGTTTACTGAATGCAATAATTTTTTTAGTTTATGTCCCAGATTGTGCCTAAAACATTTGTATACTAAATGAAAAAAAGTCTCTCTTTTACTCAATTTTCAGATATAAGTGGGAATTAAAAAATTTTTTTGCTATGTTGGCAACCCTAAAAAAGACACAGCACCAAGGTAGGGTTTTTTGACAGGGCCGTTAGTGATAGAAGAGTCTTGAATGTTGATCTGTGTTGAGGAAAGGGTCCAGTAGACAGAAAGGCCAAGGATTCAGGAGAGAGGCAAGAACAGATAGAATAAGGCCTGAGCGGAGGAACGGAGTTAGGTTTGTACGTGGACAGCCTGGCTGCCTCAGTTGGGTTCCCATAGCGTTTCACTGACAGTGCCACTAAGGCACTGATTAAATGGTATTAGAACTCTGTCCATGGCCTTACTTTGAGTCTCTGGGTCTCTTAAAAGTAAAAATTATACCCGTATATGTCTTTCTCTGAGTCTGTGAGTTTTTCAAATGTGTCTGTCCTGTGCCCAGCATAGTGCCTTGCACATACTAAGCCCTTGAAGGGTCAGTGGGCCCCATGTGTGAGGTTGCGAGCTTCTTTGGGGCCCACACATGTGTTCTGGTCTCTCACTGTGAAAAAGCTGGGACAGCTGTCTTTCATTTTAACCACCTCTTAAGAAGAATGCACATAAGTCAGAGTTTTTTCAGGGATGGACAAGTAACTCAATTTAGAAATTAGAAGAAGTATTGTACTTCTTTAAAAGCTGAAGTGCCCAATTTATAAAATTGCTCAGTGCATTGGTATTCCACCCACTCTTTGAGGTTAAATGCTTTTCTCTTATTTGACAGGTAATCTTTTCTTCTTCTTTTTCTTCCCTCTGTAACCCGTTTGAGCCTAGTCTTTAAAATATGTGTAACTGCCAGAATTACTTTCCATTACATTTTCGTGAGACTCAAAATGAGGTTGTGTAACTCTAGTTATGGCATCTTCTGTGTAGTCCAAACGCAGGTGCATACTCAGGTGTTCAGAAAGTGTCATGGTCACCTTACTCTCTTCTAAATTATCCCCCCATGCTTCCTCACCCCAGGTTCTGAGTCCTCAACAACAAAAAGGTTTGCTTGGCTGCTTCAGGCTCCAAAGAAGCACAGACAGAAACCTTCCAGGTAGGATGACCAGCTTGTCCCAGTGTGCCTGGGACTCCTACCTTTAGCGCTGAGAGTTCCACATTCTGGAAAATACCCCAGTCCTGGGTAGACCGCATGGTTGGTCACTCCACCTTTGAATCTCTTCTTAGCCCTTCTCTTGCACTTGTCTGTGCTCAGCCTGAGTACGGGGAGGCAAAGGAGAAAGGTCCCTCTCTGCCTGGACATCCAATTCTGTAGGGGCGGTCAGCTGCTAGAAGTACGGCTGGCATGCATCCAGAGCCTCATTCCTCCTGACATCAGCCTTGGACCTCAGGAACCCATCCAGCCATTTAACTACTTATGTCCACCTTAAACATGGAAAGAAAAAGCTACTTGTCCTACTATTCTAATACATAGCATATTTTAAATTTCTGCTTGTTCACCATTACCTTCCAAATTCTTCACGTGTACATATTCCTAATACGGGTTTTTAACAAATGTGTGATCACAATTCTTCTATTTTGTGTTCTTTTTATGTATACTTTTCCATTTTTTTACATAGTCCTACCTATCATTTAAGTGACAGATACACCAAGGGTAAATGTGTCACTCAAGTTTGTTTCTTACAGTGTGGGTAGTGAAATTAACTGGAATCTTCAGCTGAGGGACTTACAGCTTCGAGATTTGTGTGGTAATAGAGTATTTGGACTTATAAAATAGAAGGCTCCTTATTTTTTTTACAGATTTTTAAAATTTATTTTTAGACGGAGGGGCGGGGAGGGAGAAAGAGAGGGAGAGAAGCATCAATGTGTGGTTGCCTCTCACGCGCCCCACACCAGGGAATCTGGCCTGAAACCCAGGCATGTGCCCTAACTGGGAGTCGAACCAGCGACCCTAAAATAGAAGGCTTCTTAAAGTGCAGTACAAGGCATCCTTGTGAGAGAACTGTGTTGTATCTTGACTGTGGTAGTGATTACACAAATCTAGGCATAGAATAAAATTGCAAAAACCTAAATATGTAGGCACACAAATGAGTGTGTGTAAAACTTATGAAATTTGCCCATTCCTGGTTGTGACATTATGCTATAGCTATGCAAGGTGTTAACATTGAGGGAAACTGGTTAAGGATACGTAGAATCTTTATTGTTTCTTATGACTGCACACGAGCCTACAATGATCTTAAAAAGTTCATTAAAATTTTGAAAAATAAAAGATTTTTTGTAAGGTAGCTTTGAAATCCTTGTAAGATACTCAGTAATATGTCATACATAATCTGTTTTTCTCCTTTCTCATCTTAAAAAAAAATAAAGGAAGAAAATGGGAAAAACTGAGACTGCTAGTTGATTTCTAAGTAGTTTGTATTTAGATACTCATTTGATGTCTTCAGGAAGCCGTTTGCAAGACAACCCCTCCTGTAGTGCAGAAAAGAGATGGTAGGAACACATCAGCTAGAGGAAAGGGAAACCCCTTGAAGGGCGAATTGCCTCTTAAGTGGTTCAGAAATACTGTTACCTAGGAGGTTAATGGCAGACTCTTTATTAGTGTCATTTCTTTTCCTGGTTATAAGCCTTCTATGACTTCCCTCTGATCAGCAGCTTTCAATTTTTTTTTTTTTTTTAACTACAACCCTTAGTAAGAAAGACCTTTTACATCAAAACCCAGGAAGGAAGGGAGGAAGAAAGGTTCAGATACCTATATGTGTATCTGGAACAAAAGTTTCACAGAGCATTGTTTGTTCTCATGTGTGCTGCACTCTGACACTTTCTGTTTTTAATTTTTTTAAATGCTGATTGTGGCTCAGTAATTGGAGTGCATGATTCTTTTTTTAAAAAAATATTTATTTTTAGAGAGAGGGCAAGGGAAGGAGAAAGAGGGAGAGAAACATCAATGTGTGGTTGCCTCTCCCATGCCCCCTAGTGGGAGCCCGACCTGGCCTGCAACCCAGGCATGTGCCCTGACTGGGAATTGAACTGGTGACCCTTTGGTTCGCAGGCCAGCACTCAGTCCACTGAGCGGCACCAGTCAGAGCTGGAGTTCATGATTCTTGACCTGTGGTTTGGAAATCACTCCCTCAGCCCACCCACTACAGTATCCTAAAGCCCCATGGCATAACTTTCAGGGTCCTTCACGTCTGGTTCCACCTGCCTTTCCAGCCCTGCCTCTCCCTCCCCCTCCAGCTAAGTGGCTTATTTGCATTTCCTGAACCTTTTTCCCCTTGTCCCATCTCTCTGCCTTGACTCTTACCATCCCTCTCCCTAGTAACCTTCCCCTTTTCTTCCTGTTCTTTCTTGGGTCTTGGCACCTATGCTCAAACATACATCGTCCATTTTACTGTTAGTATGTAATAATCTGTCACTCTTCACAATTGCCCATGAGGTCAGGCATGTGTCCTAGTTGTCCCCATTCAAATGTTACTCCTGTGAATTCTTCCCTGACTTCCGGGTTTACTTTTGGCCAGTGCTTTTCAGATTTTTTTCATCAAGAGCCACAGTAAGAAATACATTTGATATTGGATCTAGTATAGACATTTGTTTACGTATTTGTATGAAATGGAAACAGAAGTGTCATGACACAGTGCTATGTGCAGTTTGATATTTTGTATTCTCTTTCAGTTATTTTCTTCAACCCATAACTTGATTTCAAAACCACAAATTAAAAAACATTGATTTAAGCCGTCCTTACCCACTCTGAATGCCATCTGCAGAAAGCTCTGTTAGAAACCTTTATATTCCATAATCACCATTACAAGAAAGTCTGTGGTACCTCAAGATTTGAGAATGGACCATGACGAAGTTAAAATGAATGATCTAGATATACACATTTCAACATAGAAAACTTAAAATAATAATGCTTAATAGAAAAGCAAGGTATAAAACTACGGTGTGGTATCATTAAGGTACATTAAAAATACATGAGACTACTGTACATTGTCTGGATACACACAGCCCTATACTGATTTGAATGAGAGACACTTCAGATACTGCTTCTTGGTAAAAAGAAGAAATAGAATTGGTGTTGGTTTTTATTTATGTCATAAATTTTGCTCTTAACACTGAAATGAGAAGCAAACATTTTAAAATGTTAACATTTGCTAAATCTAGGTGGTGGGTATAAGAGTATCTACTATATTATAATCTTTACTTTTATCTGCAATATTTTGTAATAAAAGAAAAAATCTCTGTAATGAAAATTGACATATCTACTTACAAACCTCTGTTATCTTGCTATCTTACAATGCCGTTATTATCTGTCTCCAAGCTACTTCTCTGAACTGCAGGGCACTTTAGCCATGATCTGCGGTCCCCAATTTATAGTCAGATCTAGTCTTTCTTGTATTTAGGCCCCAAATCTGGAGGAGGAGGCTGTGATCTGTAAGTATTTATTGAGCAGTGTTTGCAAAGAGTTCGGGTAGCACTTGGCCATTTCCTAGGCTGGACTGGAGAGGTTGCCTTCCTGGGCAAGGTGTTTGCATTTTCATATGGTGAGCTTTTTTTTTTTTCCACCCTGGATTAAGCATAGGCAGGAGGCACTTACCCTTTAAAGTTCCAGGGGTGTTGGCACCAGAAGGGCAGAAAGAGTGTACAAAGACCTAGATGGCATCCAGCTCTAGACACTCCTGCAGTGTCTGGGCGTGACTGTTTCCCACAGAAAGATGTGTCATCATTTGTGAGATGTTTTTACAATGGTCTGCCACACTTGTTCTGTGATGGCACAGTCACTGTTTCAGTGTGATCTCCAGTCCTAGTTTGTTTTCAGTCACCTTTTCCCCCAATCATTTTTTGTTGTTGTTATTACTGTTATTATTATACTGTTTTTTTAGAGTGGTTTTAGGTTTACAGAAAAGTTGAGCAGGTGTTCCAATCTTCCTGTTCTCCCTTGTCCATGGTTTCTGCTCTTACCAACACCTTGCATTACTGTGGTACTACATGTGTCACAATGGAGGGGCTGGTATTGATGCATTGTTATGACCTGAAGTCCATAGTTTACATTCAGGTTTACTCTTCATTGTGTAGTTCCGTGGGCCTTGACAAATACGTAATGTCAGTGTAGACATTGTTATGGTACCTACAGAGTAGTTTCACCACCTGACCATTTCGTTTTTATCTCTATACTCCGGTGTCTAGCACAGGGCTTGTAAATGTGCAAATGTGCGATAATATCTCACCTAAAATTAAATATGAGCAGTCAGATTTAGTGCAGTTTGAAAACCATTTAAAGTCTTTTCGCCATATGAGGACAGAGCAGAAAGACAGCCTTCTATGAACCAGGAAGTGGGCCCTCACCAGACACTAAATCTTGGACTTCTCTGCCTCCAGAACTGTGAGAAGTAAATGTTTGTTCCTTAAAAAAGAAAGAGTTAAAAATAAAATCTGCTTATTCTAGGAATAAAAGTAAGGTTTAAAATTAGAAAAATGTGTTATATCTCAGTAGTCTGTTAGATAAGAAAAATAATAAAAGTCAACATACAGATAAAAGCAGAACACAAAACAGTTTCTCCCTAAGAAACTGTGAAAATTAGAATGCTTTGTTAACATAAAAAGAGTATTTCAATCTAACAGTCAACATGTTCAAGGATGAAGCACTAGAGGCATCTTCTAATGGGAACAAAACAAGCAAAGCAACTTCATATAATTCTGGAAGTTCTAGCTATGTGATAAGAGGAGAGACAAATCAGAGTTACCATTTTAAGAAAGGGGCTCTCATTTATTACTGAGATTGTGGAATCCTCCAAAAAAAAGCAATTGAAAATCTGTTAAAATCAATTAGTTCAGTGAGACAATGGAACACATAAAAAAAATACCAAAGTGAAAAGCTTTCCTATATATAGGAATAACTTTAGAAAAATTAATGGGATAAAAGGGTCCTATTCATAAAGAGCAAGCTTAACAAGAAACATGTAGGACCTCTTAAGAAAAAAAAGTCAAAATTGTACTAAGACAAAAATCTACTTAAAATTTTTATCTTAATATTAAATAGTATAAAATCTCAACCAAAATGTCCACCGAAAGGAAAATGATTTATTATTTATACCCCATCCCGTTCCAAAATTATTTTAAGATAACTTTCACAATATACACTCTGACATAAAAAGTAGTGAACAGTTTAGGCAAAGATAAATTTGAGGGATGGACCACAGATTTTGTCCTGAGCTTTTAGCAGCCTAAGTAAAGAAATGATATGACAATTACATCATTCATATCCGTACCATAAGGTGCTAAGTCGATCGGAAGAAGCAGCTGTTGTCAGTACTGAGACCTAAGAGAGTTTTCTCATGGATCTACAGAAGAGACTGTGCTGAACGGAGAGTGATCATTTTGATAACCTGATAAAAACACCCGATTTTATGGAGATGTTTCGTACTAAATCCCTTAGTGATGGGCCACCGGAATGAGTGAACAGTTTGGCGAAGCGTGTTTGCAGAGGATCGAGGGGGGTGTGATGGTGGTGGCGGGAGTAAGCATGTGGGGGTTCAGCGCAGTACTCTGAGGGGCAGCTCTGTGGGGTAACTCGCTTTCGAGACTGAAATCGTGCTGCTCAGCTGGGGTGTCGCCCTGGTGTCCTGTAAATCTGAGAATGGCCACTGAATTTTATCAATGTGTTACATTTATTTTTGCTCCAGCTGAGGATCCATACTGCTAAGAAGTTTGGCACGTGGTGGTGTGGGATATGAACACAGTGGCCACCAGGGATGCCGGGCGAGGAGGCACGAGGTGCCATGTGGGCGGGCACTAAAAAGAATTAGCGTGGATGGACTGAGCACTCCCCTTCAATCCGCCCAAATTCAGTTTTGGTAAGTGCTGTGAAGAACAGGTAGGCTGTTTCTGTCAGGTAAAGGTCCATATGCTTCAATAGCTGACTGATGGAATTAACCTGTGATGAGGTGAGAGGCTAGAAGGCTAGCTTACCTAAAGATTTTCCTCAAAAAACAGTTTGAGGTTTGATCCAATACACACTGGGAAGGGCAGTCAGGGTTTCCGGACGTCTGCGTAGTAGAGCATAGCCACATTCGTTTTAAGTTTGGAAGAACTGGTTTTTCACAAATGCACGATACCGAATCTTGACCTAAGTAACAGGGAGAAAAAGAAGTTGTAAGGTATTCATGTAACTTCCTGGTAAATCCTTCAAGGTAAATGGTGACCAAGTAAACAGTAACCAGGGTGGTTGGGAAGGTTTGGAATGTGATTCCCAGCTTAACCTCTCTTGGAGCCTCGGTTTCTTCATCTGCAAAATAAGGATATTCGTACCCACTTTAGGGCCGACCAGTTGGTAAGATTTAAATAGAATAAAATCCCTGGTGGTCTCCCCCAAGTCATTTTGTGTATGTGCTTCCCTGGCCAGTGGTATGTTGTTGTTTTTTTTAACTACTAGAGGGTCCTTGTCTGTCGACTCTGTAGAAGAGTGAGCCCTGTGCTTGCTGAGACACAGTGTGGATAATAATACCTTTTAAATTATCACATTGACTAGTGGGGCAGTCAGATTCTTTCAGGTATCTGAGATGGAATTTTTAAAAGTTAAGAGATAACAAAAGTTTGAGAGCCCTTTGTTCAGCCTTGCCCCCCTCATCCTGGCCATCCCTCAGGTCCATCCACAGAGGCAGGTGTCTGAGCCAGGGGTTAAAGGCAGAGGGCAGCTGTCCTGAGGGCAGTCACAGCTGGGACCCTCCATCCCTTTTACTGTTGAGTTGGGTACTCAGATAAGTCTTAGAGACTTTCCCATCTGGCTTTATTATACTCGCAGGAATGCTCTTTGTCATGTCTGCAAGAAGACCCTGCCAGGCTTGCTTGGTCTTGGTTTTTAGATTCTCAGAGAAATTAATTTCATGACACGTAGAATACATTAAAAGACCACGGTGTGAAATGTCCAAGAAAATAGCAAGGAGATTGGAAGAAAGTAAATGTTGGTATAATCAGTGCCTACCACTAGGAAATCAAATCAGTACTTTAAGGAATTGGCATTGCTGCCTCTGCCAGGGTTTGTTTTTTCCCCTGAGAGAAAAAAGGCCTATGATGTGGACTGTGGAGATAGAGATGATGGCACACTAGCGGTCCTTTATCTTACTAATGTTAACCACCTCTCAGCATTTTGAAGTTATAACAAGGTTTGTGTCTCTGTTTTCTTACCAGAGTCCTGCCCATCAAGGCAGAGAAGGAAGGGAGAGCTCCCTGTAGCGGTGCATGCGCACACGCAGCGTGGGGCCAGAGTGGGTTTACGGCTGTGAGTGTGCAGAACACAGAGTCTGTTCTCGTAGTGTATTTGTTAATTACTGTGTTACTTTCCATACGGACAACTGTAAACCTGCTTTTGCCACAGCCTGACTCTTCAGGTATGCATAAACACATGTGCGTGCACACACACAGATGCCAAAATAGATGGTAATACACAGGAGACATTTTAAATTGTGATAATAAAATTTATTTTTACCTGTAAATGGGTATGACCATACTGGGGGGTATAGAGTAATCAGAAGCTTTTACCAACATGCAGAATCGCGGGGAACATAGGCAGATGCAGACCGTCAAGTGTATTGGCATTACTCTCAGTGATGCTGTTTTCAGAAATGGCAAACACCTCTTGCTAAAGATCTGAACAAAACAAAGTACAATCTTTCTTACCTTCCTGGGGAATTTAGCATACATTAAAACCATGTTAAATTTACTTTGTGTTTATGGATAAAGCGGTGTTCGGGACTGGGCTGAGATCATAAATAGTTAAAGGCCCCGTGGCAGATCTCACGGTGCAGAAACTGCTCACCAAGGTGTTACAGGACACCCAGTGTGCCCGGCCCCTGCCAGTGGCACTGACAGGTCGTGACAACACAGACCTCAGAGGGTGGCCCTGTCCCTGTCGGGCTAATGGAAGCTTTTACTAGTCTTGTGGGCCAGAAAAGCATGGAATGACTGGCAGGCCTCACCCAAGGAGTCCAGATCCACTGGACAGGCTTGCAGTGCAAGGCCTGTTGCTAGTGGCTGCCCTGTGTCTCCACGGGGAGTGCCAGAGGCTATGAGACGCTGGTCATTTTTCTCCCAACTTTATTGCGCTGTAATGACAGGTAATACTGTAAAAGTTTAACATGTACAACATGATGGTTTGATTTGTGTATACTCGTGTGCTGCGGAATGATACTGTGATAAATTAGTAACATCCATCACCTCATGCAGTTTTTTCTGGTGGTGAGAACTTTTAAGATCTACTCTCTCAGCAGTTTTCAAACGTATAGTTCAATGTCGCTGACTGTAGTCACCATACTGCACATTGTACCTTTAGAACTTACTGCTCTTACGACTACAAGTCTGTACCGTTTGACCGCCTTTACCTGTTCCTCCCCACCCTGGACAGTCGTCATTAAAATGACTGGATTAGATGTCCTTTTAAGGTGCTTTCCAGCCCTAAGGTTTTCTGTTTCTCAATAATGTTTCTGACTTTCCTTGTTTTTGTTTTAATAAGAAAATGTAATTTCACTGACAAGTATTAAATAACAAAGATGCTTAGTACCACCGTGATTATTTTCTGTGATGACCCTTCCTGTTCTGAACCCTCTGGGTAAGGCAGGCCTGTTCCTTCTCTGAGCTCAGCCACTGTTGGGCCTCCCTTTCCTGTGGGGAGCCCCCCACAGAGCTGACCCCTTGCTGCCACTGGGTCTTTAGAATAGCTGCCATCCTGCCCAGCCTGCAACAGAAGTCTCCTCTGTAATTTCGCAGTGACTGATTTTCTCCCAGCATTACATGTAAGCTAGAGAGTGAGTATAGGACCTGAGAGTGTGTGTATGAAAGTTTTATTTTTAAATCCTCACTTGAGGACATACCTTCGGATTTTAGGAGTGGGGAAAGGAGAGAGAGGGAGAGAACTATCAATTTGAGAGAGAAACATTTGCCTCTCATATGTGCCCCAACCAGGGACTGAACCTGCAACCTAGGCATGTGCCCTGAAATTGAACCCAAGATCCTTCGGTTTACAGGATGACATTCCAACCAACCGAGCCACGCTGGCGAGGGCTGAGAGTTTTTGTTGTTACCCTCTTTGAGTCTCTTCTCTTAGGAATCAGCTCCTAAAAGTTTAAAACGGAACTTTAACTTGTCTAATACCAAGTTTTATTTTTTATTTAAGGCTGTTTCTGATGCTTGGAAGCTATCCTCGCAGCCACAAAGATGGTAATAAACCTTTGCCTCCCACAGTTCAGACCAAGAATTTACTGCAACAAGGTAAACAAAACAAGCAGACACACATAAATGAATGCATATGTATAGCTATTTTTCATGGGTTTCCCCACTTCCTGCCTTGTGTAGCGAACTTAAGTCGGGTTCAGTGTGCTTTCACCCTGGTTGCTGTAGATCCCGCCAGGCGCTGCTTAGACAAGCGTGGGTCAGACTGCACCTCCAGGGTCAGACAGCTCCACCGCAAGGTGGGCTGTGGCTCGCTCTGGGGAAGGTCGTCTGCAGTGTGCTTTTCCCGCTGATGATAAGTTTTAGTTTCACTCAGAGTCATAGTGAAGGTAGAAATACTCTTTCTGCGCCTAGTTCTTGTCATTTCAAACGCTAGGGGTCATGGCTTGTATTTGTAATTTGTATTCCTTCTTCTGTATGTGAATTAAGCTGCCTCCCCTTTTGTGCAAGGAGGGTGTCTCTCTACAGTTCCACAGGGGATAAGAAAGCTCTGAG
Organism: Trachops cirrhosus; assembly: GCA_028533065.1. Lineage (NCBI taxonomy): Eukaryota > Metazoa > Chordata > Mammalia > Chiroptera > Phyllostomidae > Trachops > Trachops cirrhosus. The sequence continues at coordinate 70,919,385 of CM052547.1, forward strand.
GGGAGAATTGGACCCCTCCCTTCGTCTGGAGCTTCTGCACTCAGCGTACTGTTTCAGGGACCCAGATTGTTAAGCTGACTCCTTCAAAGATATCTTAAAATTTCCATTGGTTTTATCAAGTGTTAGAAATATTAAAAGGGGAAGAAGTTATTTACAATCCCATCTTCTAGCACATTCACTTTTAAATTTCGCATCATTTTCTTGTGATCCTTATTCCTCTACACATATCTTTTTAAAAACCAAGTTTCATCATTGACAGATTGACAAGAAGCTTGTTGTGCCTTCCCCGGGAACTTGTTCTGATGCTTAGTCCAAATACAAAATTGAGAACTTTAATGAACATCTTTGTTTTTCCCTAACTATGCTTGTTTTCATCTTCCGAAATAAACAGCCACCAGTATGTCTGCGCCCTTGTCACAGAGATGTGTTGGGCAGAGTTCTGTTGCTCATGTTTTTAAAGAACGGGCAGTACTCGGGGCCACCGTTGCCCTCAGCTCTCACCTGATCTCGGGTGCTTGCAAAAAAACAACAACAAACAGAAGAATTTGAGGCACTGGAGGAAACTTTAAATGAGGAACTTCAGGTTTTCTTTAAAGAATTGTCTTAGAAGGGGCAAATTCTGGAGAGCTACTTGTCTTCATTGGATGTCATAACATCAATTTATCTTACATTTGTCATCCAATCTAGATATCGGCCGATGGCTATGAAGTGGAGAATCTCATCTCTGAAGATCTCACGAAGAGAAGTCGTGGTTTTAGGACAGAGTATTTTATTAAGCCGCCAGTCCACGTGACGGTTTCCTTCCCCTTCAGTGTGGAAATCTGTAGGGTGAACATCGACCTCACAGCTCGGGGAGGCCAGAATGTCACCGGCCTGGAGGTGCACACGTCTGCCTTGTCCAGCAGAGCATCTTGGAGCACCCCAGCGTGCTGGACCCTGGGGCCAGCTGAGCCTTCTGTCCCCGACAAGGAGGCGTTCACCTTGGTAGGCAAAGTCTTGTTGAAAAACCAGAGCCAAGTGGTGTTTAGTCACAGGGGCTTCAAGGCCAGGCCACCGTTTGCCTCTGTGGAAGCTACACTCCCCTCTCCTGCTGTTGTGGCCCAGGAGCTCTGGAACAAAGGGACTCTTTCCCTTAACCACGTGGCCCATCTCAAGATCTGTATCACCCATGTGGCAGGCAGTGGTATCCCTTGCATCAAGCGGTTGGAAGTGTGGGGTCAGCCAGCCAAAACCTGCTCTCAGGAGGTGGTAGACAGTGTCTTGCTGGTTGCCTCAGAGAGCCTCCCTCAGGACTTGGCTCTGCAAGCTCCGACCTTGCCCATGGAGAGTGACTGTGACCCTGGGACCCAGCCTGAGGACCAGCAGGCTACCTCCAGCCTGCAGGAGCTGGCTGAGGTAATTCCAGATGTGCCTGAGGAGTTCCTGGATCCCATCACCCTGGAGATCATGCCTTGCCCCATGCTGCTGCCCTCCGGCAAGGTCATCGACCAGAGCACGTTGGAGAAGTGTAACCGCAGTGAAGCCACATGGGGCCGGGTGCCCAGTGACCCCTTCACAGGGGTAGCCTTTACTCCACACTCCCAGCCCCTGCCTCACCCCTCCCTGAAGGCCCGGATCGACCATTTCCTGCTGCAGCACTCCATCCCTGGCTGCCACCTGCTTGGGAGAGCACAGACTGCATTGGCAGTGACCCCTTCTTCCATTGCCCTGCCATCCCGGAAAAGGAAGATGGAGCAGGCTGAACACGCCCCCGACAGTGGCGTTGGTGTAAATGCGTCCTGTTTTTCTACAACCCTCCTGGTCTCTCCCACTACCTCAGAGCACACCCCTAAGAAACTGAAAGCTGCCAGTGAGCTTGGTCTGACACACATGGACTGCTCAGCAGGTAACCCACTGCCCTGTGTCCATGCCTGACTGTTGCCCTTTGTTTTATGCTTTGCCAGCTTAAGTTACCCCCAAACTTACTGGCTTAAAGCACCACACATTCATTACCTCATAGCTCCTCTAGTCAGGAATCACGTTGCTTGGATGGATCATCTGCTTCAGGCCCTTCCGAGGGGCTGTGGTCATCTCAAGGCTTGATTGGGTAAGGATTCACTTCCAAGCTCACTCACATGGTTGTTGCAAGATTGAGTTTCTTGCTGAATTGTTGAACTGAAGGCTTCACTTCTTGTTGGTTGGTGGCCGGAGTCTGGACTCAGTTCCTTGCCGTGTGGGCCTCTCAAAGGCAGCACACAACATGGTAAGCTGTGTGCACAAGAGTGGGCAGAGGAGGCCGAAGTCGGCTTTGTGTGCTCTGATCGTGGACATGGCATCCCATCCCTTCTGCTCTGTGGGAAGCAAATCACTGAAGTCCCGCCCACTCTCAAGGGGAGGGGCACTCAGGGGCACAGGTATCAGGAGGTGGGGTTCATCGGGACCCATTTCAGATGCCTCAGCACCATTTTTTCCTGTTTTATTGACTGTTTATCTAAGATCAGAGGTTGAATTTTGTCTAATTCCTTTTCAGTGTCAACAGAAATGAATGAGTTTTCATCCTTGGGCCTTTTTTTATTTTGTTTTATTTCATCCTTGGGTCTTTTAATGTGAGGAAGTGCATGAATAGACTTCTTCATGTTGAACCATTATGACATTCCTGGAGTAAACTCCATTGGGTCATGCTTCTCGTAATGGGCTTCGTGATCCTGTTTGCTGGTGTTTTGTGTAGGGCTTCTGCACTCGACAGTGGGTTTAACTGGAGTGTGTGTGTGTGTGCACCCACCACATATGGGCAGGTATGGTATGGGTGATTTATGTGCTTGATAAGACAAATTAAAAAGTATCTTTTTCTAAACTCTGAAACAATTTAACAGTCTTAGCATCATTTGCTCTTTATATATTTGGTAATACTCCCTGTGATTGTCAGTGCCTGGTGCTTTTGGAGTTAGCTCTTTGAAACTGGAAAAGTCAGCACTTGCGTTGTCCATTACTGCCAGAACCAGTAAGTAGAGACAAGGATTGCATCGTTATGGCGCTTTATTCAGATGGTCAGTGATCTGAGAAGATGGCGGGTTCTATGCCTTAAACCCTAAAGCCTCGTCTTCACATGTCTCAAGCCAGCCTCTTTTATAAGGGGATGGAGAGGGTAGTAAGGAGTTTGGAATTCAGGGAAACAGGTTGATTGGCTAAAAGTTGCAGTCCAGCGATTTTCTGGCATCCCTTCATCTGCTGACCAGCAGTGGTTCTCTCCCTGGAGAACAGTGGCTCAGAGACCATCTTGATCACTTGCAGTCTTCCCGGAGCACAAAGGTTGAATTGCTTGCCAGCCTCCTGGAGTCTGGGTAGGTCTGGTGATGCATTCCAGTTCCCGGAACCACAGCTTTCTACATGCTTTAGTCACTCAGCCTATTAACTGTGTAACTTAAAGCTAAAATTTTTAAAAATATTTATTTAGTTATTTTTAGAGAGAGGGGAAGGGAGGGGGAAAGAGAGGGAGAGAAACATCAGTGTGTGGTTACCTTTCACACGCCCCCTACTGGGGACCTGGCCTGCAACCCAGTCTTGTGCCCTAGACTGGGAATCAAACTGGCGACCCTTTGGTTTGCAGGCCGGCACTCAGCCACTGAGCCACACCAGCCAGGGCTAAAAATAAATACTTTTTTTTTTTTTTTAAAAAGGGTTACATCTGTGCCTTCTCAGGTTTTGAGTGTAAATTATAGTTAACATGACTCCCAGAGACTTCCTGGAAGCATCTGAGGTATGAAGGGCGAGACCAGGAGAAAGGTACTTAGTTTAGACCTGGATATCTGGAGAGGTTTTTGTTGGTGTTGGCTTTGATAGATATGTTGGTGACACAGGAGCATGCTGACCAGGGGTCTTTCAAGGGTCCAAGCTGATGTCCTGTGTCCTGTAGACTGTAGAAAAACATTCCACTCCCCACCATAGGCATTTTTGTGAACTAGGCAGGTCTCTAGGTCCTTCCTTGGGCAGCCAGTCTCCCTCCCCCATTGCCTTCAGCCTGAGACCATTGTTTGGCTTTCTGCAGACCCTCCAAAGTGAAGTGGGCAGAGTGCTTGTTCCACTCAGTAATAACTGCTTTGCTTTACCCAACAGGAGAGGACACAAACGCCTAGAGAGTGCAGACCATCGGCCCTGCCCAGTGGTGGGGTCTCTCCAGGAGGGAAGAGATGGAAAGATGGATCTAAGGCTGCTGGGGAGGGAATGGGGGCAGGGAGCCGGGCCCAGGGCGGGATGTTTGCCTGCCCAGGCATTTCCTTGGCCGGCAGGGAGGCCTTTAGAAAGTAGGATGCAGTTCTGCAGATGAGCCACAAGGTGGCCCCTGCGTGCCCAGCAGTTCCCAGGAGGAGGAGAGCTAGAGCAGAGCCCAGAAAGCGGTGTGGGATGGGTAGCAACTGCCAGGGTCCCCAGCCTTTAACTCTGGTATCCTGTCATCACAGTCCACACCAGTAGATACAGAGGAGGACTTTCTTTACATTTGTGTTTATTTAAAGTTGGAACTGCCGTTTTTGCATTCCTCCATGGCCTTTGTGGCCTTTTCTTTTGTCAAACTTCTCTTTGGATATTGTCCATGCGTCTTTTGACAGGTCCAGTGTCCCATGAGCAGAAGCTGTCACAAAGCTTGGAAATTGCCTTGACGTCAACCCTTGGCTCCTTGCCCTCCTTCACAGCGCGACTGACCAGGGGACAGCTCCAGCACGAGGGCACAAGAGAGACCAGCACTTCCTGGCGGGCAGGGGAAGGGTCAGGTAAAGTGGGTCCCGCCCACCTCCTTGGAGCCCTTGAATGGGGTGCTGGGCCATCGTCTGGGGCTCTCTGGACCTTCATGCCTAGCTCCTTGGCTCCAACACCCAGGCCTGGGGGAGAACCAGTCTCTCTCCTTTTTCAGGGGAAGCTGAGGGGCTGCCTGTGACGTCTGACTTCAGAAGAAAGACTTTATTTAGTAATTATGTAACATAGGGCTTGGTTCCCCTACTGTGTGTTTTTTTTGATAAGATCTAATGTTAATTGTTCTGTCCTGAGGACTTTTGTTTTCCCTCCGTAGTTTATTTTTCTCATCTAGTCTGTCGCCCAGCTGACATCTGGGGCCCTTTATGTAACTGTGGAGTTTGGGTTGAGTATGTCATCTTCATCTCTTCCTGTTAACATTTTCTTAGTCTTGGAAAAGAACAGTGGTAGCTTACTGAGCCAGTTTTTTCCTAAAATGAGCTTGGGAGCACACTGGATGATGGAACTGACTAGGATGCAAAGGGGGAGGACCTGACTGGGAAGCTGGGGCATCCTCACCAGGGTGAAGCCTGGCGGAGCTAATGACAAGGCGCACGCTGCTGCTCCTGCCTCTGCAGAGCCGGGCCCTCCTCTGGTCTGGGGCGCGGGCCATCTTTTCTCCGCCCCCCGCCCTTTGTCTCTGATTGTTTCCATCCTGGCCATTCCCAAGAACTTGCCCAAGTGACCAGCGCTTTCCATGACCATAAATACGATGGTCATGGGGGCTCTGACATGACTGACCAGCCCCTGCTTCCTGAAACACCTCTCTTGGCCTTCCCGGTGTTACACTCTTTTTCTCCCCATTTTCAGTGGTCCCTCAGCAGTTTCCTTTGCTGACTCTTTCTTCTCTCGCATACTAAGGTCCCGGACCCTCTTCTCTCTGTCCTCTTTGTCACCCAAGTGAGAGTCCACTTGGCCAGTGACTGCCTGCATCTACCTGTAGCTCCCACTTCTCGGAACTCAGACCCCGACCTCCCTGACAGCTGCCTGGCAGCTCCGTGTGGAAAGCTTGTGGGTATCCTGAGTGAACTTTCTAACTCAGAACTGGCATAGAGGCCCTCCCCCCACTCCCGCTCCCAATCACACCACTGAGGGTAAAGAGCAGCATCTTCTACTGTTCGGTCGGGCCTCTAACAGGCAGGTCATCCTTAGTTTGCCTTCAGTGCCCTCACATTAACATTCTGTTCATCATTGAATCTTGTTCCTACTCCTCCAGCATAGATCTCAGAGAGGTCCTCCACTCCACTGCCCTTCCTTCTGCGCTCCCCAGACTCCTGCAGCGGCCCCAGCTGCTCCCTAACAGCCACGCTTTCCTTACCATGCCCCTCATCCTCACAGGAGCTGGAGGCCTTACACTGTAAGCTAGGTCATGGTCCTCCACTTCTTGGAATTCCCGCATCGCATCCCTGTGCACTTGGAATAAAATCGAAACTCCTGTTGCCTGGGAGGTCCTGCAGCTCCAGCCCTGCCCTCCCTCCTCTGCCACCATCTGGAGCCACACTGTCACATGTCACACCTCTGTGTCTTATTTCTTTAATGGACCAGCCATTCTTTGTACTTGCTGTCCCTTTCATTCTTTGCATGGCTGGCCCCTTTTCATTCTTATGGCTCTTCCCCAGGAAGCCGTCCTTGCCCTCTCCTGAGGGGTGTGGATTGGAAGAGGTAAAGCAGCCTCATTAGGCAAGGGCCCCCAAAGGAGGAAGAGCAGGTGCAGCTTGGGAGGGGGGCCGGACCTGCCCACCGTGGCCCTCATTCAGGAGGCCCTTTGGGAAGTGTGGGCAGAGAGGGAGCTGGCAGCCCAGGAAGGCGATTGACAGCTGGGGAGGGGAGCTGCAGGGCTGCAGGGCTAAAGAGAAGCAGGCCCAGGCTCTGCTGCCTGTCTGCTCAGCCAGGCCTCAGCCCTGCCCCCGGTGACCGCCCTACACCCTTGGCCCATCCTACCCTGATACACCAGGCCATTTTCTGCTCTTCCTTTTCTTGCCGCATTGCACCTTATAATTTATCGGGGTCGCTGGGGTGAGCCTGTGCCTTGCTCTGGCTGTGGGAGCCTGTCCCAGAGGAAAGTATCTCTTGTTGGGAGATTGGGAGGAAGGGCCCAGTGCTCTCTGGCTGCCTTCAGAAACCAGCTGTTTTTGAGCATTCTTGGGAGCACTGAGATTTGACGATGGAGAGGTGGCCTTTCAGGTTTCCAGGCTCCCTGGTACCTCTGCTCCCACCTCAGCCAGAGGCACCCTAGGGAGGGATGCAGCCCGGCTGAGGCAGGGTGGAAGGTGGGGCAGCTTCTGTCCTGCTCCAGGTGTGAGCCCTGGCTCCAGGATGGAGCCTGGACAGGGGCAGCTTTCCCTAACTCTGGCCTCTTTGCTTTTCTCCCTGATTTACCAGAGCAGCCTGGGAGCGTCCTGGGCCCCGAGTGTGCCTCCTGCAAAAGAGTCTTTTCTTCATACTTCCGAAAGGAGCCCGTGTACCAGCTTCCCTGTGGCCATCTCCTCTGCCGGCCCTGCCTGGGGGAGAAGCAGCACTGCCTGCCCGTGGCGTGCACAGCCTGCCAGCAGCCGTTCGCCAGCCAGGACGTGCTGCGGGTCCACCTCTGAGGGCCTGGCCCTGGACCCGAGGAGACCCGTTGTTGGGAGGAGCACAAGTGGGGGTCCTAGCTCCCTGAGTTCTGGCCAGGTCCCAGGCACGGAGGGGCCTCTTCTTTCCCAAGGGCTTTGCCTTTATTGCCTCCCACAGTGCAGCACAGCCGGGAGTGAGGGTGAGGGAGGGGCACTCCACTCCGGCTCAGGTGGCAACAGGATCACAAAGCCATAGTTCGGGCCGGGAGGGGTAGGGAGGTGTCCCTCCCCTCCTGTACCTACCTGCCACCCCACCCCAGGCCTGCTAGAGCCAGCCCCACCTTGCTGAGGGCCCCCAAGTTACCCGCATAACCCCGCACCCCCAGTCGGCAGGGGGTGTGTGTGGAGCACGGTGGACTGCGGCTCCGGGTCTGAGAGAGCCTCTGCCTTCAGTGTCGCCCCAGTGGGCCGTGGCGGGGGTCTGCGCAGCGAATGACTCAGACCCGGCTGGCGAGCCTTAATAAAGCGATGGTTGACGTCTGCTGTGGACTCCTCCTGGTGGATTGCCTCTGTGTGTCGTCATACTCCTGTCCCCCAACTGCCCCCATTCAAAGTGGCTGTCGCAGGGCAGCCGTCAGCAGTCCCTGCAGCCCCGTCAGGCTGGAACTCGGGTCAGATGCACGCTGTGTGAGGGTGTGCAGGAGGGTGTGCGTGGGGGCAGGAGGGTGGGGAGCAGGAGGGTAGGGGGCGGGTGAGCGCCCTCCTTGGCGGGCAGCGCAGGCCTTTTCTGCCTGGGGCCCATTTCAGGGGAACTGCTTGTTTGTAGGCTGCTTTTTTTTTCATTCAAAATTTAGTTTTATGGAGTCCCAGAAGGAAAATATGTGTTCTTACAATTGTTTACTGTGTGGAATGGATTCTAATGAGTAGAAGAACGTCAGTGAGAAACGACACCATGCTTTTCGCTCTTACCTTCTGAGCATGTCTGGGAAGGAGCAGCCCAGAGAGGCTTCATATTTTATCTCTGAGATTCCATCGCAGGCCCCTGCGGACAGGCTGTGGGGACCCTCCAGCTCCCCAGGGCTCTGAGCTGCCTGCTCTCCCTCCCCTCCCACAGGCCTGCAGCCTGGCCCACACAGGGCAGAGAGAATTGCAGTCCTTACCCTGAATTATTAAAAATTCACCTTCTTGGACTGCAGTCCAGACCCAAGAATTTAGAGATTGGGGGCTGGGGTTCAGGAATCTGTGTTTTAAAGAGTCCCTAGGGGATGTGTAAGTCCCAAAGGTGGCTGTGCCCTTCCCTCTGCCTCTGGGTGGCACTTCCCTTTGATGCAGCCTCACCGGAGACTTAAGGGTCTGCACTGGGGGGCTTTCCTCTCGGCTGATGAGTCTCCCATATGCCCTTGGCTTTAAATGTTTAGGGCATTCCAGATTCTTGCATGAACCTCCCTGCATGCTTATGTTCTAGGGAAAGCCCAGCATTCGTAGAAGAATCATGGGGTGGGGTCGGGAGGATTGTTAGCTTCATCCTGTCCTGGCATCAGGGTAACAGCCTAGTTCCACCAGCAGGTCGATGGCCTCAGGGAGCCCTTCCCTCTGGGGTTTGTCCTGTTCACCCCGCCGCTGGGAGCCAGGGGAGCCACCAGCATGGGGTCAGCATACAGCATGCCCAGATGAGGGCAGAGCTGCCTCCCCTCCTGTAGGGGGCCTGGTGATCTGCATTGCGAACAGGTTCCTGCTTCCTGGGTGTCATCCCTGGGAAGTCAGGCATGAGAGCTGCCAGAGTGGACAGTTCCTGCTCTCTGACCAGGTGGAGCCACAGCTACTTCCTTGGAGATCCATCCATCCTCAGCTCATTTTAAAAAGCCCCCAGAAGGAAGTGATTGTTGTACCACCCTTGCTGGAAACACACTGAGCCCAGCTGGGCTCAATTTCTCTCCCATAGAAAATGGGAATAACCTTTCTCTTGGTGCCAGTGAGGTTCAGAGACAGTTTATTTCTCACTGGAGCCCGGAGCCAGACACAAAGCAGTGGACACACGGACTCCACTTACGGAGACTCAGGACTGCATCCTTGACGTAGTCAAGGGGGCGCTCCTGCCTCGCCCCACCACGGGTTCTGTGGGACACCTGTCTCTTCCTCTGTCCTGCATCGTTTACTCATCACAAAGCCTGTTTGGGGCTTGCAGCCCTGGGCCCTCCATGAGCAGGAGGCTGGCTGTGGCACCCAAGGCTTTGGGAGGCAGGGCCCTGGTGATCATCTCCAAGGTGCGGGGTGAGACCTTGTCTGTGTCCTAGCCACTCTCTCTGGTGGGCAAAGGCCCCAGTCCTTGACCACTGTCTGTCCTCATTAGCAGGGGCTGGGCCGCACTCACTCATGCTCTCTGCTGTGGCTCTCCAGCCTGGAGCAGGCGGGAGGGAGGGTGGGTGGGCAGCTCAGAAGTAGTCCTGGAGGTAGAAGACATAGAAGAACCAAGTCGCTAGGAAGAAGATGAGCAGCTGCTCGGTGCTCACAGAGTATTCCGCCTCCTGGCAGTCAGGCAGCAGGGTCCTATAGCACCTGGGCCCTGGGGATGGTGGGCCATCCACATGCCTTCCCTGCTTCCTCCTGTGGGTCTCCAGCTTGAGGCTGCTCAGCTGCTAGGTGCTTTTTCATTCCCGAGGAACCAGCCCTCTACCACCTGGGTTGCCGTAAGTAGGTCTGCAGACAAAGAGACCTGCCCCTGGAGGAAACTGCCTGCCAGGCCACCGCTCACCTCCTGCCTGCGGTATTGTGATGCTGGGCTGGCGGCCATTGTGATGGCCCCCGGGTGGAGTGGGGCTGCCTCAGGCTGGCCCCCTCCTGCAGAGCTGGCCCCTCTGCCCTCTCAGCTTCCTGCCCAGCCCTCTCCTCAGCCTGCTCTCCCAGTTCCAGGAAGGGGAATGGCTGGGTTGGGAATTAGCCAAAGATGCGTTATTCCATATGGTAACCTTATGTGGCCTCATGTGACTATTTAAATTAGTTAAAATGAAAACCTCAGCTCCTGAGGCATACCAGCCACATTTCAAGTACTTACGAGCCACATGTGCTAGTGACTATTCTATTGGACAGCACAGATATAAAATATGTCCACGGGTGTGGCTCAGTGGGTTGGGCATTGCCCCACAAAGCGAAAGGTCATCAGATTGATTTTGGGTCAGGGCACAGGCCTGGGTTGTGGGTTCGTCCCCCAGTCGGGGTGCATACGAGAGGCAGCTGATTGATGTTTCTCTCCCTTCTTCCCTCCCTTCCCCTCTAAATAAATTAATTAATTAATAGTTCTGTTGGACAGTGCTGGGCCGAAGTAGGAACTTAGTGAGACTGACCCTTGGTGTCCCCTTGGCTCTCAGGAACCTGACTGCTGACAGAGGCCATCACCCCAGCCCACCTTATGGTAACTCACAAAGAGGTGCCATGGCCTGGAGGGTGACAAGGTCTCCAGGGTGGCACAGGGATGCGGTTAAAGAGGAAGAGGTAGCCTTGTGGCGGTTGGTATCTTTTTTCATCACGGTTTCCACCAATAAAAAGATGATGCTACCCACCCATCACCACGCTGTCAAGAGACAACCACACACACATCTCAGATCTTTTCCAACATTGTATTATAAGTGTGTGTGTGTGTGTGTGTGTGTGTGTGTGTGTGTGTGTGGTTCTGGTGCCTGCCAGTTCCCTTAACACGGGCCCTTCGTTATTTTGGCATGTACTTGAAAGTGATCCTTATAATAACAATTATAACTAATACAATTATTATTTTATTATAAGTAAAAATTATAAAGATCATTTTGTAAAACAAACCAAAATAATGAGGAAAACTCTGAAAATGAAGAACAGTTTGGATTGGGGGTAGAACTAACTCATGAATACACAGACCAATGAAACAATTGAAAACTCAGGGGCGACTGCGTGTGGAAATTCAGTGTGCTATACTGGCGGCAGTGGCAATGGACAGGGGCAGGCTGGGCCTTTCAGTAAGTGCTGCTGGAGTCACTGGGGGAATGAAACCATCTAAGAACCAGAAGGAAGTGTAAAATAAGGGAATTCCTAGGAGTGAGGAAAACGTCCCTCATTCAAAATCCAGATACACTAGTAAAAGGTATAAATTTGACTATGTATAAATAAAAAACAAAAACCTCTATGTTGATAGGGAAAAAGGCAACCATTAGCAAAGTAAATACATACATTACTAGCTGGGAAAATGTATTTGTAACTTGTTCTGCAGAGGTTAGTATCCCTAATATGAGAAAGATGCACAAAGTGCACTTGGCCTTTTGAACATGTCGAAAAGTGCCCAACCTTGCTCACGATAACGAAATAAAAACCCCGAGATCCCAAGTTTGGCCACGGTCTGCTGGTGAGGCCCGGACTAGCAGGTGCTGTCATATGCTGCTGGGAATGCCAGGGGTGCATCCTTTGTGACAATATCTAGCGAGGCGTGGGCATGTGCGTGTACTCTCTGACCCGGCCTCCCACTTACAGGATTCTAGCCCAGAGATTCCCCTGCCAAAATGTGAAGAGAACAATTCTGTCCCTACCAGCCAGCAGCCTAGACAGCCGGGGCCGGCCCCTTGGGGGCTGAGGAGCCACATCGGCCCCCTGTGGAGAGGCCAGCTGTGCCCAGAGAATGGGTGTGGGAACAAGTAGTTCACACATAAGCGATTCTGCCTCTATTATCAGGGAGATTATGGAGACTTAGAAGACCATCCCTGTGTGTTAAAAAAACCTTTGCATTCAAAAAGGTTTTTTTTACTTCCGGCTAAGATGGTGGTGTAGGTAGACACACTGTGCCTCCTCGCACAACCACGATAGGGACAACAATGATTTAGAAACAGAATGACAACCAGAACTGACAGCAAATTGAACTGTATGGAAGTTGGACAACCAAGGAGTTAAAATAGACACATTCATCCAGACCTGGTAGGAGGGGCGGAGTCGAGCAGCAGGGCGGAGAGGGATCGGGACACAAAGCTTTGGACTGGGCTCGGAAGACTGCAACAGGTGGACCGTGGGCGCACGAGTGGCGGCTGGCAGACCCCGGCCGAGGGGTGGCAACCGGCAGACCCAGCGAGGTGGTGATTGTGAAGCAAGGCACTGCACCCAACCAAGGATCCCAGCGCTGGGAAATAGAGCCTTGGGGCACTGATTGAAAACACCTGTGAGGGTTAAGGCACTGGGACAGACTCCCAGCCTCACAGGAGGGGTCATTGGAAAGACCCATGGTGTGCACAAGCCTACCCATATGGGAATCAGCACCAGAAAGGTCCAGTTTGCTTGGGGGAAGTGGCGGAAGGGACTGAAGTCCCACGGAGAGTAGAGCAAGCACCATTGTTCCCTCTCGGACCCCGCCCCCACATACAGCTTCACAACCCAGAGACTGGGGTGCCCCTCCCTGGTGAACAACTAAGGCTCTGCCCTGCATATGTAACAGGCACCACCAGACCAAAAAAAAAAAAAAAGATGACTGAAACAGAAGAACAATTGAAGGCCCCAGAACTCATCCTTTTAAGTGACCAAGAGATAGCCAACCTATCAGATGCACAGCTCAAAGCACTGGTGATCAAGATGCTCACGGAATTGGCTGATTTTGGTTGCAAATTAGATGAAAAAATGAAAGCTACAATAAGTGATATGAAGAAAAATTCACAGGGAACCAATAGTGATGGAAAGAAAGCTGGGTCTCACATCAATGGAGTGGACCAGAAGGAAGAAAGAAACAACCACACAGAAAAGAATGAAGAAATAAGAATTCAAAAAAATGAGGAGAGGCTTAGGAACCTCTGGGACATCTTTAAACGTTCCAACATCCGAATTATAGGGGTACCAGAAGGAGAAGAGGAAGAGCAACAAGTGGAAAAGTTATTTGAACAAATAATAAAGGAGAACTTCCCCAATCTGGCAAAGGAAATAGACTTCCAGGAAGTCCAGGAAGCTCAGAGAATCCCAAAGAAGTTGGTCCCAAGGAGAGACACACCAAGGCACATCATAATTACATTAGCCAAGGTAAAAATGAAGGAGAGAATCCCAGAAGCATCAAGAGATAAG
>CM052547.1:70933254-70952610 GCA_028533065.1 Trachops cirrhosus
GTCATGAAAGACAAGGACCTACATCCCAGATTGCTCTATCCAGCAAAGCTTTCATTTAGAATGGAAAGGCAGATCAAGTGCTTCTTAGATAAGGTCAAGTTAAAGGAGTTCATCATCACCAAGCCCTTATTGTATGAAATGTTAAAGGGACTTATCTAAGAAAAAGAAGATAAAAAACATGTGTAGTAAAATGACAGCAAACTCACAATCATTAGCAACCACACCTAAAACAAAAACAAAAAAAATTAAGCAAACGACTAGAACAGGAACAGAACCACAGAAATGGAGATCACATGGAGGGTTAGCAACAGGGGAGTGGGAGGAGGAGAGAGGGGGGAAGGTACAGAGAATAAGTAGCAGAGATGGTAGGTAGAAAATAGACAGGGGGAGGGCAAGAATAGGAGGGGAAATGTAGAAGCTAAAGAACTTATGACACATGGACTGAAGTAAAGGGGGGGAATGTGGGTGGGAGAGGGTGTTCAGGGTGGAGGGGAATGCAGGGGGGGTAATGGGACAACTGTAATAGCATAATCAATAAAATATATTTTTAAAAAGGTTTTTTTAAAGTTTTTATGTATTGAGCATGCTGTCCCAGGCATTGTGCTATGTGAAATACGTTACCTTTTTAAAATATATATATATATATAGTTTATTGATTATGCTATTACAGTTGTCCCAGTTTCTTTGTCTTTGCCCCCTCTTCATCTGGTATGCCCCTGCCCTTCATCAATCCTTCCCCTTAGTTCATGTCCATGGATTGTGCATATAAGTTGTTTGTCTTCTCCATTTCCTATACTATTCTTAACAACAACCCCCTCATCTATTTTGTACCTACGAATTATGCTTCTTAATCCCTGCACCTTTCCCCATCCCCCCACCCAATACCCTCCAAACGATCTCCATATCTATGATTCTGATCCTCTTCTGATGTTTGCTTAGTTTTTTTGTTTTTAATTTTATTTATTTTTTATTTTTTAGAGAGGGGAAGGAAGAGAGAAAGAGAGAAACATCAATGTGTGGTTGCCTCTCGTGTGCGCCCCCTAATGAGGGCCTGGCCTGCAATCCAGGCATATGCCCTGACTGGGCATCGAACCAGCGACTCTTTGGTTCACAGCCCACACTCAATCCACTGAGCTACACCAGCCAGGGCAACTTTTGGCATTTTGGTTATGATGTATTTTGATGTGGTCCTCCTTGGGTCCAACTTGTTTGAGACTCTCAGTGCTTCCTGGACTTTTATGTCTATTTCCTTCGCCAAATTAGGGAAGTTTTCTTTCATTATTTTTTCAAATAAGTTTTCAATTTCTTGCTCTTCCTCTTTTCCATCTGACATCCCTATGATTTGGATATTGGTACATTTGGAGATTTCCCAGAAGCTTCTTATACTATTCTAGTTTTTTTGAATTCTTGTTTCTTCTTGCTGTTCTGGTTGAATGTTTATTTCTTCCTTATGTTCCAAATCATTGATTTGAATCCCAGCTTCCTCCCCTTCACTGTTGGTTCCCTGTAGATTTTTCTTTATTTCTCTTTGTGTAACCTTCATTTCGTCCTTTGCACGTTGCTTCATTCAATGAGTTTGTTGAGCATCCTGATCGCCAGTGTTTTGAACTCTGCATCTGAAAGGTTGTTTATCTCTGTTTTGTTTAGTTCTTTTTCTGGGGGTTTGTTCTGTTCTTTCATTTGGGCCATATTTCTTTGTCTCCTCAATTTAGCAGCCTCCCTGTGTTTGTTTCTGTGTATTAGGTAGAGCTGCTTTGACTCACTGTCTCAGTTGTGTAGCCTATTGTAGAAAAAGCACGTGTAAGTTGTGTGGGATGGAGCCAGGGCGGGGCAACCCTATTCACTGCTTTCTGGCTCTGTGTGCAGGGAGGAGTCTGAGAGGGGACAGTGCTGCTGCCTACCTGGCTTCTGGAGGTTTGCCTGGCACCTTCTCAATTTCCAGTCCCTTCACCCACTGCCGGTATATGACTGGTGGCCTTCCTGCTGTTGCCCTGGTGCTGAGTCCCAGGGTGGGTGGGTTCTAAGACTGTGTAGCCTCAGTAAGCAGAGTCTCCTGAAAATCTGACAGTTTATTTTGCTGCCCTAACCCCCACTGAATTTTACAGCCAGAAGTTATAGGTATTTATCTTCCCAATGCTGGAACCCTGGGCTGTGTGGTCTGGCCTAGGGCTTGGATCGCTTGCTCCCAAGGTATCCCTCCAGATTTTTATCCACCATACGTGAGTGTGGGACTTCCCATTCCGCCACTGCCGCCTCTCCGTGCCACACTGCATCTCCTCACCTCTCTGCCCGTTTCTGTGTCTCCACACCTGATGCCCATCTGGATGAATTTGGCTTCTTTTAATCCTTGATTGTTGGACATCCATACAGTTCAATTTTCTGACAGTCCTGGGTGTTATTTGTTCTGAGGTTTAGTTATAATTCTCTCCGTGGTTTCATGAGGAGGTGAAGCCTGTCTACCTACGCCTCCATCTTGACCAGAAATTCTGAAATATGTATTATCTTTAACCCTCACAGCTCTTGGAGGAAGGAAGAAGCTGAGTCTCAGCTGCATGAAAAGCTCATCTGACTAACTCCAAGGCCACCAGCTCTTAGCTCTTGAGAGACTCTGTAGGAGCAGAGGCTGGCAAAGAGCTGTCTTAAGTAACCCCTATAGGGGTAGCCTGGATATTGTCACTGCAGGGCGTGTAAGGATCCCTTCATGGAGCCGAGACCTTGTGCAGGGCACAGGGGTGCCGATAGCACGGATCTTGTGGGAGATCATCCATCTCCATGATCTACAGAAACCTATCCACTAGGGTCCAAGCTCACCATACAACCCAGAACCGGAGGCACAAAAAATCTAATTATGGAATAACTCGTGACTAAGCTTTTGAAAATTCAATGATATTACACCTCTAGGCACAAATATAAAAGATGTTCCCTTAATAAAGGTTCAGCAGAGTTAACGTCATGTAAATAGATATTAATCCTGGTTGAAATGTCAACGGAAAAGTACCCGTCATGGGCAGTTACTGAAAGAGGAGGGTACGGGAAGGAGCAGGTGCAGAGTGGCTCCGTCGCGGTGGCCTGGGGCAGGCTCTGGCCAAGGGCAGTGGATGCCAGGACCCTACCAGGTGTGGCTGCCATGCTGCAGATAGTGACCCCAGCGGCGTGATGGGATGGCTGAGGGAGATTCAGTTGGAAAGAAGAATTGGGTGTTGGGAAACAGTAACCAAATGAGCCCAGCATGGTCCTGGTGGGGTGGGATGATGTGAAGGATGGACAGACTGGGGACAGTCCCAGGATGGTGTCAGGAAGCAGAGGCAAGACTAGGGAGGAAGGGGGGCACTGTCGACACTCTCTAAACCAACAGAGAGAGCTGGGTTGGAACAGAGGGAGTAGGGAATCAGGGTGGGGGAGACAGGGACATGATTCCTGATACCCTCCCCTTGGGCCCAGGGCCCAGACATCAACTGTGACTCAGCTGATGAAATGCAACTCCATGGCTCATTAATCAGGAAGCCTGTAATTAGCCTGTCTCAGAAACCAGGATCCCCCAGAGAGCGCCCCTCTCACCTGCCTTCCTCTCCCTCCCACCCACAGCATGAGATCAGGCTGGGGGGAGCGAGCCCCTGGGAGTGAGAAGGGGCCAGAAGCATGAATACCAGGGGAAATGAGATGCGGAGACACGCATTTATGCATGAGATGGCCTTGGTAAATTGACCTTCTGTAATGAGATGACGGAAATGATGGAAAGCACCTCAAACCTTAAAAGTTTCCTCGCTGAAAACCCCGGGGGGCCGGCTGGGGCGCAGCCTGCCAGCAACTGTGGAGTCTGGTCTGTACAAAACCATGCAGGTCAGTCTTAGAGTGATTTGGAGCAAAAGAAACACAGATGCAGGAACCAACACGCCATGTCACACTGAGATGTTACTTGGCAACACTTCTTAAAATTCCCCTTTTATCCTCCCATCTACCTCTTGCCTTACTTTTCTGCAGCTCTCCCGCACCTCTTGCAAAGCTCCTTGGAAAAATCTGTCCCCAAACTTAGTCTTTCCTTCTGACTTCATACCGCTGTGACTCTTAAAGAATCAGTTGCCAATTATTTGACACTCATTCCATCCGAAAGGGCTCTCTGTTCCTCCTCTGGACTCTGGATGGGCTCGTTTGTGGCGGCTCAGACATGTAGAGTGTGGCAGCAGTGACCCTGTGTGATTTCTGAGGCTGCCACGTGACTTCTGACTCATTTCCTGGAACTCGCAAGAAGTCCAGCTATGCCACCAAGCTGCGAAAAGCCACACAGGGAGGCCGCGGGCGGGCAGGAGCTCTGGATGGCAGTCCCGGCTGAGCCCAGCTTTCGGGTCATCCCAGCCCAGGTGGCCGGGCATGTGAGTAAAGAAGTCTCCAGATGATTCCAGCCCCTGGCGATTCACTCTTACCCGCGGGGGCCCCAGACATTGTGGAGCAGAGAAAAGGCGTCCTTGCCATGCCCTGTGTGGACTCCTGACCTTCAGAATCGGCAGGCATAATGAGCCGGTGGTTGTTTTGAGCGCTGCGTTTTGAAGTTGTTTGTTACACAGCGAGTAGTAACTAGAACAACCGTCAAATCCTCGACGACTCCTACAGAGGGGCCTCGACGGACCGGGAGGGCAAAGCCAGGCTTCCCTTAGCAGAGAGGGGAAGGGGGGCCTGAGAGTGCTTCTGTGCTGATGCTTTGTGTCCTGAGGAATGCCTGGCCGCAGGCAGCCGCCACAGGCAGAGAGACTGAGGCCCAGCGGAGCTGGCCCGCGTGCTGACTCAGCTACCGGAGGCCCAGTGCAGGGCCCGTTGCCGGGTCCTGGGGACACAGTGACGAGAGAAAATCTGACTCCGAGGGCCGAGAGACAGGGGAACATAAACAAATCAGGTCTAGGCCAACCACGTCGACCTGCAGGAAGAAAATGGGACTCTGGTTCTGATTTCAGAAAAATCATAGAGGATTTTTTCAGGGGGCACTTACCTCCGCCACACCCATTGTCCCCTTAAAATATCACCTTCTTTTAAGGCACTGCCCTTTCTCCACTGGCTACAATCTGAGGAAGCTTTGTTCAGAGGCTTAGGGGGTGGCATGTGAGCCCAGCTAAGCCAAATAGCCCCCTTGGAATGGGAATCTGGACACAGGGACAAGGCCGATGGCACTTGAAGCCATCCCTAGATGGACGCTCTTGATTCTGCCCATTGTGCCCCAGATGCCACGGGTACTGGTTGCTAATGGCTTATAGCTAGCCTGTCGCCAGACACTTGCCTTCAGCTTATGGGAGCCACCTCACCAAGAAAATGCCTGGGAAGGTCCCTTTCCCCAACCTCTTTGATCAATGACTGAGTAATATGCAAATATATACATACATGTATAAACTAACCTTCTTGCCTCTTGATAAGGTGACTCTGTGGTGCCACTCACACTGTGGAGCCCTGTGGGCTCAGGCTGAGGCTAAGCCCAGCTGAAACCCCATCTTCACCTGGCTTCCACCCCGTCTGTACAGCTTCCCTCACTCCTGAGAGCCTCCCTCATAAATCGAGGGTGCAAGAGGTCGAATTCCAGGCACTACTCCTGGGGGGTCTGACACATCCTTCCTGTGAAACTTCATGGGGTTCTGTTCCACGGCCCCCCAGACCACAGTTTCCAGCCTGTTCTCTAGCCTTCCCTTACCTTGTGAGCGCTCAGTAGCCTTCTACTAAATTCCTTCTGCTCAAATTTTCTAAAACGGGGCACGGAACCAGGAGCAGGGGGCTGATAACAGGCTCTCAAGTACATGGGGGGCGTGTAGGATTGTCCAGGAGGGGCTGGGAAGCAGTGAAACTCGTGTTCATCTTCTGGTTTGGACCCGTGTCCATGGCAGGTGGGAATGAAGCAGCTGAGCCGATGCAGCCATGCGCCTCCGAGGGCCCGGTGCTGGAAGGCTCAAGGACCAGTAATGCCTAAGACCCAGGCAAGAAAGGCCCTGGTCCCCTGCCTTAGAGGGCCTGCTCTGGCCCTCCTTGGGGTGAGGCCAGGCGACAGCCCGCCCAGAACCTGTGGCCTGTGGGCTGTGGCATGGAGCACCTCACCTAACTTTCCCACAGCTCTTTCTGCGGCTGGCAGAGGCCTCTCCCCTAGGTTTGTGCCCAAGCTGGACCACACCTCAGTGCGCAAATGTGCCTTCGTGGTGGGAAGCCGAGGCAGTGTGTGAGGTGCATAGGTCGAGCCTAAACCTGCAGCCTGGAATGTCCACGTCCCTCGGAATTTGGGACAGAACAAAGCTGTAGGGGAAGGTCAGCTCCTCCCAGCTGCCGAGTTCTACTGCGGAACTCCCAAGAGCACGAGAATCCAAACCTGAGTCAGAGCTTCAGGTCATTGCGAATGTGTATTTGTCAGGGCGGGAGGGGAGAACATGTTTTATTTAACGTTCTGTTAGCTTGACTGACTTCTAAACATGTGGTCAGATTTTCGGCCAGGGGCCACAAAAGGTAAGGCTAATACTTTAAAAAACGTTTTTATTATGGAACATTTCACACATATACAAAAATACAGATTAGTTGAATAAACTCTCATTAACCATCATCCAGTTCCAACAATTTCTAACTCGTGGCTAGTCTTGTTTCTTCTGTACTGACCCTCACCCAGTTTGCCCCTCTGTTATTTTGAGGCAAGTTAGGGCACTGGATTAACCATTTTTAGCGCACGATGGTGGGCGCTCCTGGAGTGTCCTTTTCTCAGGAAAATGACAAATCACAGCCTGGGGAACCCATCAGAGCCTGGAAAGACACAGGGGCGGTGATCCCCTTCCGGGCTGCCCCGACACTAGGGTGCTAGGCTGGGGTCCTGCTCCTGCTCTTTGCTTCCTATGGCTCTTCAGGAAATTTGCTTAACCCCTTTGTGCCTCAGTTTCCACATCAATAAAATGGTGACAAGCACATCTTATGACATTGTTATATGACTTACAGTGTATGTGCTGAGAACACACTGTCAGCATGCTGTAGATGTTAGCTATTCGACATCCTCTCTGTTTGTACATGTTCCCTCTTTGGTGCAGAAGACGGATAGGTCTTGGAAGATGAGAGGATTTCTCTCTCTCTCTTTTTTTTCTGAGAATAACAGCAAGAAAATGTTTTTCTTCTAAGACTTTATTTATTTATTTTTAGACAGAGTGGAAGGGAGGGAGAAAGATAGGGAGAGAAACATTAATGTGTGCCTGCCTCTTGTACACCCTCTGCTGGGGAACTGGCCCACAACCCAGGCATGTGCCCTGACTGGGAATCGAACCAGTGACCCTTTGGTTTACAGGCTGGCGCTCGATCCACTGAGCCACACCAACTAGGGCTGACAATGTTTTAATTAAATTATAAAAACAATGGTTACAGTACAGAATATTCATGAGAAAAAAGATACACCATATTTTAAGTACTTACAAAGTTACAAGCCATTTGCTTCCTTAACATTTTCCGTATTTTAAAGATGATAATTTTTACCATTTGGTGGAGTGGGGGTAGGGGAAACAGACGTATTTATCAGCAGCTAGATGCGCTCACTGTGTGCGTCGTTATCTACATGCAAGGCCTGGGTGACCAGAAATGCAGTTCTCAGGCATTAATCAGCTGGGCAGCCATTTGTTTCTGCACAACAAAAAAACATCTTTAGAGAGGATGTTTCTAAATTGAACCTGGAGGCATCTACGGATACCACTTCCAAATACAGTCTTCCCATTGGAGAAATCAGCACAGTCCCTGGGCTTCATATGCGCTACTGACCTCAGGCGGGGGCAGGGTGGTGGTGGGGATGTTTTTCTTTCCTCCACCAGGAGATACAGAATATCTGGCTGTCAAAGGGAAGGTGTGTAGAGCTTTAATAATAATGAGTAGTGAGGGGTCTTGAAAACAAGGTGGACCTAAAATATTAACAACAATATAAAAGATGATGAAAGCAAAGGAATTCTGTGTTAAAACTTTATGAGGAATTCATCTTGCTCTGGAGGAGGATAGACATATAAATTTACCTCAGATATTATTTGGTTAAACTGCTGAAATAAATTTGAAGGTAGTTCACTAGGAGACAGGAAGGCAGGAAAAGGAAGGGAGGGCACTGTAGTAAACAGAAACATGGAGGCTGGATCTATGCAGATGAGTCCAAGTAAATCATTGACTGTCACAGATGGAAGCAGTAAGCTTATCTTGTTAAAACAGGAACACTCAGGTCAGATAAACAAAATCAGATCCTGCCATGTACAGTTTCTTTCTTCTTCCTGCCATGTACAGTTTCTTTCTTTCTTCTTCCTTCCTTTCAAGATTTTATTTACTTATTTTTAGAGAGAGGGGAAGAGAGGGAGAGAAACACTGATGTGAGACAGAAACATCCATCAGTTGCCTCTCATTTATGCCCCAACTGACCAGGGAACCTGCAAACCAGGCATGTGCCCTGACCGGGAATCGAACTACCAACCTTTGTTTTGTGGGATGAATGCCCAACCAACTGAGCTACACCAGTCAGGGCTGGCCATGTACTGTTTCAACAGATATAAATAAAGTGCAAAGACACTGAAAGGTGGATAACAAAAGATTTTTAAAAAGGGAACAAATGTAGCAATATTAATATTAGCTAAGTAGATTTAAGGCAAAAATAATAAGCATAAAGAGAGAGTTTATTTGATGATAAATGGAATTACCCATCAAGAGCACATAACAGAAACCTGTATGCACTGAACAACATACCTTCAAAATAGCAGAAAAACCCACGCCCACAGTGAGAGGCAGAGAAGGCATGCACTTCATCAGCTAGTTCTTGAATAACGCAATTATGTCTCAAGGACTGATGTAACACCACCAAACATATGAAATCACCAAACAGGACTGCCCACTTAGCCACAGTGTGAATCTCAGCACATTCCAAAGAACCAATAGAACACGGGCCACATTTTCTAGCAGCAAAAATGTTAAAGATCAGTAATAAAATAACACTCATGCATATGATGAAAACAAGCAGCAAAACAAAGCAAAAACTCAGTATTCATTTAAACAATTAAATGGGAAAATGATAAATCACTATGGACATCACAAAATGTTTAGAACCAAATGACAATAAGGGGAATACAAATCAAAACTGATGAAACAAAGGAAGTTTTATAGCCTTAAAATATACATATTTTAATAAGAGGCCCTAGCCGCTGTGGCTCAGTGGATTGAGAGCCAGCCTGTGAATAGAAAGGTCGCCGGTTCGATTCCTGGTCAGGGCACATGACTGAGTTGCGGGCCAGGTCCCCGGTTGGGGGTGTGAGAGGCAACCGATCGAGTACCTATCACATACTGATGTTCCTCTCCTTCTCTTTCTCCATCCCTTCCCCTCTCTCTAAAAGTAAATAAATAAAATATTTTTTAAAAGGAGAAAGATAAAATATATATATTTAAAAAGAAGAAAGATTGAAAATTTATGAGTCAAGCATAAGACTTGAGAAGTCAAAGAAGTACAGCGTCAAGTCAAAGAAAGCGCATAAAGTGAAGTAACAAAGACAAGGGTATAAATTGTTGAAACAAACTGTGGGGTTTCAATAAAATTAAATGTCATTTCTTTGAAAAATCAAATAAAAGACATCAAGAGAGAAGCCCTGTGTCACTGGCCAGAAAAATAAGCTTGGGCCTTGGGGACACCTATGTGGCTATAATCATGGGGGAGTGGACAGGGGTGAGGGTCAGAGAAGCAGACCCCTGGGACATGCTGAAATGCCTGGGCCTGGTCCAGAGGGCAGTGGGGAGTCAGGACAGCTTGGGACAAGCAAGAGATGTGATCACTCTAGGACACAGAAGTGGAGGAGAGCCCAGGCTCTGGAGGTGCCTCTGTCAGAGCTGAGCCCACGAGTGTGTCTCAGGCCGACGGCCTGGGAAACCAGTGAAGGCCGGGGGCATGGGAGGTGGCAGGAACTGGGGACTGTGAGTTCCTTGCCCCGTGGCTCTGTTACTGCCAGGCTGAGTGACCCTGGACAGGCCACCCATCTGCTGTGTGCCACAGGGTCCTCCCATATAGTCACCTGTGGGACCTACAGGCCTCTGCTGGCCTGGGGCCTGTGACAAACACTGGCTACTGAAGTGGGAGCCGCTCCTCCCTCTTCCTCACCAACAGAAACAGAACCCCATTTTGGCAGGGGTCTGTGAGCTCACCCGGCCCTGGGGGTGAACCTCAGGGGGCACCCCGGGCACCTGGGACACACAGCCAGGTTCTCGCCCAGACTGGAGAGCTTGGGTGTGGGGACCTTGGGCGGGTTTCTCCTCCCACAGGCCCAGAGGAGGGGACCCATTTTGGGCCGGTTGGTTGTCCTGAGGAGAGATACTCAGACATGGCGAAGGTGCCAGGAGAGGGTAAGGAAGGCCCAGCGTGACGTCCCTGAACCTGGAACCAGGCCAGGACCATCAGCCCCTGATCCCGAAAACCTAGTGGGTTACAAAGGCCCTCCGGGAGGGGCACTGGCAGTGGGCGGAGGCGGCGGGCGGGGAAGAGCTCTGACTCTGGGGCCGGTTGGGATCCCGGCCCTGCTGTTCATTCCCTGCGTGTCCTGGGCAAGTCCCCCCACCTGCCTGTCCCTGAGTTTCCTGTCTGCAAATGGGATAAAAGAATTCGTCCTTCCTCTCAGGGCTTTATGCTGACTGGAGGAGGAAACGAATCGCATCGGCTGGCGCGCGGGCGCCCACACGGTCAGTGCGAACAACGAAGTCTGCGTGGTTGCCCTGAGTTCCACACGCCCGACGGCCCGTTCGTCCAGGGCGGTGTCACACACACACTCACACTCACACACGCACGCTGGGATCCTGCTCCTTCACACCTTTGCACACGCGAGCTGTTGGTCCTGCCAGCTGTGCCGCGCTGCGCCCCTCTTCCCGGAAGTCCCCATTCAGCCTGCGGTCCCCAAACTGCAGCCCCCTAATGAAAATACACCTGGAAGACTTCACTGCGCGGTGGGCTCCCCGTGCCCCTCGCCCGCGGGGCCCCTGGCGAAGCCGAGAGCGCTCACCGAGCTCCAAGAGCTCCCGCCCCCCGGATGCCGGGACCCCGGCGCCCAGCAGAGCGGCCGCCCCGCGCCCATTTCTCGGACCCGAGCGCGGCCGCCTCGCCGAGGACGCCGCTGACGGCGACAAGTGTGGTGGACGCCGCGCTGCCGACGCTCAGCAGTCAAGGCGCAGCTCTGCCGGGTCCTGGGCTCACCGGCGCCGCAGGCGAGGGGCGGGCCCCCAGCAGACTCGTCTAATCTGTGCTCGACCGCGGCCGCTGCACCCGCGCCTCGGGTCCGCGGGGCCCACAGGCTCGCGGTCTCTTCCCCTTGCTGTCTCTGCCCTGACGTTCGCTCTGCTCCCCGCGCCCAGCGGCATCTCTTGCTTTTTTGTGTCGATGCTTCCTGGGAGAGGGGATGTGAGCATCCCAGGGCTTCTCCCCAGCCCAGCAAAGGGAGCGGGGTCTGTCCTCGGGGCAGCAGCCATTTGTCCCCTCGGGTACACCAGAGCGGTCTCCGGGGACCTGGAGCTGGAACCGAGTCCCCAGATGTGTGTCCACCCACACAGAAGACGTGCAGGCTTTTAAATGGAAAAGAGTCTGTCAAAACACTGTCTTGTAAGTTTGCTTTTTATATAGTTTTTTTTTTAGCAATAAGAGTTTGTATGAAGTCTTTTTATTTCTGATTTCTTTTAAGCTTCATGTAACCCCATCTGATAAAGATCCACATTTAGCTCCCTCGACTTGACTAAGATGTGAGGTTTTTTCTTTCTTACTCTGGGTACAGATCCAACTGAGTTTCATACCTGTCCAGCTAAGGCCCAGCATTTTTCTTTTCTTTAAAAAACTTTTATTTAGCCCTGGCTGGTGTGGCTCAGCGGATTACGGGCGGGCCTGGGAACCAAAGTGTCGGGGGTTCGATTCCCAGTCAGGGCACATGACTAGGTTGCAGGCCAGGTCACCAGTAGGGGGTGTGCAAGAGGCAACCACACATTGATGTTTCTCTCCTTCTACCTCCCACTCGCTAAAAGTAAATAAATAAAATATTTAAAATAAAAATTTTTTATTTATTAATTTTTTGAGAGAGACACATCTTTTTGTTATTCCCCTTCTTTATGCATTCCTTGGTTGTTTTGTGTCTGTAGGGGATCCACTCTGCGTGTGCTCACCCACATAGAAGGCTGCTAGCAGATTATGTAAACGAAGAACATAGACATGACCTCTGAATTTGGCAACATGGAAGGAATTTATGACCTTGATCATAGGAGATTCAGTAGATTGGTTTGGGCACCAGTGTGAGTGGGGAGCATTGAAAAGAAAAGATTGACTTCTAAAAATGGCAGATGGACCACAATGGAAAACATAGGTAATCCTTAACTCCAGGGAACATAAAAAGTTGCTCAGTAAACAAAAGATATCATAATATACCACATGGATTAGCTAGGAGGCATATTTGAGTCTAACTCATAATGCTGACCTAACCACTATGTCATCCTTATATCAAGAACACTGCATGTGGAGGGAATGTGTGGGGGGAGAGAAAGGGAAGACTGGAAAGAACTGAATCCTCCTTTTCAAAATGACGGGTGAATCAAGATCCTGAGTTGAGTGAGGTGTAGGAGACTTGAGGATGGAGGTGTGAAAAAGTAGCTTTGGGAAAGGAACATATGAGGGGATTGTAGAAGAGGGTAGGGCTACTGAGAGGGCCCATGTGGCATGTGAGGGGACATATTTCCAATGTAGCCAGTCAGCACAGTAATGAGACTTTTCTCAGCTCGAGCAGGTTCCAAGAAGGTGGTGTTGGAGGTAGCAGGCCCTCTGGCATCTTTCTTCCAGGGGCTCCTGTGAGGGCGGCAAGTCTTAGAATGATGAGGCTGGTAGACGTGACTGGTCTTTCCCAAGGCCTGAGCTCTGCAGTTAGTGTAGCCTCGCCCATTTTTAGAGGGTAACTCGGGCCTGAAGTTCAGAGAGGGTCAGGTGCTGGGTGCAGGCGCCAACCCACAGAGTCTCAGGACGGCCACAGCTCAGAACAATCCTCGTTCCAGGGCAGGAATAATTGAGAATGTTCCTCCTGGGTTAACCTAGGGAGGCACTCTCTGGAAAAATCTCTTCAGCTGTCAGTAAGAATAGCGACATTGATGATACTATACACATAATTAACTCTACACAGGTGCAGGCCCTCTTCTAAAGCTCTAACACATTCCAAAGTTTCAGTCCTCACCGAGCCCTGTGAGGTGGGCGCCAGTATCCGCCCAACTTCACACGGGAGGAGAGCGAGGATCAGACGGGAACTCGACCTGCTCAGGTCAGGAAGTTTCCCGCCATAGTGGTTGGATTGCAACAGGCCAGGGGGCTCCAGTGTCCTCACGGACCATAAGGAGATGTCCCTGCAAAGCTTGACATTGGATTCTGAGAGTGGAAGGCCCATCCCTGGGACACTGGCCCCTCCTCGTGGCACTTGGTGGGGAGGAGGAAGCCCTGTCCCCCAGAGCTTCTTTGCAGGACACTTGAGAGGAGGCCCAGAGCCTGGGGGCTTGAGGAGGTGGGACCAAAAGGTACTCTGGTGGCCCAGAGGCTCCCTCCTTTGGCTGGGTCTATTTGCTATGGCTCCTCCACTCCTTTGCTTCCAAAGCACCTGTGTGCCCACCCACAACCCAATCCTAGGATGTTACTTGCCCTGGTCCCCATGAATAGGGTCCTGGTAAAGATAGCAATTGGGGCAGGCTGGCTGTCAGATCCTATGGGGCTCTCCCCATGCCTCTGACCCTCACTGGGTCCTCAACCCCCATGTTCCTGCCTGGGAGGGGAGAGATGGTCACATGTCAAGAAGCTGCCTCCAAGGCCCCTGTTTTCTGAGTGTCTGGACCCAGTTCTGGGTGGGTACATGGGAAGAGAGCATCCCCAGCTTCCCCAGGAGCCTGGCCCACCCCCTATGGGAATAGCCCCAGTAACCAGTCCCTTGCCTCCATGGCTACGGCGGCCTGGTCCACGGGCTACAGTCAGCTGTCTCCTTTCTCAGTGCAGCCAGTACACAGACTGCCTTTCACTCCACCTTGATTGTGTGCTGGTCTTGGTCATTTGTCCTCTCACAGTGCCAGCCCTCCTGATGGGGTCCTGCAGAGCTGCAGCCCCCTTTCCACCACTTCTGGGCCAGGCAGAGCCCTGTTCCTGACACACCAGCCCCTTGGGTTCACTCACCCCTGTTGGTAATAATGAAGTTGGGGCCGCAGAGATGACACCGGCAGACCGAATGCAGTGATGAGCAGTAGAGGGCTGCAGCTCACGAAGGCAAACAGCAGCCTAGGAGTGCAGCCCATAGTTTTTATTAAACAGTGAAACATTGATAAGTAAACAAATTGATAAGTAAATTTGTTTACTGGATCGTACTTAGGCACGCTATTCTTTTAATGAATTATGTGTCCTTGGTCGCTCTGGGGCCATCCTTAAGAAGCACTACACAGGGTGTTCCTTGCCAAGGAGCGGTGACTTTGTTAGTGCAAGTGTTCCAGGAACAGTTTGGCGATCCTGGTCCTGATACGGCCCATGTGCAGGCACGTCTCAGGGAACATCCTGCACTTCCTGGAGTGGCCTCCTTCCAACACACCCCTTCCCAGGGGGCTATGTGGGGAGATAGGGCCCATAGACCCCTGAAAGTTTGGAGACAGTCCCAAGAGACCCCATCTGTCCCTCTCCCCAAGTCCTGAGAGCTGCAATGGCAGCCTTAGCAGCTCCTGCCACACCGCTGCCAGTGACAGTAGTGAAGCCAGCAGCCCTCCCCCACCATCCCCTGCACAGTCAGGCACACGTGTGTCCCCAGGAGCCTGAATCACTGCTGACGGCTTGGGACCCAGTGGCCATGGGCTCCTGGGGAGCCACTGGGGAGGGGGTGGTGGCGGCCACGTCACCTCAGAGGAGATACCTGTGGCCATAAATAGGCAGCCAGGGAGGCAGCACAGCACAGCCCGCACAGCAGCACCACACGCTGGGCCCACCTGCACCAGGATGCCCGAGGCCATGCTGCCCGCCTGCTTCCTCGGCCTGCTGGCCTTCACCTCTGCCTGCTACTTCCAGAACTGCCCAAGGGGTGGAAAGAGAGACCTGTCTGACCTGGAGATGAGACAGGTATGACCATTGCCCATCTCAGGGCTGCTGGGAAGGGCAGAGCCCCAGGGCTGGCACCACATGCAGGGGCTGAGAAAGAGGAATGCCCTAGGACAGGCGGGCTTCAGGGGAGTGCCCTGCAGAGGAAGCCAGGCTTGGGGTGGATGGGCAGAGGGGCCCGGGCAGGCAGGCAGGTGAGGACAGGCGAAAAGCCTTCCTGGATACTGTGCCAATCCACACAGGAATGCAGTGAGAGGGGTGTCCCAAGGAGCTGGGCTTGGGGCTGGGTCAGGGAGAACTGGGCAGTAAGGCCTCCTGTGTGCCCGTGGGGGCCCCTCAGCCAGCAGTGGCTGGAGCAGAAGAGGCTCTGTCCTTCCCAGCGCCTGAGGCCTTCCACACCCAGCTCCCAGCCTCTCCTAGACAGAGGCTTCGGCCTCCACACAGACACTGGCCACTGTCTGAGCTCACCTGAGTGGGAGTTGCTACCCAAGCATCCTCTAAGGAAGTTCTGCCAGGCATCTAGCTCACTTCTGTCCTGCTGCATGTCCTGTCACTTACCCACTCTCCCCTTTTCATTAGAGTTGAAGGAAATCCAGGCAGCATGCTCAGTGCCAATTCTGCTCAGGTACAGGAAGCTCAGTTCTGAGCTGCTGAATAAACTAAAGTGGGTAGGCCAGCAGACTACAGATGACCCTTGGCTCTGTTTGGTGCCTTTGGAGCCTGGGTCACCCAGGGGCTTCCTGCTCTTTTCTAGGGCTCAGGCCCCAGCCACCTACCTGGTGAGTGAGTGCATAGGCAGGTGGGCAGAGGCCCAGGTGGGGTGGCAGGTGAAGGCCAGAGAGGGGACAGGAAATGGGAGGAAGGGGCTGGAGGTATGGCTATGGGGGCAGGGGACTGTCTGCATGGGGGGTGACCTAGAGACCAAGCTTGAGTAATGGGGGCAGGAGAGATGGGTCTGCATTTCAGAGACTGTGGTGGGCAGCTGAAGAGGGGTGCACACCATGGAGGCGCCACAGCTGAGGAGGAGGGTCCCCCCATGCTGCAGCCCAGGGGAGACCCTGACCTCTGTGGGGGTGGGGTGGGGGTGTGGGGGAGGACGCTCAGTATGACACTGAGAGTCAGTCTGAGTCTCCTGTAAATCAAGGGAGGTTAGTAGATGTGGGCTCTGCTCCTTTGACCCCATTTGGGGCCAAGGTAGCGCCAGGGCGACCCGGAAACCCGGTCCGTGCCCGCCCTCCCCACACACTGGGGCCCTGATCGCCAGCCCCTGCTCAGGCCCCAAATGGCTCACCCCCTCCTTCCCCAGTGTCTCCCCTGCGGCCCCGGGGGCAAAGGGCGCTGCTTCGGGCCCAGCATCTGCTGCGGGGACGAGCTGGGCTGCTTCCTGGGCACGGCCGAGGCGCTGCGCTGCCAGGAGGAGACCTACCTGCCGTCGCCCTGCCAGTCGGGCCACAAGTCGTGCGGAAAGTGGGGCCGCTGCGCCGCCAACGGCATCTGCTGCGATGACGGTTCGCGGCCGCGGTTGTCCGGGGCGGGCGGGGCGTTCATAAGAAGGCCCCGGGGTCCGGCGGGTGGGTGTGCCCCTGGGGTGTGAGCGGGCGGGTGGGGAGATCTGGGTCTGGTCCCGGGAGCCCCAGGGGTGCTCAGCCCCTTCTCCCCGCAGAGAGCTGCGCCTACGAACCCGAGTGCCGGGACGGCGCGGTCTTCCACCCCCGCGAGCGCTCCACCGACCAGAGCAACGCGACCCAGCTGGACGGGCCCACCGGGGCCTTGCTGCTGCGGCTGGTGCAGCTGGCCCGGGCACCCGAGCCCGCCCCGCCCGGCGTCCACTGAGCCCCTGCCTGTCGCCATCCTCCCCACCCCTCAAGCTCCAAAAATAAACTTTTAAAATGCACTGGCTGGTGTCTGTCTCCGTCTCTGCGGATGGGGAGGGGAGAGGTCGGCGAGCGGGAGCCAAACTCTCCCCAAACACACACCTGCCCCACCTGTTCCTGGACCCCAAGTAGAAGACAGATCCACCCAGAGAAGGGATAGACCCCTTAAGAAAAGCGATCCTGGGCCAGCAGAGTTGCTGGAACCTGGACAGGCCACCTGGGGGTGAGGTGGGGGGGCCAAGGCCCAGAGTCAGCCTGCACAGGTGGGGGGTGGGGTCCTCAGGCAGAGGGACAGGAATGAAGGGAGCAGGGTGGAAGGAAGACATCCGAGGACAAGGCAGAGAGAGAGTGAGAGGTAGAGACAGAGAAAGAGGTAGAGACAGAGAGAGGGGAGAGAAGGAGAGAGACAAGGCAGACATTGAGAGTGACAGAGAGACGGGCAGAAGGGACAAACCAAAAAGGGACCAGGAATTCCGGTTCCCTTTACATCCCAGGAGACTGAGGCACAAGCAGCTTCGGGGATGCTTCCAGGACCCCAGATTCCCAAAGCAATGTCTATTTCATCCAAGGTTGTGCCATGTTTGTGTGTGGCTGTCGGCATGCAGGTGTGCAAGGGGTGGGGAGTGGGACCAGCACCCCCAGACCCAGTAGAGGGGCCAGGAGCTGTCTGTCCCGGAGGAAACCAGGTGCTCCCAGCTGGCTCCTCAGCCAGCCTGACAGACAGACCTTGTGGAGACCCCGGCCATGTGTCTCCACCACGGGCAGCCGTGCGAACCACACACACTCACACAGACAAGAAAATAATTGTTAGTGATGTGCCCCTTGAATTGTGACCACAGTCACAGATACACCATAGGCCTTGAGATACACGTTCACAACCACAGACACACACACACACACACACACACACTCATATTAGCTCCGGGACACAAGGACCTTCCACCCTGCGAAACATTCATCTTCAAATCAAAGATGTCACATAAAGTGAGGCCGAGGCTGTGCTCCGTCCCTCTGTCCTACTTTGTCCTTTCTCTCTCCTCTGCTCTTTCCCCTCTTTCCCCTCACTTCATCCCCATCTCCTGGGTCCTTTCTTGCTTCTCTCTTTGTCCCCCTTCACCCCTCCCTCTGCCTTCTGCCCCTCCAGCCCTCGGTTATATCCCATCCTTCTTTCCCTACCGGCTGTGTCCTCTGAGGCCTCTCCTTGGATGTCTTGCTCCAGGTCTTGGGGCCACAAGAGGCTCCCTCTCCTCCAGAATCCTCTGCTGACTGGAGGCCAGCTTGGACCCCAGCAGAGAGGAGGCACTTTGAGCTGTGACCCCAACAAGCCTCAGCCAGCCCTGGGGGTGGGGGAGGGGCAGGTTCAGCACCAGGCCAAGGTCCAGCTCCCTTATGGCTTTAGACATGAGCTTTGCTGTCACCCCTGAGCCTGCTACCTTGAAGGGTGGGGCCGGGGGTCCTGAGGGCTTTGAGCCCTGCTCGTGCAGGCTGATGCGGTCTCTCTCCTTGCCTGTGTTCTTTGTCTTTTGGGGTCAGTTCTGTGGTCCTGGTCTCTCAAGAACCCCTGTGCTGCAGGGTCCCCAGTGTTGACAGTGTGACATGAAGAGGAATCACAGTGAGCGCTCACTGACACAGTGGCTGTTTCTAGTTTTCAGACTGGCCGCTCTGGCCTGAGGCTCCCACAGCTCTGTGGGCTCACCTTAGTAGCCCAATCCTCCGGGTGCACACAGAGGCAGGTTTGTTTTACAAATTAGTGCTATTTTATAATTCACTCGTACTGATTTGCACAATTTTAAAAAAGATTTTATTTATTTATTTTTAGAGAGAGGGAAAAGAGGGAGAAAGAGGGCAAGTGAAACATCAACGTGTGGTTGCCTCTCAAGCACCCCCTGCTGGGAACTGGCCTGCAACCCAGGCATGTGCCCTGACTGGGAATCGAACCAGTGATGCCTTGATTCCCAGGCCTGTGCTCAATCTACTGTGTTGTACCAGCCAGGGCCGCACCATTTTTAATAAAGTAAATTTGGGGCATCTTTTCCTAGAACATTTACCTCTCCTACCACCTTTTGGTTTGGTAGCTCTTATTATGAGAAATCTCACACATACCAAAGAGTTGAGCCAATAGACTAAAACCCCTGAGGCCCCCACCCCTCAGCTGTGACAGCTACCAGCACCTGCTGATTTGTTTCATCTCCACCTGGACTCCCCTGCCACCCCCAAGCTACCTCGAGGTCAATCCCATTGTCACACCATCCACCTGCGAACCTTCCAGGCACTTCTCCATGGACATGGGCTCTTCCTGTAGCCACGATCGCAGACTGTTATCACGCACAGCAAATCTCGACCTCAGGTCCCCACACGCACACCTGGGAGACCTGGCGGGTTCGGTCTCAGAGCAGCGCAGTGAAGCGAGTA
>CM052547.1:70953110-71004946 GCA_028533065.1 Trachops cirrhosus
AGAAATGGAGATCACAGAGAGGGTTAGCAACAGGGGAGTGGGAGGAGGAGAGAGTGGGGGAAGGTACAGAGAATAAGTAGCATAGATGGTAGATAGAAAATAGACAGGGGGAGGGCAAGAATAGTAGGGGAAATGTAGAAGCTAAAGAACTTATGACACATGGACATGAACTAAAGGGGGGAATGTGGGTGGGAGAGGGTGTTCAGGGTGGAGGGGAATGAAGGGGGGGCAATGGGATAACTAATAGCATAATTAATAAAATACATTTTTAAAAAATGTTTTCATTTCTTAGTGTTTCCCAGATCCTCTACATCGTGGGAGATCAGGAAAGAAGCTACAATAGTGTTACATATGTATATTTTTCTTTATTTTTATTAATACAGTGTTTGCCTATTTTCTGCCAAATCCCTAGCCAGCCACTTTCCCCAGGCTGCCTGGGGAGGTACAGGGAAAGGAACACACAGGGCAGACAAGACGCGGGGAGAAAGAAGTATGGGAGGTGGTGACGGCTTCTTCACATGGCGAAGAGCATGAGAAAA
Organism: Trachops cirrhosus; assembly: GCA_028533065.1. Lineage (NCBI taxonomy): Eukaryota > Metazoa > Chordata > Mammalia > Chiroptera > Phyllostomidae > Trachops > Trachops cirrhosus. The sequence goes on from CM052547.1 coordinate 70,953,650, forward strand.
GCCATCATCAGGCAAAAGAGCTCCATGGCCTCAAAGCCCACAATGGTGTAGAAGAGCTGTTGCTTCAGAGAAGGGCATAACCAATGATGAGGTTCCCAAACACAGTCCCAATTCCAGCCCGAGCCTGCTGCCCCTACTGTGGTAGCCCCAGCCCCAGGGAACTTCACTGCTGTCCACTGAAATGGCCCTGGTTTGGAAGCTGCTAGAAATAAGTGAGGTCAGAGGACGTGGGGCTACCAAGCTGCTGGGCTCTCATCTGTCAGTGTCTCTGTTCGTCTCAGCACCACCGTAGACAGCGACCTGCTATGCAGCTGAGCGGTGCTCCTGACCAACGGGGAGGTGGCGGGGGCACAAACTTGGAGCAGGTGCACACTTCCAGGGGGTGAGGGGCTGTGGCAGGAGAGCTGCCCCCGAAGACAGAAAGGCGCGGGGGGCATGCTGTGTGTGTGTGTGTATATATGGTTTTTGTTTTTTTTTTTAAATTTTTCCCCTTTTCGGGTATCTGGGCAAGTTCAAGCCAATAGTGGCTCAGAGAAACATGTCTCTTCAACCTCCACCCAGATGATGCTTGAGGGCCTCTCTAAACAGGGGCCACGGATCTATATATTCATTTATTCAATCTCGTGAACTTTCTAAAAAAGACTTTATTTCCAGACAGAGAAGGGAAGGAGAGAGGGAGAGAAACAACAGTGTGTGGTTGCCTTTTGCACACCCCCCATTGGGAACCTGGCCCACAACCCAGGAATGTGCCCCAACCGGGAATTGAACCAGTGACCGTTTGGTTTGCAGGCCGGCGCTCAATCTGCTGAGCCACACCAGCCGGGGCAGTCTTGTGAGCTTTAATCACAGTATTTCTGGTACCCACAGGGTTTGATTCAAGTGCCTGACAAACTACACTGACCTTGTAAAGCCTCAGTCAACCAGGCCTCCCCTGCCAGCACCCATCTGCCGGGTGGTCCAAGGAGGCTGGCAGTGCCAGGGCAGATGTAGGTCACCAAGGCCATGGGTGGAAAGGGCTACCAGAAGACATGGGGTCTCCACCTTGCCTTCTGAGGCTTACGCACACCAGATCCTGGCCAGCAAAGCCCATGGTCAGGGAGAAACAGGTCTTTGGCCAATGGTTAGCCTGTGCCTCAGATACCAGGTGATAGCCGCTCCTGGCTGGAGCCCTAAAACCCTAGATCAGGGGTCAGCAAACTTCTGTAAAAGTCATATAACAAATATTTTAGACTTTGCAAGTCATATATGGCCCCTGTTGCAACTAATCATCTCTGCCATTTTAGCAACCAAGTAGTCAATGAATGGGTGTGGATATATTCCAATAAAACTTTATTTACAAAAACATGTAGTAGGCCAGACTTGGCCCGTGAGCTATATAACCTGCCAACCACTGACTGCCCTCAATGATACTCGGGAGGTGACCTGGAGACTATGGTCCACTCTGCTCCTCTGTAAGATGGACACCTCTACAGTCCAACAGTTTTACATGGGGCAGAAAAAGGCGCTGAGTGTGGGAGTTTCTGACCAAGTGGTAGGTGCAGAGGCCAGAACAGGAGGGTCACACTGGAATAGGCTGAGCTTCCCTCTCCATAAGAAACACCACTGTTTTATTCCAGGTCAGACTCAACCCTCACATGCCTGCCTCTATCCATAGTCCCTGTGCAGGCACTGTCCTTTATGGGCCCTTAGGAGCCCTTGTGCTGCGGCCTGGCCACCAGCCCCTCCCTGGTGATGGCCCAGTTGTAGCTCTTAGGGGAGTCCAGAGCTTCTTCTATTCGAGCATCCAGGTTCTCTCGGGTGATGAAGTTTTTTGCTTCCTCCTATTGGGAGAAAGAAGGCCAGCTGAATGGGAGCCCCAGCACACACCAGCCTGCTGAAGCCTGCTGGCCTTCAGCCCACTGACAGAGAGGCTCCAGCTCTCCCCTGGGAGGCATACTTGCAGCCCAGGCCCTCTTTGAGTGCCCTGCTGACCTTCCAGCCGCCCTGCCACATCCCTCCTTCTTAATCATCCACTGGACACCTCTGCCAACCTAGTGACAGCCTAGTGTCCTGCAGGGTGGCATAGCTCCCTCAATGTTACCTCTTAAACCCCTCCTCCTCTATTACTTTAATTCAAGCCTCATTCATTCTTGCTGGGTCACTCCTGCCAACCTAGCCCACAGAATTAACCCTTCAGTGACTTTACCACCCATTAGGTAAAATACAAACTCTTTGAGATTGTGGGGGTCCCTCCCTCAGACACCAGCTTACCACACTCACCAGCTACCTGAACACCTTACTATATCAATTGTTACTTCCAGCTCTTTCCGCGTGTCTCCTGGCTCTCCTCTCCCGAATCCCCCCACCTGCTAACTAACTCTCAAGACTGCTCTATCTGCCCGTAGTCAGTACCCCACTTCGCTGCACCCAGGAAGGACTCCAGCGGCCTCCAGCCCCACCCCCTGGAGACGTGGCCCACCTGCAGCTGCAGCAGCTCTTGCTCCTTGAGCTGCACCCAGGCTTGTGTCTCTTGTGCCTTACGGGCCTTCTCCTCCGCCTGCCGCTGCTCCTGCTCCCGCGCCTCCTGCCGCAGCCTCTCTATCCTGGTAGGAACAAGAAGCTGAGACTGAGCTGGCTAGGTTCCCCGCGAGCCAGCCAGGTGTCCTGTCCCGCTCTGCTCACCGCAGCTCGTGCAGCCGCCGGTTCTCCGCCTGGTTCCAGGCCATCAGGTTCCGGTGTTCAGCGGCGTCCTCCAGCGCCTTGCGCTCTGCCAGGATCCCGGTCCGGGCCTCCTTTATCTTCCTCCGCACCTCGTACACGAACTCCAGCCTGGGCAGAGACGCGCCCGAAGTCGACACCTTCTTAGCCCGCCCGCCTCAACACGCATTCCCGGCAGCCGCCTTCCCCTCCGCCACACACTCCCCCTCCGCCACACACACCTGAGAGCGCGCACCGTTTGGCGGTACTGCCGGTAACGCTCCGTCAGCACGTAGAACTCCGTAGGATCCACCGCGGGCGGGGTCGCCACGCGCCCGACCTTGGACTTGGCCTGCGGGTCGTGACGGGTCTTGCGGCCCCGCGCGGGTAGCAGCAGCGGGGCCGGGGGCAAGGCCGGAGCCCGCACACCCAGGTGGTTCAACGCGCGCAGCATGACCGAGGCCGCCTCGAGCCCGGAGCGCCGCAGGGCATCACGGAGGCCCGGAAGCGGGCGCGGGGTACCATGGGACGTGGAGTCCTGGGTTTATCTTCGCTCCACCCTGGTTCCCCGGAGCCGGGTCCCGGCGGCAGGCGAGCCTAGCCTGCGGTTGTCTGCCGCCTTGCCCTGCTCGCGGGCTCTGATTGCGCCCTCCCTGCGGAGCCCCGTCCTGCCCCGTATCCCTTCCGCTTGCGGACTGGGCCCGCCTCCCTCCAGACCCCACTCGGGCAAGGGTCTCCGCGTAGTGCGAGAGGAAGAGGAAGGAGAGAATTTGATGCAGCAGCGCCGGGGATCTCACGTCTTTATAGGGCGGCAGGGCTCAGCGCTCGGGGTCCAGTCTATGGGGAAAGGGGACGGTCATTCCAGCGGAAACTCTGGTCACCTGGCCGCAGAGCTGTGGCTTTGCCCTTAGCGCCCACCCCCCTCCCGACCCAGCTTCGTGGAGCAGGATTCGGCAGCCCGCGTATAGACAGGCTCCTACTCCTAGAGGACTCAGCTTGGGGGGGCGGGGGGGGGGACTCCATCTCCCTGGGCATGCGGCTACCCCTAAACAATCCTGATACGTAAAAACCTGAGCTCATACGGATTTACATTAGGAGGTAAAGTTTTGGCTTATAGGAATCTACTACTTTCTCCTTTAGTTACTGGAGCACTTGAAAACATAATGTGCAAAATAGTAATACTCCACCTCCACACACCGGTGTCCTGATATGCCTTTGGGGAGCTCTGCAGTCACTGTTATTTCTGGTGCCCTGACAATGACCACCTGGTCCTCCAGGCCTTGCTACCCGTCAGTGTGAGATCGCATCGCTAACCTCTTTCCATTGGCAGGGGGACACACTGGCTTCCCTAGCCAAGAAAGGCTGGGAGACCCCCACTGCGGTCACTGTCTTATTTATGGAGGTCTTGCTAGTACAATTATTTCCTACTCCACTAGTGAGTTCGAATCTTTAATTTAACCTAATTATCTTATAAGTTGTCTAGAAATCGGGGAAATAGGAATAGCAGGTGGCACTTTGCTTATATGCAGCAAGGGCAGCAAGGGCTGGGGTTGCCTCCCAGGGGGTGTCTCAGTGCTGTCTATTTCCTCTTCCACCCACATAGCCCCCAGTCCTTAGCCTCCATGGCCCCTCTCACCTCTACTTACCAGCAGTGTCTGCACCTACCAGGTGCTGCTTTCCACCACGGTCCATGGGCCTGTGGTTCACCCCTCCCAGGTACACTTTCCCCAGGATGGGGAGTTGGGGAGCCAGGGCATCGCCGTGGAGGCTACAGACAATCTGGTCTGGGCTGCCTGCAGCAGTGCCCAGAACTCTTTCTCAGAAGGGAGAAGAGCCCTGGCCCACTTGGCTAAGTTGGTTGGACTTTTTCTGGCAAGGCAAAGGATTGCAGGTTTGATTCCCAGTGGGGACACATGTCGGGACTGTGGGCCCTGTCCCCAGCTGGGATGCATATGAGAGGCAACCCATTGATGTTTCTCACATTGATGTTTCTCTCCCTCTTTCTCCTTCCCTTCTCCTCTCTAAATAAATAAAATCTTGGAAAAGAAGGGAGCTGAGACTTCCTGCCCTCACTACCCCTCCACCCAAGGCTCAAGGTAGGTGAAGGAGCCCCAGCCAGCATCTTCCTCCCACTCAGGTTAGGGGGACCCATTGCCCAGCTGAAGGCCTTGGGGCATGCTGGCAGTGCAGGGGTGAGCTGGAGGCTTGCTTTCCTCCAGGGTACCAGCTGTGGGCTCTCTTCAAGGGCCCAGGGGTGGCGGCGGTAGCAGCAGCTGGCCTAGCCTGGGGATGGCCATGGCAGGGCTGTTCCCATGGACAGTGGACAGCACTCAAGGAGTCTGGTACTTCATGCACAACCCCCTGCACGTCCTCCATGGTCCCTTTGGACAACTGGCACTTCGGGGTCAGCTTTAGTATCTCCTAATGCCCTTCCCTCTTCTGCCACTGCTCCTCATCCCAAGACTACAGGGGTCCCGGCCCTGAGGGCTCCTGGCAACTAGCCTTCTCCCAGAGCCTTGGAGCCTGGAGGTTATCAGCCAGCTGGAGGCCAACCCCAGTCAGTCAGGCCTACCCTCCTTTCTTGGGGGATTCCAGAAATGGGAGAAAGTTGGAGAGGGAAATGGGTCAATGGACCATCAGGGAAAGGGGAGTTCTCCACGAGACAGGCAGCAATGTGGGGGCAACTGGGGGCACCTGGTGCTGGTTGACCAGAGTGGCAGGTCCTCTGCCACTTGTCTCTGTGGCTTACTATATCTCTTCCCTGGCAGGTGGGGATGTGAACCAATGTGTGGTGGTGACAGGGGCAAGTGCTTCTACCCCTTGTCCCCCCCACACTAGGGGCAGCAGACACAGGTTTTGGTGGAGGAAGGAAAGTGGGCTTTTTTGGGCATGGTTCATGGGTGGAGGGGTTTGGGAGGAGGAAGAGGAGCTACCCACCCAGGATTGAGCTCCATCTGAGTCCCAGCCCTTGGAGAGGGCAGCCTCCTCACTCACAGAGGGCCGTGGTTTGAGGTGGCTCCTCTAGGCAGCAGGGGGACCCCAGAGAACCCCAGGATTTATTGATCAGGTGACTCCAACCCCTGCTCCAGACCACAGACTCCAGTGATGTTTTCAGAGGGAAAGGGGAGCAGCTCACCATCCAGTCTCCTTATCACTGCAGTTCCCAGTTATTTGCAGCCACCGAACCTGGGGTCACCAGACTGACGCTCCCTTCCTACAGCTTCCCACTTTTCAGGCTGCCTCCTCAAGCTCCTGTCCTTAGGCCTAAGAAGCCCTTATAGCCTTTTCTGATCCAAAAAGGAAGTTGTGGCCCTGAGAGGAATAATGCCTGGGGACGATCTGAGTTCCACCCAGCTCTGAGCTCCCTAGTGGAAAAGTGGTAGCTTGAGTGCGGAGCCTGGCAACCTGTTAAGAGGTCCAGGGGAGGCTATGACCCCTCTTCCTGAAGGACTCTTTTTGTACCCCTGCAAAATGGGTTTGGGAGAACCAGTGTTTATCCACATACTTGAGGACCAGGGCTGGGTCGCTTCAGGGGGAGGTAGGTTTGGGTGGAGCACACCTGCCCGCAGATGGCCTAAGGCGGCCTAGGAGGAGGGCCAGCTAAGGAGGCTGTGCATCATCCTGTGGGGCTATCAGCAGCAGGTGGGAGTAATCTTGCTTCTCAAGCTTCCAACCCCTCCTGATCCTGTGCTCAGCCCAGGACTATTCCTGGATTCGGGCACAGGTGCTCTGGGACACTCGAAACGTGCTCCTGCCTCTGGGTTCGTCAGCTCAGATTTCTATGCCAGCTATCAGCCTCTGGGGGGCAGAGGCCTGTTTACAGGGTCCATAGTCAGTCTTTGCATTTGAGCTGAACAGCAAATGCAAGGGCCTGGACCAGGCTTTGCATCACGATGACCAGTCACTGGGAGAGCAGGTGCATCAAATCCTGTGACAAAGATGGAGGGAATGGCACAATGGGCACCACAGCAGGTCACGGGCACCTGGAACTCAGCTGCCGGGAAGGAGGGCACACATGTGAATTTCCACATGATTTATTCAGCAGGGACCTGAAGTGTGTGTTCGGTTAAATTGTTTTGGAAAAAACCGACTTTCCCCCCTGATGTATTGGTTAACCAAGTAATTTTTAGAAAAAACGTGTGGTTTAGTGAAAATGATTGAGTTTAATAAGCAAGCTTAGTTCTGAGTTGGGTTTACAGAATGTTTTACTCAAAGTCCCTCAGGTTCATTTTAGAAGGAATGGGGGTGCTTTGTTTTCTCCCTAATTTGTGGTTTTTCCTAAAAATCCAAACCAGAATGGCTAAGCTTCCCAGGGAAGCTCTGGGCCCCCTATTTTGGGAAACATACCTATTTCTCAGGAATGTTTGCTATGCCCTTCCAGACTATAAACTCTGCAGTTCCTCCTCCTCTCTCTCAGGACGACACAGAAAGCCATCGCTCACCACTGAGTTCCAACAAACTCTCTGCCCTGAGGAGAGGACATCATTCCAGCCCGGGAGCTGCTCATAGTCAGTGGGGAAAGCAAGTGCGGAGCTGAGCGCTCAGGTGCCGCTGGAGCACGGAGGGGCACAGACCGCTCACCAGGTGGTCTGGGTGATGAGAACACGAGCCGGCTAGAGTTGTGGAAACAGGGCAGCAATGTCGCTCCGTGTTAAGGAACCAGATGAAGAGTTAACACAGGAACTGCTAGTGGATCCAAGGCTGGAGCAAGGTGGGGGTGGGCGTTAAAGGGGTGCAGAGAATGCTGGAGGGCTGCAGGAAAGGATGTGGGCTTTGGAAAGACTGCGTGAAGCCCCGGGGGGTTGGGAGCATGGGAAAGGTGCCTGTGGGTCACCCCATGCACAGAGCGGGAGGCCAGATAGGTGGACCTGGAGTTCAGGAGGGGGCTCACGTTTGGAGAAGGCAGACCCACTGCACACAGACCGCAGGAATGCCTGACCTCTGAGGAGGGAGACAGTGGAGGAGCAGCTACGGAGTGAGGCTCGTACAGGCCACCTTGGCGAGAACAGGTAAGAAAGGAAATGAGGTGGGAAAGAGAGAGAGTGTACACTTTTTCAAGAAGTCTATCATAAACAGGTAAGAGTTTAGCCCTGGGGGAAGTGTTTTTATTTTCAATTGGGAACGTGATCATCTGGTGGGGCAAGTGATGAAGGAAACAGAAGCCCCAGGAGGAAGTGAGGTCTCTGAGAGAGTGGCAGACCGCAGAGCACTGGCTGCGCGGCGGGCACTGGACACCACTCGTTCCCTTCCAGAGAAATCCTCGCCGACTGGCTGAGGGGTGGGCACTGGATGAAGCAGTCACCTCTGCCCCTCCCACACAACCCTTTCCTTTGAGCCTAGGCCAATTCTTACTGGGTGTATGTCTCTTGAAACCATGTGAACCCTGATTGAAGACGTCTGTTTATTAACCAAGTGCTACTTAAAATATTGGCCCAGCCACTGACCAAATCAGCATGGACTCCCGCAGAAAACCCCCAGGCCTCAATGGCGTGCAGCTGCACTGTACCAGCCCTGGGAACAGGAGGTGGGCAGCCCGAGTAGGAGGGAGGCATCGTGTGTGGAGGGCTCTCCTGCATGTTCCCTGCGGAGCTTGCTGACCCAAGGCCTCCTCTCCTCCATCTGCCTTGACTTGGGTCACACACAGGCACCCAAAGTAGCCTGTGAGGAGCTAGGGTCTTTGCCCAACCATAGCACCCCTCATCAGAAACTCATCAGATTTTGTCTTTGCTTAATTTATCCATGCTTCTTTTAAAAGTACTGAAATTTGCGTTTATTGCCCCTTGGAGTTCCTTAGTTTGTACAGAGGGACCAGGTACCTCACCGACACATACACCCCTTGCAAGCTTCCAGAGGCGGTGTGTCATGATGGTGTCCCCACAGACCTCCTGAACATGTGGTACAAAACGTGGTCACACCTTGGAGCCATTGTGTCTTTGCTTGCTTGGACTCCAAGAGGCTCTGTAATGCGGTTCCACACAACCTTTCCTCCTTTCTCTCATCTAAATTTCCAGCATCCCTTGGAAGTCCAAGTCTTATTTCCTCTAAAAAGTACAGCATTACTGTTATCTCAAGTGTGCCTTCACGGGCCAGGCTAGGGTGCCACTTCTCACTCCTGGCAACCTGAAGAAGCTCAGGGTCTGCCCCTGCTCCCCCAGAAAGGCCCTGAGGCCCCAAGTCTCCCTTAGCCCTGAAATGACAGCCATGGCAACAAGCTTGCTCTCTTGTTCCCATGATGAGCTGCTCATGAGCACAGCAGGCAGTGGACAGACCCACCCTCCCAGGTGTGCTCCCAAAGACTTTCCCAGCATTCCTTGTAGCTAGGTGTAGCCTTATGACTAGGTTTTGGCCAATGGGATATGTGTGAAAATGGTAAGTGCAAATTTTGCTTAATGTCCTTTAAAATGAAGTTGCTTGCTCTCCATGCTCTTTTTTGGTTCTCCATGGGAAAAGGCAGTGACCCAGCTCCAACCATGAAGAAAGAGTAATACCCTAAGAGAGACTGGGATCATGAGATGGGATGATCCTGGGTCTCTGTTATGTGAGGAATAAATGACCATCCACCTCATTTGAGGCACAGAAGTTAGACGCTTTTGTCTAATAATCAGGCTCAAAATCAAGTTGGGATCTAAGACTCCCACCATCCAGGATCTGAGGCACTGGTACATAAGAGCCCTGGAAATGAGGACAGATATGAAAGATAACTGAAGCTATTTAACACAATAAATGTGAGTAGAAAGACTTGTTCTGGACAGAATGACACAATCCGGATGGTTTTGTAGCAGAGCACCAGAAGGGTCGGACTGGCCTTAGTCCTGAGCCACCTTCCCTCTCCTCTGTGCCCTAAGCCATCTTCCCAGGGAGTCAAGTTGGCTGGGACCACTGCACCAATGTGCTGGGAGGGGTGCGGGTGGGTCCTTGGGAACTAGCCAAGAGCTGGAGGGGCTGTGCTTACTGGAAAGGAGGAGTTGTGAGGGCTGTGGCCTCTCTGCCGCCAGTTGAGACAGAACAGTAACAACAGGGCCAGGAGTGGCTTAGGAGAGCCCCAGCCCTGGTATGGCTGCCCCACCCCGACAAAGGGAGAGACATTTCCTCCGGGAGGCAAAGCTTTTATTACCTGATAATCCCTAGTGTGGTGACAGAGATACCACCCTGGTCCCCTTACTCCCTGGTGGATGTGAGTGGTGGGAGAAGGAGCTGGGTGGGGAGGGGAGGGATTATTTACAGAGTGGGGAGGGAACAGTGGCCTGAAAGGACACTGGGACAACCAATTGGGACAACCAATTTCCTCAAGAGCTCCGAGAACTTTGTGCTTTTTTTCCTTAGTTGATGTCAAGCTACCTGGAAAGGGTTTTGTGTTTCTTCTTCAGGAAAAGATGTATAAACCAGAGAACAATGCAGCCAATTTCCAGGCAGAGGATTTCATGATATCAATCCAAACATCACACTATTTAATTCCCCAATAAAACATTGGAAAAAGGACTATCAGTGCTAACACATTTACATATAAAATCTCCACCTAATAAGTAATAGAAGCCTATGTACCAATTTCTAAAACAGTTATAAGATATATACACAATTTTGGGTATATTAACAAAACAGAATATTACAAAATATTAAAGGCAATTCTCCTGTCCATGGGTCTCATCACCTCTTACTTGAAATTGGCATAATCTGAAAATGCGTCAATATATTCCTGCACCACCTTGTAGCAGAACTCATACTGTTCCTGGAGAGTGAAAGGAGGGGGAAAAGCCAGGGTTACTGAAGAGAACAACATACATGCAGTTTCTGCCAGGGTTCTGACAGCCTCCCACTTCGGGTGAAGTCAGCTAATCCTCTACAGATGGAGGGACCAGAGAGCAGGTCAGATGTGGGAGCCGGCGTGGCAGAGCACGCGGGGAGATGCTCTGTGTGGCCTACACCTCACTATGGCTGTTAGGCTCAAGGCACCTCATTAATTCCCAAACAAAATTTACTTTTATTTCCCCTTCAGATAGTTCTAGCTCCACTGGGTTCAGAAACCCTTTTGGATGTCTGTCTCCATCCTCAGTGGTTACTGTCAGGAGCCAGACTTCTTAACAGGGAGCCTGAGCAGAAGAGAGGATGCACTCCTGAGTCTTCCCCACCTCAGAACTCATGGAGAAGTGTAGACAAGCCCATGGGGCACCCTGTTCTAGCCTTTCCAGAGGCCACGAGGCCCATCATGATTTGAGGGCTCCCTGCCCTGGCTAGGCAGGGGGTGCACCAATAAGAGAGTGACTAGTGACAGGGCTACCCTCCCACTGCTTTCACTGCCTCCCAAGGCTTGTCCTGCCTGGGGCATCCTGAGGAAGGGTGGGTCTGTGGTTACACAGGCTTCTGACAACCAGATCGGGCCCCTGGGAAGAGCCTCCCCCCTGAAATAACCCCGACAAAAGAAGGCTACAGATGGTGCAGTGGTGTGGACAACGGTGGGCAGCATACCAGTGTCTGGACCATGTGTGGCCTCTGCAGCCGCAGGCTCTTGACGGTCTGGAAGACATCCAGAATCCCCTCCGCTTTCACCCGTTCCAGGACTGTGCTCAGGGCACAGAAGGTCCCCGTACGTCCTGCCCCCGCACTGTAATAAAGGAGACTCACTCAACACCCCAGCCCTCTGGGCTGATGAGGCAAGCTGACAACGGCAATGAGTCAATGAGCGGACATCGGCTGAGGTTGGTGCTGGGGGTGGGGCAGGAGGCCCAATGGCTCCTCACCACATTAAGCCCTTTGCTCACACAGCTCTGGAGAGGCAGGTGCACCCCTGCTTCCCTTCCTGCATGGCCCACTTTGCCTGGTGAGGGTCTAGCCCATGGGATACTGAAGAACGTCAAACCCCCACCCACCAAGCACTGAGCCTTTGCTGTCTACCTACAAACGTGCCTGGGTCGCCCTGACCTGCTGCTCCCTCATTAGAGTCCTAGTCCTCTCCTGACCCTGACAAACCCTGCCCTCTGCACTGGTGTGTGTGTGCTGGTTCCTTCCTATGCCCCTCATTTTCTTCCTAAATCCCAGGAGTCCAGATTCTCACCATGACACTGTCCCCGTTTAATGTTATCAGTTGATCACTCACCACTCTCTACTGAGTGCCTGCAGTGTGGGACTTTGGTGGGTAGCAGGAACCCCAGAGAATAAGGTATGCAGCACGGGAAGGAGAAGGAGAAACAGGAGTTCTAGGCAGGGTACGGAGGACTGCTCTTGTGAGCAGGCTGGTGAGGGAAGGCTCTCTGCCACATGAGTGGAGCCCAGAAGAAGGTGCCCAGGCTGGATGGCCATCTGGAAAACGAGCATCTCAGGCACAAGGCAGGAGAGTGCTGGGGTGCAGTCAGAGCCCTCAGGGAGAATGCCAGTCCCCTGGGTGCACCTCTGCCTGGCTGGGGCAAGGAAACCTCAGGTCGTTTTGGGCTTTATGAACTGCTGTTAGATTCTAAGCAAAGGAGTGTTGTGGTCTTGCTCAAGTTTTAAAATGTTATCTCAGGCTTCTGTGTTGAGAACAGAGGGGAAGGGTGGACATGGAAAAAGCAGTGAGGCTCATATAATTACTGGGAAAAGGGGAAGGTGGCTTGAACAGAGGAGTGGTGGAGGGAGTAAGAAACACTTGGTTCTGAAATTATTTTGCATGTAGAGCAAAGGAGAGCTTTAGATGTGCATGTGTGAGAAAAGAAAACGTCAGGATGGCTCCAAGGCATCTCGCCTGAGTCAGGGGGTGACTGAAATGCTGCTTACTGATTTGGGGAAGACTGTGGAAACAGTAGGCTTGGAAAGAAGATCAGGAGTTCTGATTGAAACCCTTTAAGATGAAATGCTCACATGGAAATGTTGAGTAGGTAACTAGATATGTAAACCTGGAGTTTAGGGGGAGAGGCTGACTGGTGATACAGATTTGGGTGTTGGTGTCAATGCCAGGAGACTCAGATGGGCTCGCCTCGGGGAGTGACTGTTAGTTGACATAGAAGAGGTGTAAGAACTGGGCTCTGGACCACAGATGGAGAGGAACCAGCGAAGGAGACAGAAGAACAGCTAACGATGATAAAAACCAAGAGAGAAGCTACGCTAAAAGCATTCCGCAGAGACGTGAGTGATCAACTGTCTAATACTGATGAAGGTTAAGAATAATGAGAATGGGAAGTGATCACTGGACTCAGCAATGTGAAGGTGACAGGTGGCCCTCACAGGGGCAGCTGTAATAGAGTGTGTGTGTTTAACTGGAATGGGATCGAGACAGGTACTGGAGAGTTAGTATGAACGATCTTTTGAGAAGCTTTATTATTAAGGAAAATAGAGAAATAGCTGGAGGGGAATTGGAGGCAAGAGTTTATTTTTAACTATTAAGATGGGAGAAATTATAGCACATTTGTATGAAGATGTTAGTTAATCAGGCAGTTATCATGTAGGACAGAGAAGTCCCTGAGATAAAACTGGAGGGACAGAGCTGGTAACCAAGTGGAGGGTGGGGTGCAGACAGGCTCCAGTGTGGCTCCCAAGATCCCTGCCTCCTGGTGTTCATGCCTTTGTATTATCCCCTCCCGAGTGTGGGAGGGACCCGTGATGTGCTTCTACCCAAAAGAATTAAGCAAGGGTGATAGCAAGTATGCAATTACACATATGTGATTATGTAACTTGAGATCATAAGCCTGTCTGGCAAGGAGATGTTCTTTCCTTTGCTGGCTCAGAAGAAGCAAGCAAGCATACCAGGAAGGTCACATGGCAAGACACTTCAAACAAGAGGCCCTCAATCCAACAGCCTACAAGGAATTGAATGCTACCAACAACCAAGTGAGCTGGGAGGTGGATCCTTTCCCACTTGAGCCTCGGGTGGGCCCACAGCCCTGGTCAGCACCTTGAATATAGTCTTGTGAGACCCTGAAGTACAAGACTCAGTTGGGAAGTGCTCAGACTCCTGAGCAGAGACTGTGATATGAATGTGTGTTGTTTCCAGGTGCTCAGTTTGTGGCAGTATCACCCAACAATAGATGAGGAATGCAGCTGGCTTCAGAGAGGTCAGGCAACTCATCCACTGACCATAAAGGCTGCAGGGTCCACAGTACCAGTACAGGCAGATGGGAGCTATGGCGGTGGGAGTATGTGGAAGTTCTCTCTGATTGCTTTTTTGTTAGTCAAATAGAAAACACAGCCAACTCTTAAAAATGAGGATGGGCGAGGTGTTGGAGGTTTAAGGTTTGAAAGAGGGTAGGAAATAATCATCTAGGAAAAAGGCTGGCAAGACAGAAAATATCTAGGGTTTTGCTGGGAAGAGACAAAATCAAATTGTAACTGGGCAACTGTAACCCCTCGTGTGCTGAGCGGCAGCAGTGTGGGAAGAGGAGGGCACCGCGCGGTCTGGGCGCTACCACTGGGGCTGAGGACAGCCATGGCTAATCCATAACATGTGAGCATCGTTATGTTCCAATAAAACTGGAATTTTATGTCATTTTCATGTCATGAAATATTCTTCTTTTGATTTTTAAAGAACCATTCAAAAATATAAAAATAGTGTCGGCTGGTGTGGCTCAGTTGATTGGGCGTCATCCCGCAAAGCAAAAGCTCGTCAGCTTGATTCTCAGTCAGGCCCCTGCCTGGGTGACCGGCTAGTCCCCAGCTGGGGTGTGTGCGAGAAGCAACCCGCTGATGTTTCTCTTACACATTGATGTATCTCTTCCTTTGTTTCTCCCTCCCTTACCCCTCTCTCTAAAAGTAAATAAATAAAATCTTTAAAAATAGAAATTCTTAGCTCACAGGCTCACATAAAACCAGATCGCAGGCTGGATTTGGAGCTGGGCCCCACTTGGCCTAGCTCTAGTCTAGGAGGCTGGGAGATGCAGAAGGACTGCAAGGCGGCACTAAGGGCCAACCACGAGGTCAAGGGTCAGAAACATAACAGGAGACCCCATAACACAGCGCCTTTCTTCAGCCACATGGTACAAGTACAGGGTAGTTGGAGAATCTGGGATGTCCTGAGAGAGGGTGACCAAGGGTAAAATGTGGGCATGAAGTGTTTAGGACATAGGAACCCTTTCATTTTGCCAATCCAATGGGCAAGAACCATGTTTCATTGCTTTCCCTCTCATTTCTCATTTTACTAGTAAGGTTTAGCAACCTTTTCACGTTTACTATGCATTAGTATTAGTTAATGTACTCTGCCTCTTTTTCTTCTTCTTCACCTTTTAAAATGACTTATTTTTATACAGACAATTAATTAGCATACTTCAAATTTCAAGAAGGTCTCGAACAGTGACAACTGTCCTCCCTACTCCATCTCTCTGCCCTTCACTCTCCCCTGGTGCACAAGCGATGCCATCAGGTCCCATGTGTCCTTGCAGAGATGTCTTATGCACATACCAACATAAACATACACATGTCCCTTCCCTGTGTCCCGAGGCTTTTCTCACCAAACACTAAATCTGGAGGATTATTCCGTATCAGTCCCATACTCAAAGTATGAGTATCAGAGCGTCCTGAAACCAGTCCCTATTAATGTGTGTTTATATTATTCATAATGTGTTACTACTAGAAGCAATGCTTCAATCCTTGTAATTATTTCATTTTGGCCACTTGAGGAACTTTTACTGGATATATTCCTATATGTTCCTTTGCTCTTTTTTTGATTTACAAAACTAATTTACAGGAATTTTTAATATTCTTGTTTCCCCTTTAAAAGTGTTATTTTTTCCTAGTTAGAAAGCAACACAAACTGATGATAAGTATTTTTTCTAAAATGCAACAGCGAATAATGTGCTCCAAAGGAAATTCGCCTTTCCCCCCACCAGCGAAACCCCTTACCGTCTTTCTCCTGTCAGGGACACCAACCATTGCCAGAGGCCCTGTCTCAAACCTAGGAGGCACTCCTGACTCCTCTTTCCTTTCACAGCTGTATTCTTAGTCTTTTCCATTCTTCTTCAAACTGTCTTCAATACTTGCTCTTTTCTCTTTCCCGTGTTGTATAAGGAGGCCAGGTTCCCCTACACATAAGGTGTTAAGTACACACCAGGTTGCGCTCTTATCATCTGGCCCTGTCCTGGTCATCAAACTTGATCGCCATGTGCTCACCAGCAACCCGCTCTTGCCCGCCTTTTCCTCACTGTCTGACACACGCTCACCATCGCCCCCAACCCACCTGCTCCTCATCACTTTCTCTCTCCCTCTTAGGGCCGGAGTGAGCAGTACCTGCAGTGCACGGTGATGGGGTGGTTCCCTGACTGCTGCTGCTGCTTCTGCACAGCTGCGATGATGTTGATCATGCCCTTTCCATCGCTGGGAATGCCCACTTCAGGCCAGCCATGGAAGTGGAACTGCCGGATCTGCCTGCTCTTGTTCTCCTTTGGAGGAAGGGCCATCAGAGAGGCAGGGGCACCAGGTTTTCCCAGTGGGAGAAGCCTCACCCACCAGCCATCTTACCCTGGTGTTGGTGACCAGGAGGTCTCTGACGGTGTAGCTCTCACATTCTTCCTCCTTCTTCAGCTCCACTGTGATGTCTCCATAGGACACCAGTCCATCCGAGGGCCAGTACTGGGCACACTTCTCCTGAAAGGACAAACGGGAGAGTGGAAGGGGCTCGGAATACCATGTGTGGAAGAGGCAGGGCTGACTCCTGAGCTGCCTGCTCCCTCCTGCCTGACATACTTCATTCCCAAGGTATCGAGAACTCACAGGTTTATAACGTTACTTAAGATCACTCCAATTAACTTCTGATCCTGAAGAGGGCATCTGTACTTAACAACTTATTTCCACTACCAGAGGTAATCACTTAACCAGTTGTGTTACTTACAGTGCAATACTGACAGAGACTCTGAAGAACTCAGACCATCGCCTCATGGCTACATCCAACACAGTGGCAGGATGGAGGGAGAGGAGGGGTGAATATCTTTGTTCCAATTCTCCCCACTTTTTCTGCTCTCTTGGGGCATCCTCACATTTTACAGCTGCTTACATGTCAGACTGCTAACCCAGAAAAACTGACACCAATTACATCACCCCTGCCCAGCCATGGTGCTTCACACCACAGCCCAGTCCACAGTATCCCTTCATTCTTTTCCCCTTTATCTCTTCAATCTGCAATGGTACCTCAAAGTTGCTAGCACCTGTATTTCTGCCCTTGCTAGTGAGCAGAAGAAGATGGTTTACTGTCTGTCTTTGTGTTTATGTGGCTCAGTTCCCTCTACAGCTTCTTGTGGGCAGAGGCTGCCTCTCTTCATCTCTGAATTCCCAGGACCTTTCAAAATGCCTGCCTATGGTAGGTCTCAGTAAGTACTTGGTAAATGAATTTGTTCAAGGTCTGTACACAAGCCAGGATATAAATACATAAATCAAACAAAATATTGTTCATTTCTTTAGAGCACTGTGGGGAAGATCTTAGATATTTCGTTACTGACAATTTTTAAATCCTCAACCACAAATGTACCCTATGTCCATTATAAAAGGTTTGGGAAAATTAAGTAGAAAAATAAAAATCACCACTGAAAGTCCATTTTAATAAACTTTCTTGCTTCTCATATGTATGATCATCGATTACCCCCTTTATACATAATATTGAGCTCATTTTAAGACACAGGATTATTACAGAGGTGGATCAAGGAAATGTCATAGGCCAGTGCTTTTCTACGAGAGCCTACTAAGAGCTCTCGGTTGTTTTGGGAGTCAGGGCTCTGGGCCCTCTCTTCAACCAGAACTGTTAAAAATAATTCTAACTAAGAATCACCTTTGATAGAGTATATTGGTTTTTTAGGGCATTGGTCAGTAGAATGAGTTTTTCTTCCACAGTCCCTCCCAACGCTGCCTTTACATAGTTATCAGTCAGGACTGAAGACTAGGGAGGGCTTTTAAACCATTAAAACTGTTAAGGTCCAAATGGGTTTGAGAGCAACAGAATGTGTAAGCTAGAATCACACAATAACATACATACATACATACATAAATAAATAAATAAATAAATATAGCAGACCACTGAACAACACGGATTTGAACTACAGGAGTCCAGTAATAACGGGGATTTTTCTCATTAAGTATATAGTCAATCCTCTGTATCTCCAGGTTTCATATCTGTGAATTTCACCAACCACAAATTGAAAACGGTATTTAATCTGTGGTTGGGAATCTGTGGAGATTCCCAGAACCAATCCTCTGCAGACAGCAAGAGATGACTGAAGTGTCTGGGGAGTCAAAAGTTATATAAGAACTTTCAACTGTGACGGGGGGTCTGCACCCCAACCCTTGTGTTCAAGGGTCAACTGCACTATGGGTCTCACACCTAACAGCTTTCAGATATTTTAGATCTTAGTTTAGGCAAAGAGGCATAACAGAAAAAAAAGAGGCAGATTGGAAGGGGACCCCAGGGATGCAGAGTTGGGGAACTATCAAGAGAATCTCCTCTTAAAACTAGACAGGCAGTTAGTAGGTTAACAGTGAAAGCAAATGGGAGACCTGCTCTGGCCAACTAATAGGGACAACTACCCATGGTGGTTACATACAATCAAAACAAACAAGGTTAGGTCAGCGCTGTGGAGTGAATTTCAAGGTGACACAGCTATTGCAGGGAAGCAGGCAGGTATGGTGTGCTGAGAGGAAACAAGGCTGGTAAACTTACAGGGTTAGAATTTAATGGATGATAAAGGCAAGTCGCATTAAGACGATTACAGATGTTGGAGTAATGGCAGGAACTTATTACCCTCCTCAGCTAGGTGAGAGCTGTGAGGTTTAATTAGCCCTCCATGTGGGCAGAACAACACAAACAAGGCAGCAGGCTGGACTTCAAGCCAGAGACTTGAGAGAAAAAGGGAACAGTGGAGGGAAACTGTACTCCAGAGGCGCCTCTTGGGGCTGCGAGGTGAGAGGTGTCAGAAAGCTTTTACTGAAGTAGCACTATTTTAGAAGGCTGAGGTAAGCTGTTGAAAGGCAAGGTTTTGGAGAAAAAGGCACAGACTTTAGAATATTCAAAAGGAGCAACCTCTTTTGCTCCTATAGTGTAGAGACCATAGGGAATGACTCTCTTCTAGGCTGAAGGGCAGGGGCCAGCAGCGACTGTACCCACCATGGCGCAGGGCTAAAAATGCCCTGGGCTCCTGCTGAGGATGGAGAGCCCTGCTCACCTGGGATGTGGGAGGAAAGAGTATGCACAAAGCTAGGCTTGTGGGGAGGGAGGATGAACTGCATTCAGGAAAGAAGCAAGAGCATGTGAACTCTCTGGGAACCGAACGGAAGCTCAGACCACACTGCCCTTCCAGTCCTGACAGAAGCCACTGATTTGCAGATACCAACTGTCTGGGCAACACTGCCTGGAAATGGCTCTTTGGGCACATTTCCAAAGAGAAAGTCCCAACGTATCTTCTTAGCCACACCACCCCCACTTTTCATGTGGTCTCTGACTCCTAGAGCCCAGGACCTTTTTGAGCTCACCTGGCCTCTCTCCTCCAGTTCTGTCAGCATCACGATAGAGCAGGATTTCCACTCCCAGATCATTCGCCAGAAGTCCTCAATTGTGTGGAGAAGAGGGCCCTGGCTGGCGATGTAGGAGTCCTTCTGCCTGTAGCCCTGTACAGGCCAGGTTCAACGGTAGGAGTGAGCTGGTTTAATCGGGAGGAGCAAGTGGAGAAGAGGCTACTAGGAAGGGACAGGGGCTGCTTGGAGGCAAACTCAGCCCAGGCAGAGCACTGTTCTAGCCAAGGACCAAACTGTCTGATCAGCTGGTCTTTCTATGAGGGTGAGAGTGAGGGAAGGGAAGAGTGAAGTTGGGATGAAGAGAGCAGGAATGGGAAAGATCAGAGTTTCCAGGCTTTGGCTGTGGTTTGTATTGCAAACTTCCTCCAGTGATTGATTACCCTGGTGTGTACCTCTGCTTCCCTTCACCTTCTGCTCTCTGGGACCTGACAGATCTAGGGTGGGGATCAGTTCTGAATTGATGACTGACTCAAAGGTAACTCTCCCAGAACTTGCAGGGAGGGGAGACTGCAAGACCCAGGTGAATCTCCATGGAACGTTGCGGGATTCGAAAGATAGACAGCACTTACATCAATGAAGGATGCATTCACGTAGTCTGTGTTCTCCTCACCCCTCTTAACTGGAATGATCACTCTGTTGAATTCATCTGCAGGAACGACAGCAGCTTGTGGTTTACCAATACTACTTGTCTTCTCCTTCCTCTCCTTCCATCTGTCCTCCCTACCCCAGGCCCTGGGCAGGTGTAATCCCAGCTGGGCAGTAACATGCCTGTTCCTAGCCCAGGAGGCAGAATCCTTTTGGCCTTCATGCTTTTATTTTCAGAAGCCATTAAAGAACTGAGGGCAACAAGTGGCAGTGCCATAATTTTTGTCTCTAAGCTGATCATTAACTAAGACCTGAGAAGTGAAAAAGGTGGAGGGAAAGGTGGGAGGGGGATGAGGCACTAAGGCTTTCGGGGTGGGGAGAGGACTCTTACATGGAATGATCTGTAAAACCCGGTTCTTCTTCATGTTGGCTGGAAGGTTTCCAGTCCGCATCTTGTCATTCTGGATTTTGATTGATGTTAATTTCTGAATTGGGAAGGGGAGGGGAAACATGACTGATCCCAGTAACTGAACTTGGTAAGATTATGCCTGTCACTAAACCTGCATCTCCAAGCCACTCTGGCTGCATACAGCACCTCACCAGAACCCTAACATTCATTGCCATGTGTCCTTGTTGGAACACTTTCTTCTGTCTTTAAACTCAGTGAACAAGCTGAAACAGTATTTGGGAAACTGTCTTCCAGGCTTTTGTGGACCCTTCTGGGATTCCCTTGGGCTGGAACTTCATGATCCTGGAGCAAGGATCCTAGTTTCACCCTGCTGTTCCACTACCAGAGGCTGTCACAGACTCTTTAGAAAACTTTATTCAAATGAACACCACCCTCCCTCCCTCCCATCCCAATTCTAAAGTCCCTTCTTGATCCTTGCTACTCAAAGTGTAGCTCATCAACCAGCAGCATCAGCCTCATTTTGTTAGAAATGCAGAACCTCAGACCAGCTGAATTAGAACCTTCATCTTAACAGGATCTGGGGTAATTTGGGTCTCATTATAGTTTGAGAAGAATAGCTTTAAGGAATGTGGTCTTCCCCACCCCAACCCAGAATCTCTTGCTGCTGGAGCACTTTGACTGAGGAGAGTGTGAAATACTCCCTAGTTGTGTTGAGAACCATCATCTAATGGCAGATGGCAGGGGTCAGCAATCTAGAGTCCACAGGCCCTACCTGGCCTGCTGCCGTTAAAAGTTTTACGGAAACACAGCCACGCTCATTTGTTTCCATAGTGTCTGTGGCTGCTTTTGTGCCACAACAGCAGTGTTAAGTAGTTGTAACATAGATTGTATGACCCACAAAACTTACAGTACTTACTAATTGGCCCTTAACAGAAAATGTTTGCTCTTTTGTATATTCTAATTGACAGTGGTGCGGGGAGGGAGGCTGGGGGACTTAAGAAAAATACCACTGCCAGTTCCCCCCCAACACAACCTAAGTGATCCCAATGTGCAGGACGGTTAAGAATGACCAGGGTATGAGTAAAGGGCTAGAGACCCACCTCCTTATCCACCCGCAGACCTCACAAGGGGTTTCACCATTTGTTGGTAAATCCTCGAGAAGCCAGGCATCCTATACTTCCCAGATCACATGGATCCTTCAATCTGAAAAGGTGGTTCAGTTCCAACTCACCTTAAACTCCTCCTCTAATCCATTGTTGCTGGTCCCTGGAATTTTGTTATAAATTTTCTGAAGATGTGTTTCTAAAGAGGTCACTTCCAGTTCTGTATCTCCATAGAGATAATGCTCCAGAAGGGCTTGGTATATGAAGACGTACTGCATCTGAAAGCGGACGGTGCCTGAGTTCCCAATTACACACAACTGTCCTTGTGGGAGCAGACCACCCCCTCCCACCCCCATTTCACTCTAGTCTACTTTTCCTTTGATCCTAACAGGGATAAAACTCTCATTGTCCCAATTCGGTGACCCTTAAAATTCATGAGTCTCCCTGGGGGTGCTTAACTTGGGAGGGAGGGTCCTACTCTGGCACCCTTCTGGAACGGAAGCCTGGAGAGAAAAACAAACCCAACCGCTGCTCATTCTGACAGTGTAGGCTGTCAGAATCTGGTGACACACAAAACCTGTGCCAACCTGCCTCCCAGAGCTGTACCCTTTGAAGCCCGTGTCCTAACCATAGAGATGATCTCATGTGCTGCTCCTGGACATAGCTGAGCTGCTTTGCAACCCTGCAGGCACTGGTTCTCTCTCTGTCTGCATTCCTGCTTCCCTCAGGACTTGTTCTTATCCTTAGAGCCTAGTGCAAATGACTCCTGCCTTCCCAATCCCCCTACATACACTGTCCTCTGTGCTCCATGTCTCTTTTAATACATATTTTATCAGGCCCTTCATTACATTGTATGATGACCATTTACAATAACGTGGGAGGCTAAGTAATCCATGAGGCGGCAAATGTTTTGGTCCTGGAATGTCCCCACCTTGCTTCGCCTGCAAATCACTCACATCTGTTTGCACCATCTGGCAGCGCTGTGCCCGGATCCGGCTCACAAAGCCATACACATCCACCTTCCGCTCTGTATGCATCATGTCCAGCATGGCATCGATGACGACAAAGGTACCTGTCCGCCCTACACCTGCACTGTAGCCAGAAAGCAGGGGTGTTACAGGGATGCCCAACATGCCTTGTGGGAGCACACAAGGAGGAGGCTGCACAGGCCAGGCTCCTTCCTCAGGCCTCTAAATTCTCATTCTGAATGGGATTGAGCTGGGACTCTCAGGGAACCAAGAAACCCAACTGTACCCTGAACTCCTTACCTTTAGCAATCAGGATTAGAGATACTTTGACACTCAGAAAGGCTTGAGGGCTCCCAGTACACAAGGCAGCACTCAACCTAGTTTCCTGGCTTCATAGCAGTGGCCTCCCCACCCCCAATATTGGAGGACTGCCTTTCCCTCTTAAGTAATCTCCACCCAGCACCAGAGAGGAGTCTCTCTGGCTGCTGCCCCAGGGACCCCAACAGCTCATCTGCTTTATGCCAGCCTCCTTAGCCAGGGCCTGTTCTTTCCCCTACTCTGGCCACAGGAACAGATTCTGGTATGAGTGGGAAGCCAAGGATCATGCCACACTGACCTGCAATGGACCACGATAGCCCCTGCATACTGAGGGTTACAGGCCTTCACCTTCTTGAGGAACTTGAGCATGCCAATTGGGGTGAAAGGCACCCCAAAGTCTGGCCAGCTGGTGAAGTGGAACTGAGTGATGAGGCGTTGTGGCTTTCTGTTGGTCATGTCTCCCACCTGTGAAGTGAGGAAATCCTGTGTGTTGGCCCTGATACCCTGGGACAGGTGGGGCAGCCCCAGTGGAGGAAGACTGAGGCTTAGGGGCTAGGGCCAGTTGTGGCTGTCAGTGACAATGGCCAAGTGATAGCATACCCAAGAGAGATTTAATGATGAACTGAGAATCTTCCTTGGGACCCCACTGGGTATGCTATTACTGTTATTCTCAGCCTACTGATATGGAATGTGAAACTCAGAAAAGTTAAATGACCTGGTCAAGGTCCCAGAACTAGTAAATGTCAAGATTGGAACTAAAATGCAGGTCTCCTGACTCTTGGTAAGCTTTCTTTTCACAGCAGCACACTGCCCTCAGCTGAAGTCGACCTCTGCTTAGGCCTCCAGGGTCACTCTGGAGGGCCGGGAGCAGGGCCTGTCACATCCTTGATGTCAGAAGTCTTTGAAGTAAGAAAGGAAAAGTGAGTGCAGAACACAGAAGACTGCACCACCTTGATGGTAAAACTGTCTCATTAATAATGTTTCTGCCAGTCATGTTTCTGCCAAGTCATGTTCTGCCAATGTTTCTGAGGAAGATGCTCCTTCCTCAGCTTTGACAAAGAAGTTCCCGGAGAGCCCAGATTTCTGGTTTCAGAGTCCCAACACAACACAAAATCAGCTTTCCTGACCACCCTGAGTAAGAAGAGGGGGGATAAAACAGCCTATTTTGCCCTCTTAATGGTCAGCAGATCCTAAGCAAGAACTGAGAAAGGAGGTAGGAGACAGTACCTGCTGAATGCAGAACTTGCGCACTGTGTAGTCCACCAGGACAGTCACATCCTCCACTGACACACGGATATTCCCATAGGTCCAGCAGCCTTGGTCTGGCCAGTACTGAGCACATTTACACTGGAAAGGAACAGACATGCATCCCCTGACCTCAGACCTCCCGTCCCTGGCAGATGTAAAGGGCCTGAAAGGAAAGGACCACAAAAGCCCAGACTGAAGTTCCGGGAAAGCCTTATGGCCCATTCTCTCACCTCAGTCAGCTCCACACTTATTTATCTGCTCTTTTGTCAAGTTCCTCAGCTTTCACCCTGTTTAGCACAATCTTATTAACTTATGCACTGGCCCAGCCCTATACTTGTTGCTTCCCACCCTCATTCCCTAAGTTCAGGGCAAACTGGTCCTACTCCAGAGGTAAGCCTATCTGAATCCCTGGAACCATCAACCCAGGAGGAGGCAACCAGGGTGGATTGATGTAAGCTGTAAACCTGTAACAAGAGGCTAAGGTCTTCCCTGATGTCTGGTCCTTGGACGACTTCCAAGAGCCAGAGATCTGGTTGTAAGAAATGAACTTAAAGCCTAGCCCTACTGCCACTCCTCCTAAGCAATGTGGACCTGCTGATCAATACACCAACAACCCAGTGTGGGGATCAAGGTGACTCAAGGGCCATTCTGGAGAAAAACTGTCATGAATGGGGATTTCTCTCTGGGGAATGATCCAGGACTCAGGACTAGTGTTGGCTACAGCCCAGGGAAGGAGCTGGCCAGGTATGGACTTGGCAGCCACAAAAAGAAAAGGATAGTCAGAAGGCTGCTTGCAGGATCAGGCCAGGGCCTCAGATTCCTTTGCACTTGGCAGGGTCTGAGTTCACGTGGCTCCCTCTGCTGACTCAGGAGGAGGGACAGGAAACCACAGGAATGAGGGACTGGAGAAGCCAGGTGCTTTGTTAGCCAATGGCCCAAGTCTTTCTTCCAGGCTGTTTGGAACCAGGGTGAGTGGTATGACTACCAGACACCGGGAATATGCCCCAGGCACCCCTAGGATTCATCAGAGGCCTCTGGGACATAGGAAAGTCTGGCAGGCATATCAGCCTGGGTCCTGTCTGCATGAATAACTGGCAAGGAGCCACAAAGGGTGGACAGCCCAGACTCAAAAACAGGGCTCCAGCAGAGACCCTCTGCTGGTCATGCCTGTATAAGGGGCCTTCCTATCTAATTTTTCCACTCACCTCTTTTCTCTCTTTCAGGTTGGTCACCATAACGATGGTGGCTGTGTTTTGTTCCCAGATCATCCTCCAGAAATCATTCACTGTTTCTTCTTTTGGTCCTAAAGCAGCCAATAGCAAAAATGAAGAGAACACAAGGCAAGGAGAAGAAAGGTGCTGGGAAATTTGGAACATTTGTTCTTGACGTATAGAAACCTATGCCTACATATCCTCATCTAAAGATCCAATTCACTGATCCATCCACCCACCTGCTAACTGAACATTTCCCATGTATCCATCATGTACGTGCCAGGTACTTCACTAGAAGTGAAGCAGGAGGTAGGAGACTGTCAAAATATAAAGAGAACATGAACAGTATCTCCCAAGGACATTATAGTTGAGATTGGAAATAATGGTGTTCACTGAATACCACATTATGGTCCAGATAGTGGGCTAAGTGCTTTATATCTCATTTACTTCTTCCCACCATGCTCTGAGGTGGGTGTCATCAGCCACAGAGAGCTTAGGTGACTTGCTCAGGCTAGAATTTAAAATTTACCTCCTACACAGCCTTTCCCAGAAAGCCTCTAGATTTCTAAACAAAAATGAGGGAGCCAACAAAGAGAGAGAAAGAAAGAAGATCTAACACAGAAGGGAGGCTAAAGGAATCCCCCAGGGTGTTTGGTGAAGGGAAGGCTTGGGATAACTCTGCCAGAGGCTAGGGGGCAAACAATCCAGGATGGAATTGAAGAAAGATGGTTCTAGAAGGATCCCAAGATAAAACAGTAAACCTCATGTATCTGAGGTTATTGAGAGGAAATTTTTACTTCTAGGGAAGAATTTTGAGTGGTAAAAATCAATGCTAAGTATATAAAACTAAGTGAACAGGAAAAAAGGGTAATCATTAACTCTCAGAAAAGAGAAAACCAAGAACAAAAAAAAAAAATTATGTGCTTCAGTAGTGAATAATATTGGTACAATAATAATAATGTAAATAACAAATGTTATTTTAACCTCAAATTATAATTTAACTCCCCCCAAATAAAAATAAAAAGACAAAAGGAAAAAGAAAAAAATTATAATTTATCATAACTATTGGGAGATGGGGGAAAAGGGACATTTATATGCATGTCTGTCTGAGTGTGAGGTAGTTTGTAAGAGGATTAAATGAATTATTATCTACCATGAGAAGGAGTCAACAGATAAAAATGGCTACATTAGACTAAAAAGTATAAGGGAGAAAGGGGGAAGAACTTTGTTTTTATAATCCTTGTAATACCTTTTGACTTTCTTAAAACTCTGCATTCCCTTTGGTAAAAATTTAACAAATAGTATTAAAAAGAAAAACAATGAGAGAAGTGAACACATGCCAGGAAGATGTACACAACGGAAACTGTTTCACTGCCTGGCAAGGTCAGAAAAAACCTCCTAGGGTAGGTGACATTTGAGTCGTATGTTAGGGTAGATCAGTGGGTGGGAGTTTAGAAAGGAAACATGGGGAGAAGAGAAACTCCAGGCAGAGAAGCGGGGGCTAGCAGCAAGAAAAGAGCATGGGACGCCCAGGGACATGAGGAATTCAGTGAGGTCACTGTGCAGAACGCAGGAAGTGGTAGGAGATGGAGCTGGAAGATAGGTAAGGCACCGGAATCTAAAGGGGTGGAGGCCAGGCTAAGAAAGTCTTGTCCTACAGATAATGGTAAGGGGCAGAATGAGGAATAAGGGCCAGAGAAAGAATATTCAGAAAAGTGAGAAAAATCAAGGTAACTGATGTCAGGAAATTATGGAGGAGTTTCAAGGAGTGTGAAGCACTGTGGAAAGGTTCCAGAGGATGGGAGTCTAAAAAAAAGTCAACTAGGAAGTCACAGGAGACCTTAATTCAACAAATGTTTTAGCGTCACCAGAGCCCCAAGGCAAGTAACAAGAGGAAAAGATCGCACATGGTCCATGGTACCCGAGTTGTCACGGAAGAGGTGGCAGCTGAACTGGGCCTTACAAGAGTTCAGAGGAAGGGAAAGCAGGACCTGGTTAGGCAATAGCGGGACCCCAGTGGAAGTCTGCAAGGGTAAGGAGGATCTGAGGCTTTTCCTAACTTACTTTACCTTGACCTCTATTTTATTTTGCATCTCTACTTTATGTCTATATAGTACTGTCTAAGAGAACTTTCTGTAATGATGGAAATGTTTTACACCTGTACTACTATGGAAGCCTCTGGCTACTTATGGCTAGTGAGTCCTAAAATGTGACTACTTAACTGAGAAACTGAATTTAAAATTTTAATTTTAATTACAATTTTAATTTTAAATGACCACATGTAGCTACTGGTACTGAAGAGCAAGAGCCATTTACCAAATTTCTGCTCGTTTTGCTATAAATAGTCCTCTACTTAAAGGCTCCAAAAAGACAAGGACCATATCCTGTTTTATTCCCCTACACATCTCCATCACTTAGGCCAGTGCCTGGCACATAACAGATGGTCAATAAATATTTGTTGAGTGACTAAATAAATGGGCTCACATGGATCATAACTACATCAATTACCTTTTAATGCTGCAAACACAAAAATATTTTAGCTACAATCCCATGGGTGAGGAAACGTCAGCAGAGTAAGTAGGCTGTGGAAATGCGTGCAGAGCACGTGCAGGCCCACAGCGCTGGGTCCCTGCTCTGAGGGTGCCTAGACCACTCATCTATGATAAAAGTGGAGCTCAGGCCCATGAGTTCTGGGGGGAAAAAGAGCCAGCTAGGGCCCTGTGAGGTGGCCAATCCTTTCTGGAGACTAATTACAAATTCGAATTCCAAGCAGCCTGGCTAGAACCTAAGGTCCCCAAATGGCCGTAAGACAAGAAGGCCTCATTACACCATGCATGCGCATAGCTTTCTCCAGTCTTTTTATGCACACTTCCAAAAGGACTACTTTAAAAAAAACCCTGGATATAAGTAACTAAGATCACTTTAGTTATAAATTCGCAAGGCAGATCACATTTTTTTTTCAGGTGGTAATTGTTATAGAAAGGCTACTGCGTTCTGATTAATCTATTCAGCATTTGAAAGAAATAACCCAAATCCACTATGAACTTATGGATAAACCTGAGAGTAAAAAATTATTATAACTTTACCTTGTGCAGCAATGAATTTGTTCTTTTCTTGGTAGCCCTGGTGGGAGGGGAGAGTGAGGAAGAAAGTGAAAACCAAAAATGGATTGGAAATGAAATTCTCCAGACTCCCAACCAGTTAACAAAGTCTCCCTTGTGAAGAGGTTCAGGCAATTAACAAGAATTCCATTCTGGAAGTTTCTAAGGGATTAGTTTTAGATAGCAGCAATCAAAGACTACCTAGATTATATGATCTAGGTAGTCTTCTCAAAGTAAATTATTAATGAAGAATACCCAGCCCTGGCTGGTGTGGCTCAGTGGATTGAGAGCCAGCCTGCAAACCAAAGAGTTTCTGGTTCAATTCCCAGTCTAGGGCACGTGCCTGGGTTGTGGGCCAGGTCCCAGTGGGGGTGCTTGAGAGGCAACCACACATTGATGTTTCTCTCCCGCTCTTCCTCTCTCCCTTCTCCTCTTTACAAATAAATAAAATCTTAAAAAAAAAAAGAAAGAAAAGAATATCCAAATACCAATTTCTAGGCTAGACCCTGTTTCTGACTCTTTCTCGGAGCCTGCCAATCTGGGGCTTAGTGTCAATAAGAACCTTCCAAGGAAGAAGCATATGTGGTGGTTCCATGCATGAAGCTGGGCCCACACTAGGGAGGAAACAGTGTTACTGTATTTTGCCACACATAATGCACTCCCGGTATAGTGAGCACCCACATTTTAGCACTGGTTCCCATGTATAATGCACACCCTTATTTTCCCCTCAAAAGTCTGGGCAAAAAGTGCACACTATGCATGGCAAAATATGGTATTTTATTGATGTTGCTTTACTCTGATGCAGAAACTTTCTGGGAATAACCTGTGGGTATGGTGGGCCAGCTCCTAGCATTCTGGTTCTCCACTAAAAGCAGTGAGAAGCACAGGAGCTTGGGGATACAGATAAGGAGCCTCTGAAAAACTGCCAACAGGCACACCTTCCTGTTTAGTGTTTATTATTTCAGTTATACATCTTTTCAACCTCACTGTTTAAATGTTGTGCTCACTTGAGAAGTCCCAGGTAAGTGAGAAATTACTTGGTCTAAGGACTGTTAATTACCTATTGCCTTTCAAACAACAGTAAGATGGGCAATGGGTGGCAGTTTCATGAATGGGACACCTGGTCACACCAAAGTGATGACGTAAAATACAAGTCTGCAAGGCAGTGGCAGAATAAAGAAGGCAGCATGTAACTTCAGTTTTAAATTCTAATGCTTTTAGTCATTACAAGATGGAAACTGAGAAAGCCTTAATTCAGGATGCTGCATTCTGCTTTAGTATAAAACTTGTAATTAAAACTGAGAAGTTCTTGGAGTATGTTAAGCCATACCATATCCATGCTCCACGAGAAGTCACTGCAGTTCTCACCGAGCTTGTGGGCCAGAAATAGACTGAAAGCACAATGGAGAGCCCAGCCCCAAAGTGCTTCCTACCCCATCTCTATAAGGAGTGGCCCTATGTACCCATGAACGCATACCTACCTGATATGGCAACACTGCTTAACCCATTACGTATAACTAGAATGAAGCAAAACTGCTGATCTTCCTTGTGTTATGTTGGTGAAATAAATGTGGCTCCCTGGATCCTGAGATGTTTTTGAATTCTGAAAGTCAAATCCCAGCTGACTCTGGATGGTAACTATATTCCTACCAGTTTAAAAAAACAACAAAAAACACTTCTCAAGGCCCTATACACTCTTAAACATTTAAAGGTGAGTGAGAAAATCAGTTCCTTCTAAGACTCCAGGCTGGAAGCCCACTTGCCAACTGTGCCACTGCCTGTTTTGTTTCCTCCTGTGACCAACGTCAGGTTCACTTTCAGATCTTCGTGTTCCCCAAACCACAGGTCCCATTGACTGTTAGCTCACCACTCCGTGGTGCCCAGTACACCACTTCCCCTCAAGACCCATCTGTGATCACAGCTCTCTGTGATGGCTACATATGTCTGTTAATATATACTGACCACTGAATTTCAAATTTTAAGTGGGTGAAAATTATGGTATATGAATTATATCTCACTAAAGCTGTTAAAATTTTTAAAAACAATTAGGGGTGATGGCAGCATAACTTGGTAAACTCAATAAAAACTGAATTCTACACTTTAAATAGACAGATTTTTGTTATAAAAACTATACTTCAATGACGTTGGGGAGAAAAAGGGTTTGGTAAGTTAACTGGCAGCCTATGACAAGTGGCCTTGATTTACTTTAGCGAAGGACACTGTCTGCTCCTATACTCCAGCCCAAGGCACATCTGCTCCTTCTTCCTCAACAGATCTCTCATTTGCACTGAACCCTGCCGACCACCAAACGCTTTGCCATGCTTTACTCTGCCTTCTGAGATGCTCTTCTCTCCCAGTTTCCAATTATTTCATTCCAGAGTGCCTTCTGCTCCATGTGCCTGGCAGAGGCTGGTGGGTCCCATGCCCAATCTTCTCACTCTAATGACTTCCAAGACCACAGCTTTGAAATATCTCCTCTGAGCTCCAAATCAGTATGACTAACTGTATGCTGGATACATCCACATGGGTCATCCTATTCTCTATATGCTCCACTCCCTCAAATATACAATTAATCACCGAGTCCTGTTAAATTCTACCTCCAAAGTCGTTTTTACTTTGTCACTTCCTCTCCAACCTTTCTACAGGCCCTCATCATCTGTAACCTGCTACTGTAACAACCCCCAGTTGGTCCTTCTAAATCCATGTTGCACACAGTAACCTGAGGGCCCAATATACAAATGTGGCCACGTCACTTCTTGTCTTTAATACCTTTTGATGTTACCCTATTGCCCAGAGAATTAATCAAAACCTTTGACTGTACTGAAAATTCACAGATACTGTAAGGTGGCTCACTCAGCACACAGTCCCACCCACTGCTATCTTAACTTTCTCACTACACAGGCTGAGAAACTAAAAGCTAAATTCCCTCAAGTGCCCCCTTGCAGTCCAGTTTTGCACAGCTTCTTTACTAGCTTATTCCTAGCAGATGTTCCCACACAGGACCTGGGGTAGAAGTGAGCAATGTGAGATAGTGACTGTGCTAGGAAGACTTGGTCTTTGGGCAAGCATGGCAGCAGAAGCACCCAGGTCTTCTGTAGCACTTGTGCAGAAGTTTCACTATGAGAGTCACATGGGGCAGTTGGGTACATCTCTGACTGCTCTGTTCCTCACTGAGCAGAACCTTACCTTGGTTCACTGGCTCTCCCACAAATTTTAAAGGCTACCCAATATGTTCTAATAAGCTCCTTCCTGCTTAAAAGCGTAGACAAAGTGACTCCTCTGTTTGTAACTAAGAACCTCAATGGAAATATTTCACATTCAATGCCTTCCAAGACTGAGTTCCTACCAACTCCCCAAGCCTCATGCTCCATGACTTCCCATCTTGGACATGTATCATTAAAGACTGCTGTTTCCAATCTGATTTTGTTCATGCTTCTCCTTTTGCTTTGAAGTTTCTGCCCATCTTTCTTCTCTTGAACACAGACTTACCCTTCAATATTAAGCTCTACTCAATCACCAGGTTGGCTGAATGTTTCCTTCTCTGAGTCCCACAGAACCTGGCCATACCTCCTTCACACACACTGTACGTTACAGAAAACAATCTACCTGTGCGTCTCACCAGGGACCCCATCTTATCTCTATCACCTCTGTGCCTACCCACAGTGCTTAGTACACAGCAGGTTCTCAAAAAATGTTGACTGAGTTTAATAAACTGTGGAACCTAAATATTCTTTAATCCTTGACTCTCACTCATGGGTAACTACATGCTTTTTTCCCCCTTTTCGATTGTCACCGAGATCATAGGTGCCCCCACTTTAACTCTCTTTTTCTAAACTCTCACGTCACCTATTAGTGACTCTCTAATAACCATCAAGGCATTATAAGGTGCCCTATTGTGAGCACCAACTAAACATGGCCAAAGGAGGCTTGCTTGCTCAATGGCCTTGCTCAACATCACCATGAACAGACCAATCTTACCTGCTTACCAGCCTTAACATCCAACTAACTTTTGTCTGTCTCTACTTCAGTCTGGGAAGGAGCCAAGTTGGTTATGATGACAGACACTGCTAGTTACTAACTCAAAAGCCACTCCTCCCCTTTCTTCTTTCACATTATTACCATAATTTTCTTTTACATACAATATAAATGTTTTATTAATGGTCGCATGTCATCCCCTTGGGCCATGTGGTCTACTCAGACATCCAGGACCCAGGCACAAACTCAGCACAGCCTCTGAGCATCTTGATCTGACTCCATTATGGTGAGTACGTTGCCCTTGCACACAGGGCCTTTCACACTGCAGATGATGGAGTGGCTAGTGTCGTCCATGAATTCCATGCACACCTATGTGCACCGTTCCCGGGAGCTGATCCTGCCTAGCACCTTGGTGACCGTGGCTAGCATGACACATTGCATACAACACGTGTCCATGAGGGTGGTGGACTTCAGTCAACTTCAGTCAACTCTAGAAGTGGCCTACATCTGCCTTCAGGCTATGAAATAAATAAACGTGCCTGTCTAGACCAATTTTATTTGAATATTCTCTTGCCTGCAGAAGAAAATATTCTGATTATTCCTGTACTTGCCTGCAAACATTAAAGTCAACTTGTTCCTCCCAATCTCTTCATCACAATCCTTGATGTAAGTCCTAGGAATGAAGCTGACTGCCAGCCCCTCTCCATTTTCTTTATTTACCACACCAATCATTTCTCTACCAGGCTTCCTTTCCTTCCAACGGCAAACATGTGACCATCATTGTTAAACATGCCCAAACGGTTCCATTTCTGAAGTCCAACTGATGGCTATTTTTGTCATAGCCTCTTACTCTTTCATCTTTCTTCTTTTCTTATCCCAACCCTGTTCTTCCACTTTCTTAAGACCTCTAGTTCCTTGATCCCACCATCTTTTCCTAGCATATTAGTTCATTCCTAATATCACTTCCTTTCTCTACTGAATCTGAAGCCCTTGGCTACTTGAAGTAGCAAATGACAATGGCCAGTCCCTGTGTCTGAGTACCACATGTTCTCTACATGCCTGGGGTACAGCTGGAGAAAATCTTAGAACTAAGGCCCTATATACCAATGATTTTCATTTTAGGTAGGCTCTCATTGCAGCTGGACATGCCCTTTTCTTTCCCTTTCAGCTTTCTTATGGATCTCAGAAGCCTTTCCAAACTTTCATTATTCTAAGTCACAGTCCCATCTCCTTCTTTTAGCAGATAGCCATGACTTTACTTCTTAGAGAGAACAGACGAGTTCCCTCAGCTTGCTTTATCCACATATACAAACCATCTCTATCTATTCTGTATCTTCCTTTACCATCAATCCCAGAGAAAGAAATCTTTCCATCAGTAATCTTTTTAAAAAAATTGTAGTAAAATACATTTAACATAAAACTGACCATTTTAGCCACTTTTGTGTATACAGTTTTGTGGCATTAAGTTTATTCACACTGTTGGGCAACCATTACCGCCATCCATCTCCATAAATTTCTCGCCTTTCTAGACTGAAACTCTGTATCTATTAAACAATAATTCCTTATTCCTTGATCCCCCTAGCCCTTGACAACCACCATTCTACTTTCTGTGAATTTGGCTACTCTAGGAACCTCATGGAAGTAGAATGATACAATATCTGTCCTTTAGTGACTGGCTTATTTCACTTAGCGTAATGTCTTTAAGGTTCATTCATGTTATAGCATATGTCAGAATTTCCTTCCTTTTAAGGCCAAGTAATATTCCATGGCATGTTTAGACCACAGTTTGCTTATCCATGTATCTGTTGGTGGGCACTTGGGTAACTTCTACTCTTGGCTATTGTAGTTAATGCTGCTATGAACATGGGTGTACAAATTCCATCAGTATTCTTCTCAAGCATCCTACTTCAGTAGTCAGGCTTATTCTTGCTAGCGTGTACTCTCTCTGTCTTTTCAAACTCTCTTTCTTTACTAGCTTCTTCCCCATATAAAACATACTCCAGTCTCTCACACCATCTCTATAAATATTCTCTAAATCACCCCTAAAAACTTCCTCCCAGTTGCAGTTCTTTCCTCAGCCTTGGTTCATGACAGACATGTCAAACCAGATTTCGCTGGTATTAGGTACTGTTATGCTATTCTCCATTATTTTTACTATAGATTGCAAAGCCTGCTTTTGTTTTTAGTTTTCTGAATAAGCTCAATAAAGTATTCACTGACTCTCACAATGGTCATTCAAGGTAATGATGAGAAAAGCTTGAGTTCCTTACATTGATGAACGAAGCATTGATATAATCAGAATCTGGAACTCCTTCAACTGGTGTCAGATGGACTCTAGAGTGATCATCTAGGAAAAAACCCAGGAATTAATATTTAAATATTAATTAGTTAACATTAAAA
The DNA here is from genome assembly GCA_028533065.1 of Trachops cirrhosus. Classification (NCBI taxonomy): domain Eukaryota; kingdom Metazoa; phylum Chordata; class Mammalia; order Chiroptera; family Phyllostomidae; genus Trachops; species Trachops cirrhosus. Next base: position 70,988,093 of record CM052547.1, read on the forward strand.
TAGTTCAATCCAATTTTATTTCTCAGTGGTCCTGATACAACTGGACCAGATAAGACATTTGTGTCTATGGTACAGAGACACATATGTATAAAGATGCTATTGCAGCACTATTTGTCACAGCAAAAATTTGGACACGTCTCAACCATCATTAGGGGGACTAGTTAAATGAATTTAGATATATCCACAATATGGAATAGTAAGCAGTTGATAAAGAGGAAAGTGAAAACTTTTGTTTCTCAACAAATGAACTGACAATATACATCATTAAAAGAAAAACGGTCTGAGCAATGTATATAATATACGGATTACATTTTTTAACATATATAATATATACATATATTCATACACAAATAAGATGTATCTACAAATGCCTAGAATAGTGATCTCTAATATATTATGCACCCAAAAAGTACCAGAAGTTTTTTAAAGAATGAGTTATATATGTTTGTGTGTGTGCATGCATGTGCATGTTTGAAAAGCCATTATAAAATTGAGGCAAAGTTCAAATATTTTGCTCTTTTATCTCATTGAATTATGCATATCCCATTCTGGAGACCAGTGACCTAGAAAAATGTATTAGACTATAGATCAACAGATTAGCAATGGCTAACTCTGGGAAGAAGTTATGAAGCGAGAACATTGTTACTAGAATTTTTTCACAATAAGTGCTACAGAAAACCATTAACCCACTTCCTCTCTGGTCTGAGTGAAACTAAACATCTGAGTTCTCCTTAACCTGCTAGAAACTTTAGGCCTGCCACAAAAAAACCTGTTTAAGCACCCCAATTGACTCTGTGAGCACCTGGTGTCGCCCTGGGAGCCATAAGGGCGATTTCAGGTTGACAGAAGGCCTGATCTCACCCTCCTTACCAACCTTCTTATGATCAATCACAAGATTCTTTCCAGTGTCAGCAAAACTGGCTAGAGATGCAGTTTCAGGTTACATTCCAAGAAACCCTACAAACACTCACAAGGCAAGATGTTTACATATCGATTTTTTTCCTTATTTTCCTCCTTGGAGGCGGCTTCACAGGTGGCTTGGATAGGACAAGCAGGGAGAGCCTGAAAGGTTAAGAGAAATTAGAGGATTTACTAACAGGGATAAACACCAAATGTGCAAATTGCTACACCAAATCCCAACCTGGCAGCAAGTTCTACGTTTGCTTGAGGAAAAAATATGGGCCCAAGCGAACACTTACAGCCTAACACAGACAGTGCACCTCTCCTCTAGAGAGCCAGCAAGTTTCTTAGTTTACCACCAAGAATCCCCAGGGAGCAGGATGTCCTTCCTGTTACTATGCAGCATGCTCTTTATACAATTACTGTGTGGTTAGGGACCAGTTACAACGTTGGGTCGAAATGGACCACCCCTGTTAGCAGGAGTGGGGACATAACTGAGGGTATGAGCCCTTTATCCCCATGCTAATCATCACACAAGGATGAGATGCACCTGAGTGAACCAAGCAGGAGGGCTCTGGGTGGTTAGCTGAGTTAGGTTCTCTCTAGGGCCCTGACAAATGGGCATGACAGCCCAGCCTCTAGCATATGTGGCAAAGAAGAATGGACAGGTGTTTACATGGATTCAGCAGTTAGGCAGAAGAGGACTTGGGTGAGTTGACAGTGACTATGCAGCAGTTTTGAAGCAAATGTATATTAAGTAAGTATGTGGATAAGCATAAATGGTTTGACATGAGATAGTCTAGAATATCTGGAATTAAGCAAATCTGTTAAACTTTCTAGGACCAAGTTTCCTCATCTGTAAAATTGAGATGCTAATATCTGCCACATAAGGAATAAAGAAGATAATAATCTCATGTCTGGCATAGAATAAGAATTTAATAAACTAAGAAAGCAAAAAGGGAAGCTGTTTAAAATTCTAACCTAGAAACCTTTCTAGTAAGTGATTTGGAAATATGTTTTATGATACTTAAAAATATTCATACTCTTTGATCTAGGAACTCCACTTCTGAGAATCTAGCCTAAAGAAAGAAAAATCTCTATGTTCAAATTATTTACTTCATCATTGTTTAGAATGATACAAAACTGAAAACAACCTTAGTATTCAGCAGTAGGGAAAGACATCAGAAATTATGGTTCATGTATTATTTTTCATTTAGTCTTTTAACAAATACATATTGTATACTATTAGATATCAGGCTAGATACAAAGCAAACAATAGTGAAGCAATCATATATATAGTTCTTGCTCTCATAGACAATACAAACTTGTGGGTGAAAGACGGACATTAAACAAATAAAACAAATGAGCATAAAACTAAACACCACGATAAATGCAATGAAAGAACAAAATGCTATTAGAGAAAGAATACTTAAATTTATACTACAAAGTGGATCTCTATGAGGAACGATAAGTATGGAAAATAGTGAACAGCTTCTGTGGTGACTCAGAGGCAGGAGAAGACTTGACTTGTGGGAAGAAGTAAAAGGTCAGTGAATGTGTGACGTAGAAAGTGTGATTTGGTGGGGATGGCAAGAGGAAGTGGGAGATGAGCTTGGTAAGGTTAACTCACACATTTCCACAGGTCCTTCAATAGGGAGCTAGAATTTTATTTTAAGTGAATGAGGAAATCTTTCAAGGTTTTAAAACTGCAATCCAATATTCATGTCAAAGAATCACTCTGGCTGCTACACTGAAAATGGACTGGTAGGCAAGAACAGAAACATGGAAAGATGATGATGGTACAAGGAAATAGATGCATTTGAGATATATTCTGGAGACAGAATGAATAGATTTAGAGATGGAAAAAAGGGAATGTAGATTGGGGAGAGAAAGAGACAGGAATGAAAGATGACTCTTAGGTTTCTGGTTTTGATAATCAAAAAAATATATTATTAGGTAAAGGAAATTCCAGCCTACAAGGCACCAATTTTGCTAGATGAGAGCAAGAGCTCTAAGAAGGGAGCAACTGTATTTCCTGGGAATCAGCAAGACAGTGATAGGAGAAATTAAAATAATAGATCCTAAGATAAGGGGAGTCATGGTCTCATAGTCCATCTGCCTTCACTTACTCAAGATTGATCTTCCAGAGTTAAAACCCTGGAGGTTCTGCATGTTATTTTATTAATAAAGGCAATTTATGCTGCCGATACATAAGAGGGAAAAAAGAGTATCCTGAGCAGGACTCTTCCACATGGAACAGAGACACTGCTTAAGACTGGAATGTCCCCCTGACCAGCACGGCTCGGCTGAGCTTTGTCCTGCTCAACGAAGAGTCACTGGTTCCACTCCTGGTCAGGGCACATGCCTGGGTTGTGAGGCCAGGTCCCCGGTTGGGGTGCGTGCAAGAGGCAACTGATCCACACTTCTTTCCCTCTCTTCCTCCCTCCCTCCCATCTAAACAAACAAACAAACAAACAAACAAATAATCAATATTAAAAAAAAGAAAAGACTGGAATTTCCCAATTTACCCAGAGAGGCTAGATTTCCTCATGTTTCTACCCTGGTACAGGGCAGGATGAGACACATTTTTTAAAGCCCTCACAACTAATCCGGAGGCATCACTTTCCTTGTACATTCCCTGTCTAAAATGATGTAGAACAAAGACAGTGACAGCAAGACTTGAAAACAGTCCCCAGGGTCAGAAATGATAATGACCACACCTCATAGTCCTATCAGTATCCCTAGCTCCCCAAATCATGATGATAAAAATTAGGTCTCCAGCCACAGTAAGGCTCCTAAAAGGAAAGTGAGGATGAAACAGGAGCCACTGTTTGACAAGGGAGAAGGGTCTGCTCTTAGAGACCACAGTGCTATATACAAAGGGTCAGACTGAAGAGCCTACATCAGGGATGAAAACAAAGAGAATCCTACTCCTTTCAGTTTCTACGCTGAAAAACCTAGCCCACAGACCTAGGAAGCAGCAGCTGAAACAGGAAGCTATAGATGTTGTATTCTCTCAAAACGCTAGGTGGCATCGAAAACCATTTCATCCCTTGCATAAGCCTTCACTGGAAACAAGGCTTTGTATTAAGTCTTCTTTTAAAAATCAGTTTTTTAAAAATTGTTTTTCAATTTCTATATTTATAAAAATGAAAATATATCCTTCACATGATTTAACTCAGAAGTTCTCTTTGGGCCCTTCCCTCGTCATATACTATTCCTTCTCTCACACGTAAACTTGGAATTTTGTAATTATTATTACCTTGCTTTAATTTATTTATATCCCACACATCTTGTATCCTTGAACAATATTTTTTATTGTTGTCTATTTTATTTATAAAAATTAAATCATAATCAAGTGGCAACTTATTCCCCCCTCCAAATATTATGTTCTGAAAATTCATCTAGGTTGTTCCATGCAGCCAAAGTGCATTCACTTTACTTTGTAGCATTGCATTTTGAGTCCATACCAACATTTGTTCATTTTACTACTAACAAATATTTGGGCTGTTTACAGTGAACAGTCCTAGTTTGAGCACTAACTGGTATGTGTGTCCTCATGCACATATGCAAGTGTTTTAGGTGTGAGTATTTATAACTTTACCAGATGAGGTCAAATTGTTTTTCCAAGTAGTTGTACCAATTTACACTCCCATCAGCAAAGAACCACTCCCCCAGTGGTTCTGTATCCTCATCAACATTTGCTATTGTAAGATTCTGAATATATCAAATGTCAGTTTAATTTACATTTCTCTGATTTATTAATGATGTTGACCACTTTCCATAGTTTACTGGTCAACAGGGTTTCCTCTTTTGTGAATTACCTCGCAAGCACTTTCCCCATATTTTTCCTACTGGATTGCTTGTTTGTTTTCTTATTAATTTGTAGGAGTTGTTTATGTATTCTGGGTAATCATTCTTCATCAGTTGTGTTACAAATATTTTTTTTTTGCCAAGTTTGTGGCTGTCCTTTCATTTTCTTTATATCTACTTATAAACAGAAAACTTGCATTTTAATGTAGTCAAGTTAATTAATCTTTCCCTCTGTCAACATTTTAAGTCTTCAACCTTTTCTACTGTGAGATTATATTTTCCTATATTATTGTCTCTACATTTCATCATTTTGTCTTTTAGATTTCAGTATGTACACTAACTGGGATTGATTTTTGTGTTTGGTATGAGACAAGAATTCAATTTCATTTATTCCCATAGGATTACCCAACTGTCCCAGAACTATTTATTGTAAAGACCATCCTTTCCCCCACCAAAACTGCAGCAGCGTTTGTCATTCATAGGCTTCCATTTACACACAAATCTGCTTTTGAGCTCTCTATTTTATTCCATCGATCAATCCATCTATCCCAGTGCCAATACACAAGTGTCTTCATTGCTAGATTTTATAATAACTCTTTATATCTGGTAAGGCAGGTCTCCTCACCTTGTTCTTCTTCTTCAGGAATGTCTTGGCTATTCTTGAATCTTTTCTCCTCCATATAAATTTTAGAATCAGCTTGTCAAGTTCCACAAAAAACCTGTTGGGATTTTTATTGGAATTGCATTGAATCTATATATCAGTTCGGGGAGAATTGACATCTTTACAATATTGAGCCTTTTAATCCATTGATCTCATCTTTCACTAATTTAGGTTTTCTTTTAATGTCTTTAAACATTTTAATAATTTTCTCCAACGAATTTGTAAATATTTTGTTAAATTTGTTCATAGGTATTTAACATTTTAAATGCTACTATAAATAGCCACCTTTTAAAAATTATTATTAAAATAAATAAAAATTATCAATAGATTCTGATTGTGGCTTATGTATGGAAATGCATTAATTTTTAATGCTGTTTTTGTATCTATTGATCTTCCTAAAATAACTTACTAATTCTAATAATTTATCTGATGAAACTGAATTTCTTTGAAGACAATATTCTATTCTGTGAAAAATGCATATTTTATCTCTTCCTTTCCAATCTTCAATTCCTTTTATTTCTTTTCTTGCCTCACTATTCTGCCTAAGATCTTCAATACTGTACTGAATCTCATTTATTCACTTTTATGTTTAAATTGCCTTTTAAATACTCTCAACCTAGCCCTGGCTGGTGTGGCTTGGTGGATTAAGTGCTGGCCTGTGAACCAAAGGGTTGCTGGTTTGATTCCCAGTCTAGGACACATGCCTGGGTTGAGAGCCAGGTCCCCAGTAGGGGTCATGCGAGAGGCAACCACACACTGATGTTTCTCGCCCTCTTTTCTTCCTCCATTCACCTCTCTAAAAGTAAATAAATAAAATCTTTTAAAAAGAAAACAAAATTCTCAACCTAATAGCTACCAATGCCTGAAAATTCTGCTGTGATGGAGAATATACTAACTTCCAAGGAAGTTCACCTGATCTTGGAACAGTTTATTTGGAAGGACCCAACACCCAAATACACAGTTTCTTTTGTATTTCCCTTGCACTGACTAGTGTAAAACTCAGATGTCAGCTGGAGCTTTCTCTGCCCCTTGGGAATCCTGAATGTTCCATTTCCTGGACTGCTGAATTCGAAGCCATTGACACAGCGCTTGCTAATTCCTATAGGTCTTTGGCTCTAATCCATTTGTTTAGAGACAACTCATCAATGTAGATGCTATTCTGCCTCTGCCTCACTCCGATGACACACAGTCCTGTCACCAGATTACACACACATGCTTGTTCATCTAGAAACCCAAGAATGAAGCTGTCTCTACTAAAGATGCAGGATCCTGAGAAACGGGATGTCACACTTTGCAATGCACTGATTTTAACCATCTCACTGGCTCCACCTCACTCTCTCTCTTCTCTTTCCTATCCCCTTCCTTTAAGGAGCTAGTCTATCTTTTCTGTTTTTAAACTTTGAACATGCTTTAGGAATCTCAGTAAGTGGCTTTTGAAAGCGTTTCTTTTAAAAAAATTCAGTGCTTCTTTCTGAAACAAATGCTGGCCAATAAAAACATTCCAGCTCATAATTCTAGGACTAAAACAATCTCATGGAAATTTCAACCATGGTGGGGTTTCATAAAGACGCTACACACTCTCCTTCTTGCCTGTGAAATATCTGAAAACAGCTGTCATGTCCTGTGCCTAATGTTCCTTCAGCTGTTCACCCCCATGGTACAGTTTTTCGCCAAAACAACTTCCCATTCAGTGTTACTGTTTTTCGCAAAGACCTGACCACAAGACTCCTGGCACAGTTCAAGCTAGGGACATCAACTCTTTATTCTACATGTTGTATATCCATCCTAAAGCTAAGCTCCATTAGCTTTTTTTACCATAATTTTAAAAAACCTCTGCTTTTAAAAACATTATTAAAAATATGCTTTTGTAAAAGAAGTCAAATAATTTAGAAGAAAGAAGTTCCCTATCATGTCTCTCCCATATTCTACCTCCCCTTATAGGTAGCCCATTGCTCACACTTTACAGTATTCTTCCAAACTTAAAAAAGCATGTTAACACAGTCACACACAGATGTACATTTTTTAAAGGGGGTATTATACCATGTATAGCCCTCTGTGATGTGTTTTCTCCATTGACAGTACAACTTGGAGATCTTTCTATGTCAACACATTAATTTTAATGACAGAATTTCATAATGGATTCAAGACATCATTTAGCTATTCTGCTATTGATAGATATCTGCTTTTCATTTTATTTTCTTTGCTATTATAAATGATGCTGTAATGAACATCCATGTACAAATGCATATTTGGTTTTCTGTTAGAGTCCCAGAAGTTAGGTCAGATAGTGTAAGCATTTAAAACTTCCCTGATACTGTAAAATCATCCTTCCAATGCTATACCAATTTAAACTCCTTCTACCATGTATAACAGTATCTGTATCCTCATACCTTTGTGCAAACTTGACATTAATCTTTTACAATTTTCATATCTGACAGGCCCAAAATAATGGTTAGTTTTAATCTGATTACTAGATAGAGTTGAGCTTTTTTTCATGTTTGTAGACCATTTGTTTTTCTTCTGTGAATTGCCCATTTTGCTAAAGCAATGTTCACTTTTTCCTTACAGGTTTGTAGATACTCTTTATGTATTATGGAAAATTCTGTCTACCTGATAGAATAGCTTCTATCAGTTGGCTGCTTTTTCATGGAGACATTTGTCATAGGGACATTTAACATTTTAAATATATTTACTATTTTTCAATCTATTCCGCTCTGGCTTCTGAATCTTGTGTTCTACTTATTAGAAAGGCCCTCCTCATCTCATGACAGTAAAAACATTATTCTATGGTAACAGACACAGATTGGTGTGTCTGCCCTGGGTGTTATTCACCAGCCTCCTTCCCGACAGCGCCGACGATGCAAGCACGGGCACACTTGCCCCACACAGATTCTGTCAGGATTCTGAAACCCCAAAAGAAGCAGAGGCTCCCTGAGAGGGCCCCAAAGCCAGCAAACAGACCCTGCTCTGCCTAAGGGCTGGTTGTCTACCTTATCTCTTGGTTCTGCCAGCTCCCCCCCAGCGCCCCCAGTGTCTCCCCAGTTGACAGTTCTGTTGTTTTACTTAATTTAGTTGAGTTGACTTCTCTGGTTTTTAAATAAAGGACCATAACTGACTTATCAGTTAGCATCAGGGAGTAGGTTGGTTGAGAGACTGATGGGGGAAATGTGGGTGATGTAAACCTTGATTCCTCTGTTCAGATAAAGAGAAAGGAACTGTCAGTCAATTTTCAGGAAGGGAAAGAGCAAGTCATTCATAGTTTACAACATAGTGTACAACAGTTACTTCAGTTATTGCTTGTGATCACTTGGAATGCGTTTCAGCTGGTGGTAAAGGGGTGGGAGAGTCCCAACAAAAGGAGATGAGAATTGCTGAAACAGAGGAATAGGATTACTTCTGACCATAGTAGATAACAAAACAAGAAAAAGCCCAGTTCCAATATCAAAAGCTCATCTCCACAAACAGCACAAGACTCAGGGCCTTTCTATGACTCGCTGCATATTTTGCTGAACCCAACGTTAACATTTCAGAATTTTGCTGGTTGCTGAATGTTAATGACAATGAAATTCACATCTCTCCTGGGCTGATCATGTGAAAGACAGGGCCTTAGGTGAAATGACTGAAATGATGCTGAGACGTAACAGAGTTGTTGGAGAAGGCCAACTTCTAAAAATCTCTCTACTGCATCTTGCCTTCATGATGAAAATTTCTCTATAACCCAGCTCTCTCTGCTGATAGATAATGAGCCGTGCAAGCATAACACGATCTAGAGGGTAAAATACATAAAAAGGCAGAAAAGCAAAGAGCTGACAGAAGAAACTGCAGAAATTCAATGAGCTGGATCTTCAAAAATCATTTAAAAAGCGGGGGAGAGCATCATTTTTGGATAAAGCCAAATATATAATTATGGTATGGTTAACTAAACTTCTAAGTTAGTGTAACAGCTCAGGAAACTGGCCATAGTTCTAATGGTGGGCAAGGTTGGCCAGTGGAAACCTGTACTGAATGCGAGATTCAGCTAGGTAACAATGAAAAGCCAGAAAGATCTTGGCACAAAGTAGAGGAGATCAGTGTTACAGGGGATCCAAAGAGCTCAATCTTCCTACTGATACTTTCACCATGTCCCTGATGAGACCCACAAGTACCTTGCTGCAGGGTGTACAATGGTGAGGAAAGCACTAGAATCTTTCCGAAGTGCTTTCCTGGCTGTCTTTATCACAGAGAGATGATGGTGGAAGGGACTGGCTTCAAATTGGGAGTCCTGATCTTAGTGGAGTGGAAGGAACCTCAGAGGCCACAGTCACCAGGGCTCAAACAGCTCTGGTTGTGGATAATTCGTTGTGAAGCTCCCAGTAATGAAAATGGGAGGAAGCCAGCCCAGGTCAGTTGAGGACACCTGACTAGACTGCCATGCTAGAGAAAGGGTCCCTTTGCTCCCACTCCCAGGCCTGAGTCGGTTTACAGACCCAGAACCCTTCAATGATGGGCATATGTAAGGAAGAATCCTGCCACAGCACATCAGCATTCATATAACATGAACTATCGTCCTCATCTTCCCCTAAGAATCTGCAGCCATGTACTAGGGTAAATTTACCAGGTAAAGGGAAATACACCATATGGGGTCTGGCCTTGAGCTAACTAATTCCTGGGAACCCAGAATGTCACTATTTTATGCTAGTTAGAATGGAGCTTTTGCAGGCCAGCTGATGCAAGGAGTTTTGGCCTGAATTGGCCTCATGTTAGGAACTATTTTCCCAATGAATGGTTGGAACAGATATCTATAGCAAGCAGAATACCCACACTGTTCCCTAAACCCTTTGGATATGGACTAATACAGCAGAAAGAGCAAATGCAAGTTGCTGGAACAGTAATCTCTATTTACCAAAGGATAAGTCCCTAGGTGAGTCACAGAGATTCTAAGTACTATAGAAGACTTGAAAGTTGCAGGATAATGATAATACGTTTACATGTCCAAGTTTAGTGTTGGCATAAGTGAATGCTCAATGACTACTAGTATTAGCTATTCTGAGACTTCCTATTTACTCCCCACGCATACTACCAAATAGACTAGCACAAAAGACTGACCATTTTTAAGATGTCAGTAGATTATAACACATAAATCATGTGGAGCTGTGGATTTGAAGTTGCTTTTCCAGATATACTCTCCTTCCTATAGATTAACTTTACCCCTGGTCCCTGGAATAGCACTATTAACGAGGCCAACGAATGTTTTTTCCTTTATGGTGCACAAAGGCTACATGAAGCAATTTCCCTTTTTCATGGCAGAAGCAGCCTCAGTAATGTCACTTGGACCTTTCTCTGCTGTGATCTGGTTTATCGGGATTTTTGTCTCACTGTTTCACAGGACATCACCTCAGCAACTATGCTGATGACATCAAGCTGAGAGGACTTGAAGGGCAGGATGTTATGTATATGAGATGTACATGCCAGGCATAAAAATAAAAATATAGTGGCCTGCAGCCTCAGCCAAGTTTTCTCAAAGTCAAAGACTTGTCAGGATATCCCCTATGGACAAGTTGCTGCTTCCCTCCACCCCACCCTGGAGGAGGAGTCATGCTTGTCGGGCCATTTTGGATTTTGGAGACAGCATATACCACTGGCTGATGTCCTGCTTTGACTCATTGAGTGATCTGAAAAGAGAAGGCTCTCTAGCTGATCCAGGCCACAGAGAAACTGGCACTGGCAGAGCCTATGGGGCCCTAAGTGTCTGGTTAAGGTTGAGCTGGAGAATCATACTGAAAAACCTTAAGATTTGAGGACAAGACTATGAGCTTCTCAGCAAGACCATGTTCCTAGCTTAGCACTGGCTTCTGGTAGTGAATAGAAGCCTGACCATGGGACACCAAATATTCAAATGACTTCAACTACCCATCATAAACTAAATATTATGTGATTCAATAAGCCATAAATTTGGACATATCCAGAATTCCACCACCAGCTGGAAGTGATGTGTACAGAATAGTTGTCACACACCCACTCCCTTCAGTAGACACCTCTGATTTTCCAACGGTAACAACAGTTAACTGAGAAAGAAAAAATTTCTGGCCTAGTATACAAATGGCTCTGTGAGGCATGCTAGCCCATTTGGAGGTGAACTGCTGTGAGATAATCTGTTCAAAGGATGGCTCTGAGTGGGTATAAAAGAGAAATCCTTTCAGTGAACAGAACCTCAAGCAAGGGACCCTACTATCTATTGTAGTGGTCCCCAACCTTTTTGGAACCAGGGACCAGTTTTGTGGAGGACAATTTTTCCATGGATGGGGGGATTGGGGAGGGAGACAGGCGGCAGAGCTCAGGGAGCTCGGCTGATAATGGAAGCAAAGCTTTGTTTGCTTGCTGCTCAACTCCTGCTCTCCTGCTTCACCGTCCAGGTCCTAACAGGCCATGGACCGGTACCAGTCTGTGGCCAGGATCTAAACCAATCTCTGGGTAGTGGACAACTGGAACAAGAAAGATAGGAAATATTTATGTTCCATGTGTATGCTCACCAGAGGGCACTCATTGCTAACAACCAAGCAGATACTGGTCAGTCCTTTCCCTTAACATCTCAGTGCTGGCCCAAAGAGCCCATGAATATAGTGGCTATGGCTTCACAGCAATTGGCTCTTATCACAATATCTACTGAATTTGCCTACCATGCCTCTAAGAATACCACCTGCATCCAGGGATTTACTGGAATGCCTTGTCATGGGATCTCAGTGAATATTACCTTCAAACAAAGATCTCATTTCACAGAAAAAGAAATATGGACACGGGGTCACATACCCCATTACCCAGAGCAGTTGGCACCACGGACTGTACAACAGTAGAGTGTGTCTGTTAGAGACTTAGCTATGCTGCTAAGGCTGAGATGCCATCATGTGGGATGAGATAAACATTCTCAATCAATCACGAGCAACAATGGTGCTGTTTTTTTTAACAGGCAGAAAAAAGGGTCCAAGTCATTCTATTAACTCTTTCCAAGTAAATAGTCCCTTGCTTCACTTCTTGCCTCCCTCACCATCCATAATCCACACTGTAGCTTGTGACTTTCTCAGAGTGCAGATCTGACCACGTCACTGTCTGTTCCCCTAAACCCTTCAGTGGTGGGGCAGATGAGTGGTGACCTACCCACCTGGTAACTGTCCCTCCTTTCCTCCCTGCTACTGGAGCTCCAATAATCTGGACTGGTCTCAGTCAGTTGTAGTAAACCTATTTATCTCTGGCTTATGATTGGTTTAAAAAGAAGCATGTGACAAGGGAAGTCTCCAGAAGATTTTTGGTAAAATTTCCCTCACTGATAAAAGGAGACACACAGGAAGAAGCAGTCATCCTTTGTCCACTGGACCTTGTGATACCTCCATGTGCCTAGAACTGGGACAGCCATTTTGGTACTAGAGGGGAACCAGCCTCAGAGACAAAGCTGACACATGTGGTTAAGCTGAAAGGTGTGAAGGAGACTGAGAGTTTACCAATGTCCAAGTTGATAAATTAGCCAATTCTGGAACTGTCCCTCTATGTCCTCAAATCCATTCCCCTTTCCCTAATCATAACCACCTTATGTCAATCTATTAGCTGTAGCAGCCCTAACTATATTTCCTGCACCTATTCTGATCTCCCTGAAGGCCATTCTCTATATAACAGCCAGTCATTTTTCCAAAATATAAACCTAAATTCCCAAGATGATACCTTTATTCTGCAGTATGAGATAAGTCTTTACTTTCCACACTGAACTACTCCTTGTCTACGTAAGACACTCTGGGATCCCTATTCCAGATTCTAAAAGGGGACCTGTTTATACAGCCTCCTATTATTATGCACCAGTCCTTTATGTCCTATATTGCTATTTGAACTTACAGAGTTATTTTTGTTCTGGTTTAGGAACAGTGAGTTTGAGTGCAGGGACTGGATCTGTTGCTCGCCAGCATATCCCAGGCATCTAGCACATATTAGATGCTTAGTAAGTATTTACTAATCAATGTAACAGATGAGATGATGAATGGATAGATGGATGGGTAGATAAGGGAGGTGAGGCAAATCTTTCTTCATTTCCTGCCCATAATCACATTGGAAAGGAGTCAGATGAACTTGGTAAAAATTTTTTCACCTCTTAATCCATTAAAAACCTGATTTCTCCCCCAAGGCCTTAGGTCTGCTTTCCTCCCTGCTGACACACCAGTCTCAGCAAAAAACTCACATTGAATTCCTCTCTGAAGAGCTTATTGTCATCAGCCATTCTCCGGTTAATCTCTTCTTCCAGCTTGTCCACGGGCAGGGGTGGATACTTCCTGTTGGTGCTTGGGGACCTGGCCAGAAGTGGCATGCTCTGTGGCTCTGCAGTGCACAAGGGGGAACGTTGGTCAGGGGCCCTGGGAACCAGCCCTTCTCTGGAAACTAAACTGGGGACTCTAATTCATGGACTGAGCCTCCAAGAACTAGGGCTGCTCCCTTCAAGTCTTTTTATTTTTCCTATTAGGACAAGGAAACCCCTAATTTCTTGATTTTCTTCTTCATGAAGGTTTCCCATGCCATTAAAGGGTTCCTTACCCACATCCTCAGTGCGGCCATTGGACAAGCGGAAAGAATTGGAATGGCTCCCAGCTTGCTTGTATTTCTTAAACCTAATGAGAAAATGTTCATAGTGAAACACTAAGCACAGAGGCAGAAGAGACCAATCATTGGCTTTGTATTTCCACTTATCAATTCAGCCTTTCTAAATTTCCTTTACCAAATAAACAGGGTTTTTTAGAAACATGTTCTGCACATGCTGAGACAACTCCATTCTATGGTGCTCCTGCTCGCCTTAAGCACACTAGAATCCAAGCCAGGTAACACCACCAGTATACTCTAGCTTGTGGCTCTGTGCAGTTTCAGTTCCAGAACTCACTGGAGATCACAGCCATACCAGGTGAAAAAGAGATGAGTGGGGAGAACATAGTGTGTGTGTGTGTGTGTGTGTGTGTGTGTGTGTGTGGGACCCAGGAGGTGGGGTAGATAAAACTATCCATATCAAACAAAAATTCTGGTATTTTCCCAGTGCAACCAGGGAAAAGCCCAGAACTTCAGACTGGATGGGCACAGGTCCAGCCTCAAGTCTCCTGCAGAATGATGGGAGACATATGACAAATTATAGGGATGTACAAGGCTCCCCTTTCTTCATCCCTGTAGAAGAATAGAAGGAGCACACAGAACAGCTTAAGCCAGAGATAAGGGCAGAGTTAAACCCAGTTAGTCAGGGCAGTAACATGAGCAGGAAGAGAACAAACACACTTCCCTCATTTCTCCCGTGGGTTCCCCTTTCATGCTTTTGTTCCATTGAATAGCATTATCTAGAGGACCCTGGGAGTCAGAAAGGGGAACCCTATATAACTTACATGGTTTAATTCAGCATTCCAGGGTTGGGGGAACAAAGCCCCAACCAGAAATAACGTAGGCCTTTATTAAGCATAAAATCTCCACCAGGGCACTTTCAAGGGTTGCTTCAACAGGGCTAGATATGAAGACTTTAAACAGCTATCAGTAATAACACAGAATGTAGCTTCTTTCCTCAACCTCTAACTCACCATCCTGGACTTTAGGTTGGAGTGGAGTTGGGGGGCTTGACTTGGACAGGTGAAATCAAAGGGGAGGGGACTGGGTCTTGAGGAAGACTATGTAGAGCTTTTAAACCATTTCTAAGTAGAATTTTAATCTTAGGAGCACTATCATGAGTCATTTCCCTATATCCTACTTATTATCCTTACCCTACTATCTTCTGGACTGTGTGGGCTTGAGACCTGAGGTTACTGAAATAAGAGTCCACAAGAATGCAGAAGCATTAGCTCATATGCTCACCTTAACATGTACAGAACTATGATTATGAACACGATCACTAGCAGAAAGGACAGGGCCACCATCACTGCAATAATTGGAGTCTTATCTGAAATTGAAAGAACAAAACATGTCATTACCATTGTGTGCAAGAGCAGGCTCGAGCTGGCTGCTCAGGGCATGGACAGAGTGGCTGAGAGTGAGAGGAAAACACTTCCCACTGCTACCTCATCTCTGACCTATACATTTGTTTTCTAACTGTCCTCCTGCATTTGAATAAAAGCTCTTTGAAGACAGAGACTGTGTTTTGTTCATTGTTATAGAGCCTAAAACAGTGCTTAGTACACAAAAAATGAATATTTGAAAGCATGAACACATCCAATCCTGATGTTAATCTGGGTACGAGGGCTAACAATGTACTCTCTCCCCAGTTTCAATGGGCTCCATCTAGAGGAAGATAGGAAAGAAAGAAAAAAGGACAATTTTCCAATCATAAACCCAAATGGTTTCCTGGCACAGAAAATACTGTTCCTGATGGAAAAGCAAGGAGACATTAGATCCCCAAACACTATGTATCCAAAATGCTGGGTACCCTTTCTACCTCTTTCCTCAGCCACCTTTTACAAGAACCCCAACTGCAGCAATATCTGGCTGAGAGATATATTGGAAGGCAGGTCCTTGGATTTCCATTCCAAAGGGTCTGGCTTCCTTTCCACCCAATACTTGTAGCCTTCTTTCTCACGGCAGCTGACCAAGTGCTGACTCATCCTCCTCTACTCTCATGCCCCCACCACAAACTATACAACCAGTCTCAGTTTATAACTATCTTCACCATTTTCCCTCCTGCTAAAAGGGAGGATGAGTCCCTCCCAAGTGAAAGTCAATGCTGTCACACATGCTATGGATTACATCCATTATCGTCACCTCAAAAGACTTGTCTTCTTGACCTCATTTACCCTCCTCCAGTCACCAATAGCCCCAGGCTTCACAGTTAACTTCTCACAACATAGTCATTTTCTCTAATTCTTTATCCTCCGGGTACTTCTTATCCTTAGTATTCCATTTAAACTGCTCATCAAGGACTCCAACAAGGGACTTCTGGCCAAGACAGAGGCATAGGTAGATGCACTGTGCCTCCTCACACAATGAAAATAGGGACAACAACAATTTAGAAACAGAATAACAACCAGAACTGACAGAAAATTGAACTGTATGGAAGTTGGACACCCAAGGAGGTAAATTACACATGTTCATCCAGAACTGTAGGAGGGGTGGAGTCGGGCATCCAGGTAAAGCAGAGAGCGTTGGGACCAGACACTCCTAAAGCAACTGGGACGTGCAAGGCAACCAGGGTGACATGCAAGATGGCAGCAGGCGGACCTTGGGTGCACAAGAGGCGGCTGGTGGGCCCCGGCTGAGGGTTGGCAACCAGCAGACCCAGAGAGGCAGTGATTGTGAAGCAAGGCACTGAGTGTAACCCAGGGTCCCAGTGCCATGAAATAGAGCCTTGGGGCACTGACTGAAAACACCTGTGGGGGTTGCGGCACAGGGAGGGACTGCCAGCCTCACAGGAGAGGTCGCTGGAAAGACCCATGGGGTGCACTAGCCCACCCACACAGGAACTGGCACCAGAGGGGCCCAGTTTGTTCGGGGAAAGCGGCTGAAGGGAC
>CM052547.1:71005446-71022985 GCA_028533065.1 Trachops cirrhosus
CAACCCCCACAGGTGTTTTCAGTCAGTGCCCCAAGGCTCTATTTCATGGCACTGGGACCCTGGGTTACACGCAGTGCCTTGCTTCACAATCACTGCCTCTCTGGGTCTGCTGGTTGCCAACCCTCAGCCGGGGCCCACCAGCCGCCTCTTGCGCGCCCAGGGTCTGCCCTCTGTGGTCTTGCGTGCCCCTGTTGCCTTATGTGTCTGGTCCCAACGCTCTCTGTTCCGCAACCCAGGCCCCTGGCTGCCCGAGTCCGCCCCTCCTACCAGTCTGGATGAACGTGTCTATTTTAACTCCTTGGGTGCCCGACTTCCATACAGTTCAACTTTCTGTGAGTTCTGGTTGTTATTCTGTTTCTAAATTGTTGTTGTCCCTATTTTCATTGTGTGAGGGGGCACAGTGTGTCTACCTATGCCTCCATCTTGGCCGGAAGTTATAAATGGTAATTTTAAAAAATAAATAAAACACCATTAATTTTCTTAAAAAAGAAAGGAACAGTAGGGGATTAGGGAACGATGGGTTAAAATGGGCAGTGGCTGGCTATTTTAGAGTAGTCTGGGAAGGTGTAAGGTGGTTATGAGGTCTATATAATGTGAAGTGAACCATGCAAAAACTGGACAAAGAGCTTCCTGGCACAGGAACAGCAAGCATCATAGCCCTAGGAGCTTGGCAGGTTCAAGAAGTAGCACAAAAACCAATTTTGATAAAGTGTGGCTGGAGAGGTAGGCAAGGGCCATAAGACTTAGGGGTTTGTAGACCATGGTAATGAATGTGGATTTAATTCTGAATGTTATAAGAACACTACATGATTGGAGGGCTTTGAATAGGGGAGAGAAATAACTGGATTTACATTCTTTTAAAAGTTCAGCCAGCCATATGACTCATAAACATCCATCATGAAGTGGGAGGTAATCTAGCAGAACATAGTCTTATGGATGCCAAGAACAGAGTTTTTCAGGAAGGAAGGAGTAATCAGCTCAATCACATATTACTGACAGATTAAGTAGGATGAAGACAGAGAAGTGAAAGTGAATTTAAAGGGATACAGAGAAAAGGAGCAGCACGTGCGTGGGAGGGAGATGTGGGGTGAAAGTCTCTTTTTTAAGAGATGGAAGATATACTATACTTCTTTGTTGATGATAATTTTCAACACACCCTGGTGTGTACCTCTTATCTTAAAATGAGCATTCAAACTAGCGAATTACTCCCTTCTCTTTGAAGAACTTTCCTCTCTTTGCTTCCACAACAAAGCACTCTTCCGATTTTCCTTCTATCTCTGGGCTGCTCTGTCACATTTTCTTTGCTAGTTACTCTTCCAACACCAGATCTTTAAATGTCTGGTTTCCTCGGGGCTCTATCCTTGGTGCTCTTCTTTACACTTTATGCAGCTTATCTGATCAGACGGCTGTAAACAGAAATGATATGTTAACAATTTCCATATGTGCAGTGCTCGGTTAGACCTCTCTTCTGAGCCTATATGCCATCTCCACTTTAAATTTCACAGGCAATGCAAACTTGCTGCCTAAAATGTTTCCCTTACCATTCAATAAGCTAGCAATGACATCCATCTGTCCTGTTGTTCAAGTAAGAAATGTGGAACTCCCCTTGATTTCTTCCTCAGGCTCATCTTCTGTATCTAACCCAGATGCAAGTGATATGTTTTCAGGCTAAAACAAATGCCTTATATTTGTTTGCCTTTCTTCCATTCTGTTGCCATCACTATAGTCTACATTGCTATCCTACCTCATCTGATCACAGTAATAAGCCTCTGTCCCCTGCAAAGCATGCAGAGTGATCTCTAAGAAAGCAAATCAGATGGTGTTCCTCTCATGTAAAACCTTTGGATGGTTTCCCCAGCCTTTAGAAGGAAATCTAATATTCTTGCTCTGGCCCATAACAACCTCCCCCAGCCATTGCTTACTCTATCTCCTGCCATTCTTTAAACTTCTCCTTGCTCATTAAACTTCAGCCACTAGTGTCTTTCCATACTGAGTTCCTTCCTTTCTTAGGCCTGTGAATGTGTGATTCCTTCTGCTTTTACACTGCCTCCTTCCATCTTTGCCTGGCTAACTCCAAGTCATCTAGTTCTCATTTTAAGTGTTACTTTTCCTAGAGAAATCTCTTCTGCTTCTTAATATTAAATTATGATCCTAAATCTGTGTTTCCTTATTTCTAAAATTAGTTATTCTGAAGATTAAGTGAGATTATCCATGTAAAGTTCTCTGCACAGTGACAAGCACATATGACGAAGTCTGTCCAGAAAAAGTCCAGCCATTGCTAACATAATGAGAATGGTTTGCACCACATCCATGTAACCTGGCAGGCAAGGACAGTGGACTCGAATGTAAACACATGAACAATGATGACTTCACTGTACTAGTCATGGGAGCAGTAGACACTATTGAGTGAGCATGTGTACTGTGTGGTCATTGAATTCAAAATGACTGAGCAAGTAAAGCAATGAACTGGCATCAAATTTTGCATTAAGCTTGAACATTTCTCTGCGGAAACTATATGCATTCAGAAGGCCACAGCTATGGGCAACTGGTGATTGGTAGCTTCATCATGACAATGCACCCACTCGTGGATCACATCTTGTGCAGAATTTTTTTGTGAAACATCAAATCACCCGGGTGACTGGGACCCCCTACAGTACAGATTTGGCACCCTGTGACTTCTGGCTTTTCCCCAAACTAAAATCACCTTTGAAAGGGAAGAAATTTCAGACCATCAATGTGACTCAGAAAAATATAACAGGGCAGTTGATGGTGATTGGGAGAATTGTGTGAGGTACCAACGGGCCTACTTGAAGGGGACTGAGGCATCACTAACCTATGAACAATGTTTCTTGTATTTTGTATCTTCTTCAATAACTGTCTCTATTTTTCATATTACATAGATGGATACCTTCTGGACAGACCTCGTATTATGTACTCAGTCAATGTTAGCCAGGATTGTCTTTATTATTCTCACAGAGCACTCTGTTATTTCCCCTGATATTGACTCTGTTATTACCTCTCACACTTCGTAATTTTATATATATATGTGTGTCCCTTCTTGATTAATGAGTGTCCCTTCTTTAAACCATAAATTCTATAAGGATAAGCATTTCATACCTGCTTTGTTTCTCACCATATACCTAAAACCTAGCACAGAATTTCAGCCACAGTTGGCAATAAATACTAGACTACATTGAGTGAATGAATAAAAAAATTAATGATTGATATATCACTAAATATATCTTTATTAAATGCCAATCAGAAGGCTGTATAGCGAGTACTAAAAATTTAAAACATCTAGCTTGAGATGTTTTATGACGAAGTCTAAAACATCCCTTGAGATGGTTAGCTGAATCAATAATTTTACTTATTTCTCTTTCCAGAAGGACACTGAAATAATATAAGAAATATAAACATACTAATGAACTAAAAGCATTTTGAGAAGGCAGCAAAGAATGACATCAGTAGACCAGAAACTCTGAGATTTATGGGAGGCAAAACAGATGGGATCAGACTACTGAAGAGACCTATCAGAGCCGAAGAACCTGTATTTGAAAGGTAAGTACTGGTTCTAATAGTCTGGGCCTGGAAACACATCAAGCTCAGATTCAACTGGGAGTGGGGATAAAAGTGAGCATTGGTGTAGGAGGATGGTATTTTGCCAGAGCAGAATCAGTACACCCACAGGCTGAGTAACTAGCAGTGGTGTCTCATCCCAGTTCAGCTGGAAAAACAGGGCTCTATCAAGAGTGGGGGCAGGAGAGGTTGGCACAGAGAGTGCTGATTAATCTTCTTTTAAAAAAATTTCTGTGTGTGTGTATATATATATATTTAAACTTTTTATTATGGGAGACTTACACAAGATTAAAGTGAACATTACAATAAACCACTATGAACTTATCCTTCACTTCAACATTACCACTATATGCCAGTTTTTTAAATCTATACCAGGGTTTTTCAACCTCACACTAATGAAATTGTGGTCTAGATAATTCTCTGTTGTGGGGAGCTGTCATGGGCACTATAAAATATTTAAGAATATACCTGGCCTCTACCTACTAGATGCCAGAAGCAAACCAATTGTGATGACCAAAAAATCATCTCTAGACATTGCCCAACTGTCCTCTGAGGGAAAACTGCCCTAAGTTGAGAACCACTGTTCCATATCCATCCCACTGGAGTATTTTAAAGCAGATCTGAGACATACCACAGCAACTGTAATTACTTTAGTGTGCATCACTAAGAGATAATGATTCTTAACACAATCACAACACCATTATCACATTTAAAAAGCAACACAAATTCCTTAATAATATAATCTAAATTCAGTTACTTTTTAAACATCCCTGATTGTCTCATACACCCTTTTTTTCTTTTGGTTAGAACTGACATCCAGAGAGGATCTATATATTGCACATCATTGCTAGGTACACTAAGCCCACAAAGCATTTCCTGGGGCCCTGAAGACAGAGATAATTATAGGAAGCCGCAAGAGATGAAGGGGAAAGAGAAAAGGTACCTCTGCCTAGAGGATAACTGTGTCCAACTTCCTAATCCACGACTGAACCCCTAGTTTAGGATATGTCCCTGTTTGTCCTCCTGAAGGGACACCTACTGTGAGCACAATCCAGTCCAGTAAATGTCCCAGAGCAAAGCTTAACCACAGCCTTACAGGTGACCTTCACAAAAACCAAGGACAGAAATGACAGTCCTGGGAAGAAGAGGTAATACAAAAAATAGAACAAATATTTTAAAAATGTACTGCAATTTATGCAAGAGAGCAATGTTAATCTTTTTTTAAAGCCACACTATAAAACAAGGAGCAATCTCACACCTGTCAGGATGGCTACTGTTAAAACAACAACAACAACAACAACAGCAACAACAACAGCAACAGAAAATAACAGGTGTTGGCCAGAATGTGGTGAAATTGGAACCTTGTGCACTGTTGGTGGACATGTAAAATAGTACACAAAAGAATAAAAATAAAATTACCACATGATCCAGTAATTCCACTTCTAGGTATATGCCCAAAAGAATTTAAAGCAGGGTCTTGAAGCCCCAGCCAGTGTGGCTCATTTGGTTGGGCATCATCCCACAAACCAAAAAGTTGCCGGTTCCATTCCCAGTCAGGGTACATACCTGGGTTACAGGTTCGGTCCCTGTGGTCATGTACGGAAGGCAACTAATTGATGTTTCTCTCCCTCTGTTTCTCCCTCCACTCTCCTCTCTCTCTTAAAAAAATTTTTATGAAGCAGAGTCTTGAGGAGATATTTGCACACCCATGTTCCTAGCAGCATTAGTCACAATAGCTAAAAATGCAGAAGCAACCAATTTTCCACTGATGGATGAGTAAATAAGCAAAATATGGTATATACATAATGGAATATTTTCAGCATTAAAAAGGAAGAGAATTCTGACACAACAACAGAACCTTGAGGACACTGTGCTAAGTAAATGTCAGTCAGACACACAAAAAACCCGAATACTGTATGATTCCACTTATAGGATGTAACTAGAAGAGTCAAATTCAGAGACAAAAAGCAGAATAGTACTTGCCAGGGGCTGGGGGGAGGGGAAATTGGGAAGTGATTGTTTAATAGGTCTGGAGATCCAATTTTACAAGATAAAAAAGGTTATGGAGATGGATGGTGGTGATGGTTGCACAATGGTGTCAATAAACTCAACACCAATGAACTGCACACTTAAAAATGGTTGAAACAGTATACTTTATATGTATTTTACCACTTGTAGCATTGTGACGATAAACAATGGAGGGAGAAAGAGCAATCTGAGAATTAAAAAAAGAGTTCTTAGAAAACTAAAACATGATTAGGGGAAAAACAATCTTGAAAGAAAGGCTGAAAAGGAGGAGAGACATAACGAAACACATCAGTGTTGTGAAAGGCCAAATCATGGAAGTTCCCAGAACACAGAGCAAGCAGTAAGAGTGAGAGGGAAACTGAGAGCAATGAGACAAGCTAGACATATCTAGGGGTTCTCGTATCTGTTCAATAGGAATTCCGAAAAAAGAAAGCAGTAAGAAAGCAGGGCAAGAAATTATACAAGAAAGTTCTGAGTTATCAGGCCAAAAGAAACCATACAATTTGAAAATACTGAAGAAAAAGATCTTTACCTACATGCATCCTGACAAAACTTTAGAAAATTTGGATTGAAATCAATCAACCATACACCGTCCATGAAAACGTCCAACAGAAGAAAGAAGGTTCTCTACAGAGAAAGGAGAATCAAATTCACGTATGATCGCTTATCTAAAATATCACTGCTAGGAATCAGTGGTCTACTAGCAAGTTCTTAGGAAGGACTTGGAACTAAGAGTTATTTACCTAGCCAAATTTTCATTTTAGTGTGAGGTCAAAAGAGCCATCTTCGGAGCTTGGGGATTTAGGCTCAGACAGGCCTGAGGGTTCAAATCTCTACCTTCCTACTTAGTAGCTTAGTAGCAGTGTGACAGTCTCTTGGAACCACTGTGGCTTTATGAAATGCAAATGAGTATATGATCCTTCTACACCCTTTACAGTTAACATAGTAAAGATTTAAAAGAAGCAACATTTGCGAAGCACCTGATACGAAGGGGAAAGATTTGGCCTTGGTATCCAGAAGCTCACATAGACCTAGTCTCAGGCAGGTCTCTAGAACAGAGAAACTACGTCCCAAATGCAGCCCATTGCTTATTCCCCCCTTTTAAATTGTATTTTATTGTTTATGCTATTACAGTTGCCCCAATTTTTCCTCCTTCCCCACCTTCACCCACCCCGCCACTCCCTCAGGCAATCCCCACACTGTTGTCCATGTCCAAGATCACGAGAATATACATGTTCTTCAGCTAATCCCTTCCCTTTCTTACAGCCAGTCCCCACCTCCTCCCTCTCCTCTTATAGCTGTCAGTCTGTTCCATGTTACTATGCCTCTGATTCTATTTTGCTTGTTAGTTTATTTTGTTCATTAGATTCCACATATAAGTGAGATCATATGGTATTTGTCTTTCACTGGCTAGCTTATTTTCTAGGTCCATCCATACTGCCGCAAAAGGTGAGTTCCTTCTTTTTTACTGCTGTGTAGTATTCCATTGTGTAAATATACCAGTGTTTTATCCACTCATCTAGTGATGGGCATTTAGGCTGTTTCCAGATCTTGGCTATTGTAAATAACCCTGCTATAACACAAGATAAATATATTCTTTTGAATTGGTGTTTCAGATTATCACTTGTTTTTATGAATAAAATTTTATTGGAGCACCACCACATTCATTCATTTACATACTGTCTGTAGTGGCTTTTGCACTACAAAAGTAAAGCTGAGTAGATGTAACAGAGATAGTATGGTTGAAAAACTGAAAATTATTTATTATCTGGTCCTTGATTGAAAAAGTTTGCTAAACCCTGATCTAGAATGTTATTACCACTTCTCCTCTTATAAGATTCTAGCTCAGATATCACTTTTTGATAATTGCTTCTTTCTTGTACATCCATAATACTATGTACCTACTCTGCTATAACTCATAACATTGAATTAAGGTAACTGATTATATGACTATTAAATGATAAACTTCTTGAGGGCATGGATTCAATATCACCCCTAGTCTCTTTAATTCAATAAATATATCTTGAGTGGCAGCTGTGTCAAGCAGGTCCTAAGAATATGATAGTGAACAAATCAAAATTCCTTGTCCTTATGAAGCTTTTATTAGAGAGGAGACAGGACAACAGATAACTAAAGAAACATATAATAAGGGTAGTGATAAGTGCTATGAAGAAAAATAGTAAGGCATGGCAAAAGAGGGAATGGAGAGAGGTGTTCTGTGATATAAGATGGGGGAGGGGTCAGAAAAAGTCCTGAATGAATGGATAAAGTATCAGGAAGGCAACCATAAGCAATATAAGAAGTCAGCTAGCCAGATAACTTAGAAATTAATAAAAATTATTAATGAATAAATGAATATTTAAGTACTTATGTAGCAGGCATGGAGCAAAGTACCACACACATATTATATCATTCAATTATTATAAAAGCCTAAGATACCATTATTAACCCTATTTTATGGATAACAAAACTGAACAGAGAGATTAACTTGCCCATATTACACATCTGCAAATCTGAAGCAAGACCACATAGTTGTACTATTCTCCAGGCTCTTCATAAACTACAGGACCAACAGCACTAATTCTTACAAGCTTTCAGGCCAGAACAGTCCTCTATAATCAGAGTCAGATTTTTACATCTTGATATCTCAATTACATCCACAATTTTTTAAAAGGTTTTATTTCTTTTCAGAGAGAGGGGAAGGGATGGAGAAAGAGAAGGAGAGAAACATCAATGTGTGGTTGTCTCTCACTGGGGGCCTGGCCCACAACCCAGGCATGTGCCCTAGACTGAGAATCAAACCAGTGACCCTTTCATTTACAGCCCATGCTCAATCCACTGAGCTACACCAGCTAGCACCATCCACATTCTTTTTTAGTCCTTACCTGAGGACACTTTTATTGATTTTTAGAGAGAAGAAGTGTGTGTGTGGGTGGGGGGGAGATCGGGGAGGAGACACATCAACTGGGTGCCTCCTGTATACAACCTGACCAAGGATCGAACCCACAACTTTTTGGTACACAGAATGATGCTCCAACCAACTGAGCCACCCAGCCAGGGAACATCCACATTTTTGGTACAGTTAAAGACAACACAGATAGTAAAGATGTCCCTAGGCCTCTGTGAGGAAAGGAGACCTAGATCTATTACAAAAATAGGAGAACTTGCAGCTACCTATATCAAATCTCAGACTTAGAGATAGGTTCAGGATAAAGACACCCTTGTAGGGCTCCTCTCAAACTGGACAGACTCATCCTCTCATGCTCAGGCTTGTCTTGGTCTAGATCCTCTGGAGACACAGCTTTGCATGGTGCAGGCAGGTGCAGGCAGGTGCAGGCAAGGCAGGCACACTGGTCCAGTCCTTGCTGCCTGCTCCCCCAATCCATTCTAGCAAAATTCCACTTCCTAGACTTAGGCCAGGGGTCAACATTTCAAAAATATTAAAATGGTGTTTTGGGACTACAGATGTCTATTTGCTATAACCCCTTTCCAAGATCAAAAGGTCATATTATTCTAAGGGCTCATAAGTAGACAGGTGAGTCACCTAAGGACTTAGACATACTTTAGTCAACTATAAAGATAATCAGTGAAATTAAACCCATACTCCTCTAGTCTTATGCTAAGGCCCATTTACTTGTCTTGTTTCCATACTTTTTGGTAGAAGTATTTATCAACTCACAAAGGCAGAAATGTAATGTTGTTTTAAGAGCTTCCTGTTGGCTCTGAAACAGCAAAAGTTACCAGGTTGCCTTAAGAGGCCAAACCACTGGGCTGAGCACAATCACTTGTTGGCTAGGGCCAAATTACTATTCAGAAGCCTTAATTTATATTGCCCATCTACCTTCACTAAGGCCTCTGGAGTTATATTTCATTAAAAAAACAATGTGACCATGTTACTTCCTTCCTTACCATCACCAGGAGACGCCCTGGCTCCTGAGCTCAATGTACCACCAGGCCCATACTGCTGGGGGGCTACCTCTGGCTACTCCCCACCTCATGCACACCAACTCTGCACTGTTCCTCAAACACATGACTTGCTCTTTCATGTCTCCTTGCTTTTATCCTTTTTGGTGCACCCTCATTTTCTTCAGTTACCATATTAATTTAAACTGACCAAAGCTCACCTCTGTGCCTTGTTCCCACTCTCCAGGTACAACAACAAGTCTTTTAAGCTCTCTCACAGCACTTTATATGTTATATCCAACAGCATGTAGCTGAGTGGACTTTTTGGTTCTTGGTGATCACATTTCTTACATGAGACATTTTTCTTCCTGGGATCCTCAGCATTCAACAAGTGTTGAATGAATACATTATTAAAAGTGTTTTTAGGGAAAGCTGTCATAAATGGAAGTCACAATAATAATGTCACTTACTATGATAATCCAAAAATACCTCTTTAACCAAGAATGTTGACCCCTTTCTAGATTGCAACTCTAGCAAAGTATTGAAGGAAAAAGATGGGGGAAGGTGATCTAATCTGATAGCTGAGAAACTTTAAGAAGCCTCTGGGATTCGATAGAATGTTTATCCCGCCCAGTTCTAGAACTTTGTAGCTCAAGGACTCCTTCACAAATATTAGGAGAAACTATTTCCAGATTTGAAGAAAAAAAGTTAAAGAAAAGATTATAGCAAGTCCTTGATATAAATAATGCTGTTTCATTCAATGTCATTTCATTATGGCATTGATGCTATAGTCTAGGAACTTAGTTTTGTTATACATAGCAGAACCTATCAGTAGTGTTAAGTAAGGACTTAATGTACATCTAAAGTAATTTAAAATATGGTTAACAGCTTTATCCAATGTTTTTTTTCCTCTTCTTTTGTTGTTCAAGTACAGTTGTCTCCATTTCCCCCCATCACTCCGCCTTCACCCCACAGTGTTCTTGCTCTTTAACAAATATCAGTTATAAGGTCTTCATGTAAAAATCCTATTATAAAAAAATATTAAAATAAAAAGTAGGTTATGGAGAGTTTTGTTTAAAATGCGCGGGGCAGAAAGTTAGGTAATGCCTATAGTTGTGCTGGCATGGCTGGTTCCTAGATGACCTTGCCTTAGGAGCTGCCTTGCACATCAGCCTCCAGGAACCCTAGGAGTGTCTGTCCTTGTTTCTGCGAGTTCTGAATGAATGGCTAAGATTCCCAATGTCCTTAGTCTGCCATCTAATAGTAACAGTGGTGATGGTAGTAGGTAGCAATGTACCAGAAACTCTTGCTAAGCAACTACTACATGCCACCCTAGCACTAGGCCAAGCACTTTGTGTCTCTTCATTCCTCACAACAGCCCTATGAAGAAAATTCCGTCCCTATCCTATTTTGCAAATGGTTAAATGGTTAACTTCCCTGAAACTCAGGGAAGTTAAACACCCATCCTACCCTACTGGTAACTGGTAGAGTCAAGAACACACAAACCCAGGTGGTTTAGCTCCAAAGCCCACGCTTTTTTAAACCACTATGTACACTGCCTCTCCAAATATTCCATTATGCCATGCACTCCCCAGCCTGCGTATATATATTACAATCATTCAATAGCATTTTTGTAGATGGGAAAATCTCTATTTATGAATGGGAGAATGCATCACTATCTTGCTCAAACTTCATGGGAATAGTAGATGTTACAGATTCTCCTTGAGGACCAAAGAACCTATTCCCCCAGCTGCTGGGAGAATTAGTAGTTAATGGCTCTCAGCCAAGTTCTTCCCTAGGAATTACCCTTGGCCTAAGAGACTAGCCTGACCCAGGGGAGAAGCTCCCCCTACCCCCAATTCCAGCTCCAGAGCTTCTTGTGGGACCGGCTGAGGCCTTTGCTACCTTCGCTCTGACTGTATGACATCTCATTTGCTCTCTCTACCCAATAATACTGCCTTTATTTCTTCACAGGTGCTATAGAGAGAAAATACTTCCCAATAAACTTGCTGCATGCAAATCTCTGTCTCAGAGTTTGTTTTCCCTAGAATAAAACTAATAAAATTGAGATGCAAAACTACATGAAGACTAAATAACAGCTAGAGAGTACACTCATGACCACTGACTGGTAGACAATGCCAGAAGTGAATTTATGCATTACTATATATTACATAAATCATCCAAATTAACACCAGTAAAAATGCTTTAAAAAAAAAGAATTGGTAACAAAAGGACAAATATTGTATGATTCCACTTAAATTAGGTACCTAGAATAGTGAAATCCATAAAGACAGAAAGCAGAACGGTGGTTATCAGGGACTAAGGGAAGGAGAAACAGGGTAAGTGTTTAATGGGTCACAGAGTTGCAGTCTGGGATGACAAAAAAGTTCTGGAGATGAATGATTGGTGCTGGTTGCACAACAATGTGAATGACACTGACCTGTACAGTTAAAATGGCGAATTTTATATTATATATATTTTAATCACAATTAGAACAAAAGCTGGTTCTACCAATGAGTTAAAAATATATTCATATATTCCAAAGTAATTTGGAATACATTTAAAAAAATACACACAAGAAAATGTTAGTCCTTGGACTTCAAAAGAAAGGAAGGAAAGTTGCCTGCCTCCCTTCCTCTCTTTTTTTTCCTTTCTGTTTTGACAATTAAAACACCAGCCATGCCTTGGTCAGTGTGGCTCAGTGGGTTGGAGCACCCTCCCATAAACCAAAAGGTCGCAGGTTCAATTCACAGTCAGGGCACATGCCTAGGTTGCAGGTTCCTCCTGTTGGGGTGAGGTCAGGGTGCATAGGAGAGGCAATTGATCTTAGATGTTTCTCTCTCACATGGATGTTTCTGTCGCTCTCTCTCCCCCTCCCTTCCCCAGCCATTGCTGTTGAAAAGCATCACAAAGACCAGTACATAAAAACATATAACCCATAAGTGAATCTGCACAGAAACAATCTGCTCAGCAAACTCATTATAATGCAAATATTTCAAAACAATTGCCTCATTTCTCAAAAAGCATTTGCCTTTAAATATTGAATGTGATATCAAAATTCACAGCAATACTGCCCTGACTCAGGCTAGTCTCAGTTGGTTGAGCATTGTCCCATGGAGCAAATCAATTCCCTGTCAGGGCTTACACATAAGCCAATGGTTGTCCCCAGTTGGGGCTTGTGAGACAGGCAACCAATTAATGCTTCTCTCACACACTGATGTTTCTCTCCCTCTTTTTCTCCCTGTCTTCCTCTCTAAAAATTTAAAAAACATTTTTTTTTAATTTAGAAAAGAAAAGAAAGTTTGTTCAATAAAAAAAAGTTTCTACGGCAATACTATAAGATCTGCTCTGGTAAAATTGTCATTACATATGGGGTTTTAGCAACTTCTGAGAATATGTACACCTCATTTGTTTGGTCAAGGGTAATAACACAAAATTATTTTTTTAATTTAAAAGGAGATTATATTAGTATGTCACAGTTAGCAATAATCTTTATAATTAGTGTAATTTTATTTCTTCTTAATCACAATATTGAAACTATTCAAATCCATATTACCTAGGGAACAGGGATATATCTACGGCAAGAGAAAGGCTGAATATTGAGAAAATAAACACTATGCAGAAGGAATCACAGATCTTATGTTTAATCTTGAAGCCTACCACGATGTCTTTTGACTTTACTGTAAGACTGATTAAAAGAGCAGTTTTAGGGAGAAAATATAAGTATCTGCTCCAATGTGAATTTATAAACTTCTAAATTTAGTAATCAGAATCTGGTAAGAGAGCAAGAATAGCCAGGATACTGCATTAATCCAATCTAGTTCCTGAGTTTAGGAAAGGGTGAGCTCGAAAACTGAGGGAACTCTGTACATAGTATGGTGACACCTTACTATTCCACACCAAATACAGTGGCAGATGGACAACACATAAAGAGTTAGAGGAACGACTTTTCTGATTCAAATGCTCCCTACTTAGAGGGACTTCATAAGCCTTTCAAATGTTCCATTACTTAATTATGCAGTAAAAAAATGTGCATGGTTAAATAATGCAGTCAGAAAAAATACCTCAAAAAGTCTGACCTGATAAAAATTGGAAATCATGATGAGAAAGATCGTTTCACAGATTAACATTTTCTAAACTCAAATGCAATTTTCATTTCTTAGACTGCTGTTGTTAGATGATTTTTCTTTCTCTTATGCTCTTTGTAGCTTTACTGTTGTCCTAGGCAAAATGCGCCACTTCTATAGATGTGAACCCACATCCTTTGTTCTCTGGTGATCAGGGATTTGGCAGCACTGCTTAGACTACTGACACAGCGGCTTTACACTAAAAGGCTGAGAATCCATAAAATCCATATAAAGTGACAAAAGGTCAATATTTTATACAGTAGGGTAAAACAACACAAAGGCAGAGGTTGTTTAAAGGTAACTATGGCCTAGAAGTTAGTAATTAACTGTGGAGTATAAATTATGGCCTAATGTCACCAAAGATTAATAAGGTGACATGATAAAGAAAGATAGTTGTTTTACTGTTAAAATGCATCATAGCTATTAGAGTCTATAATCTACATTTAAATACATAATGAGTACTTATTTCTGTTACTCTTTTCTTCGAGTTTAATATGAAAACAACTTAAGGAAAAGTACACATGTAACAGTCACAGATGCACAAGTTTACCATAGACTGTGGTGAGCAAAGGAAAGATGACATATTATATACACTGTAAAAGGGTCAGACATAAGGTGAGTGGCTCACCTCTTCTCTCCTTGGAGTCAGAATTACCTGTGTTTACAAGTGAAAAATAGAAACATTCACTCAAATTAAAGAAAAACATTACTATCAATAGAAAGTAAGACAACATAAACTCTAGGAATATGGATACTTTTATCTTTGTGTATATTGGAGCTAGAATGAGGCACCCTCAACAACTGGGGAACAAGATTGCCCAGATTCACTAAACTAATCAGTGGTTTGTCCTTCTCTGTGAATATAAAAAAAATGCAGTATCAATATTCATAAAAAAGTACAAGAATATAAAGAAGAATACAAACAATGGTATCAGAGGTCTTTATGTCTTTTAGGTCATTAAAATGCAACAGCACATAATTAAGGATATGAAAGACCTAAATGATAACAGGCAATAAAATCTTATTGGTATAGACCAAATTCTATATACTAAAAGAAAAAAACCTTTTCAAAGGCCTATGGAATATCCACAAGCCCTTATAAATTCCCTGCAGTAGAAATAATACAGACAATATTCTTTTATGATAATACAGTAAAACTAAAAGTTAACAAAGAAACACTTGAAAATTAAAAGCAAAACCAAATTGCAAAACACCTAAAAAATAAAATCAGTCTTGTGGCAAAATCCACCAATTCTCTCCAATATCAGTCTCCTCTTTCTCTCGTCTTTGGTACAAAACACATTTTTGTTTTTTCAGCAAGCATGAAGCTGTCTAGCTAGAGACTACATATTTGATACTCCTTTGTGTTGTGTAGGAGTCATATGAAGAATTCAAGCCAATGGGATGTGAGCAAAAGTGATGAAGGCAACTTCTGGTTATATCTCTTGTAAAAAAATAAATAAATAAATTGTCCCCATTGCCTCTGTGCACCCTTCCCAGGGGCTAAAGCCAGAAGCCAATGATGAGAGACACCTTTAACCAAACAGACGAGGAAAATTTTGTTGGGATGATACAGCCACAAGAACTTGATCAGAAACTTGGTTGTAGATGAGGCAAAGTCCCCTGTCTAACTCTAGAATGTGGAGAGGGGAGGGAAAGAATTTTAATTTAATTAATTAATTAAACTTTTGTCTTAATTTTAGTCAATGAATTTCAGTTTGTCTTTGTCAGAGTAGCTTAGACTGCATCCTAACTAATACTAGTACCTACAGGAACACTCATAGGATATGGCTAAAGATATGCTTTCAAATAATTCATAGCATTAAATATAGTAATAAACTGGGAAGAATAAAAAAACAAATTAAGCCTTCAAGTCAGGAAGACAGAAAAAGCACAAAATAAATGTAAGAAAAGTGGGGGAAAGAATAAGAATAAAAAAGAAATCAGTAAAATAAAAAGTGAAAAAGACCAAAGTAATAAATATACAATAGCAGGTTCTTTGGGGGAAAAAATAGCAATGAATCATGAAACAGATAGATGGTTAGCCAACCTAAACAAACAAAAAAAAAAAGAACTTAAATGCATAAGATAAATATTCATAGCTATGTAAGAAATTAATCTTAAGAGATGACTTTTCCTGAGATCTATTCAAATAATGTTCAAAACATGAATGAAATGCATAGTTTTTCTAGGCAAACCTAATTCTTTCATGAAGCAAAAAAAAAAAAAAAAAAAAAAAAAAGTGAAGACTAAAATTTACCAAAATGTAGCACAAATACAAAGGAAACATACAGACCAAATTCATTTAGAAATAACTTACAACTCTCAGTGGAAAAACCCAAGTAAAATAATCATCAAACAAATTCCAACATACAACACAACCAAATACAGTTGTTTTTGCAGGAATGTAAACAACTCAAAAATAATAAATCTATTAATATGATTCATCACAGCATATGAGAAACAGAAAAAATCATATAGATCTTGCTCATTGATGTTGAACAGTCAACTGGCAAAATTTAACACCCATTCTTGACATAAATGCTATTTAAAATAGAAATAAGTGACAAATCCTGAACATAATAAATATGTTTATCTCAACTCAAGAGTCAGGACCATGTTTAATGGAAAACCACTGAGAGTACCCCCATACAGAGTCAGGTACAAGACAAGGCTGTCTGCTTTTGTTTCCTAACTTTGTTCTGGGGGTATTTGTCATCTCATTTAAACACAAGAGAAAAAAAAAACCTAAAAATTAGGCATAGATATTTGCAGATGAGATGATTTAAAGATTTATGATAACTGAAGAAAATTATCTCAAATGCTAAGGAATTTATTAAGATGACCAGTATAAAAAGTACCTATATAAATCAATAGTCTAGCAAGTCTAGGAATTCTGGCCAAGATGGAGGCATAGGTAGACACACTAAGGCTCCTTGCACAATAAAAAGAAGGACAACAACAAATTTAAAAACAAAAAATAACCAGAACTGACAGAAAATCGAACTGTATGGAAATTCAACAATCTAGGAGTTAAAGAAACATTCATTCAGACTGATAGGAGGGGCGTAGACGGGCAGCCTGGCAGAGAGGACTCGTGGCAAGGCGGGGCTAGAGGTTGGGGGCGGGCAAGGTGCGGCTGGAGACCAGCAAGACGGTGGATGGCACACTGGGTGGTCCCACATTGAGTGCAGACAAACTGGGAGGAACAACTGTGGAGGCAAGACAGACCGCACAACCCAGGGTTCCAGCGCAGGGAAATAAAGCCTCAAAGCCTCTGACTGAAAACCCCTGTGGAGGTTGAGGCGGCAGCAGGAGAAACTCCCAGCTTCACAGAAGAGTTCATTGGAGAGACCAACAGGGTCCTAGAACGTACAAAAGGCCACCCAACCAGAAATCAGCACCAGAAGGTCCCAATTTGATTGTGGGTAGCAGAGGAAGTGACCGATAACCGGCAGAGGGCAGAGCCAAGTGGCATTATTCCCTCTTGGACCCCTCCCCCACATACAGCATCACAACGCAGCAACACAGGTTGCCCACCAGGTGAACACCTAAGGCTCTGCCCTTTACTATGTAACAGGTGCGCCAGACAAAAAAATGGCCCCAATGAAAGAACAGATCAAAGCTCCAAAAAATATACAACTAAGCAACAAAGAGATAGACAACTTATCAGATGCACAGTTCAAAACACTGGTAATCAGGATGCTCACAGTATTGGTTGAATATGAAAAGATGAAGGCTATGCTAAGTGAAATCAAGGAAGATGTACAGGGAACCAACAGTGATGGTAAGGAAACCAGGAATCAAATCAACAATTTGGACCAGAAGGAAGGAAGAAACACATTCAACCAGAACAGAACGAAGAAACAAGAATTCAAAAAAATGAGGAGAGGCTAAGGAACCTC
>CM052547.1:71023485-71084772 GCA_028533065.1 Trachops cirrhosus
AAAAAAAAAATTGTCGATATAAAAAGGATAAAGTGACAAAGATAAGGCAATTATGGTAAAATGTTAACAATTTAACATTAACAATTTAACATTAACAATGTGGAATGTGGGTGAAGGATATACTAGGCCAAGCAGCAAACAAATATAAACAATTTCCAAAAGACTGAAATCATATAGACATATTCTTTAACCGCAATGTAATTAATCTATACACCCACTACAAAAACAACTACAGACACCTCACGTTTGAAAATTAAGACACTTACAAAAAAAACCATGGATTAAAGAAGCCACAGTAGAAATTAGAAAATAGTTTGAACTGTTACTGAAAATAAATTCTACACAAAATATTAGTAATCTGATACCATCAACATATCAGATAAAAAGATAATACAGTATACACCATGATCAAATTGTGTTTAATGTTAAAAGTGAATTAATGAAAGGTAGTTGCCAGAAGCTAGAGGAAAAGAGAAATGGGAAGTTATTGTCTAAACAATAACTTCAGAGTCTCAATTGGGGATGATGAAAAAGTTCTGGGGATGGATGGAAGTGATGGTAACATAACAATCATTGTACACTTAAAATAGTTAAAATAGTAAATTCTGTTATGTATATTTTACAATAAAGATAGATAAAACAATGAACTTAAAAGAAAAAATAAAGCGGCATTTTCTCATTAACTACGTTAATGAAACTCATATTGAAAATTTAAAGAAAAATCATATGAATATCAATAGATGCAGAAAAAGCATGGGATAAAATTCAACATACAGTCATAAATACTCTTTGCAGACAAGGAATGGAAGGGAACTTCCTTAATTTGATAAATGGTACCTACAGCCAAATTGCCCTAAGAATCACAGAGTTGGATTCAACGGATTACTGCCAGATCAGATACCACTGCAAGGAATCTAAAATCTTGTACCTTTCTGCATGGTTTGATTCCCAGTCAGGGCACATGCCTGGGTTGCAGACCAGGTCCCCATTTGGGGACGCAGGAGCGGCAACCACACATTGATGTTTTTCTCCCTCTCTTTTTCTCTCCCTTCCCCTCTCTAAAAATAAATAAAATCTTAAAAAGGGGGGGAAAAACACAGACAGATCTATGCCCATCCCTGTGAAATTAATAGCAAGGATTAAAGAGTTGATCTCTACTATTACAATCATTTGAAATGTAAAAGGCAAAAAAAGAAGTTGCCTCCTCTATGCCAAGAAACATTATTTTGATGTCAACAACAATGACCTCAGAAAAATGCTTTTTCTAAGCTACCATCAGAAAAAAAAATGGCTTAAGATCAACAACTTTAAAATCAAAATCATCATTTGGGGAAGGAAGCTAATATCCAACAATTTCTTTAAATACTACAATTCTGTTTTCTACAGTTACTTTTTCTGAAAGAGCTGTCCTGTTGGACTCACCAGGAAATTATGCTATTTGAAACTGGGGCATTCCATAAGCAGAATACTGATATCTTTCTATAGCTAAAATGAATACCTGGCTACTCAACTCTGACATTTCTTCAGACTAATCTCATTCAAGTCATGATCTCTTCAATTGTAGAGAAAGTTGGAGCCTGAATTATTCAATCATTTGTGGGTTGGAGCTCTTGAACTTTTTTTCTGATAATCATCTTGATCCTGCCTACAGTTGCTCCATGTAGAGACTGAATAATCACCTATTAAAGGCAGTGTTGTCTTTAACCTCCTTTATGGTTCCAGTAAGTTGGATTTGTCATTAATCAACAATGGTACTCATTATTTCAAAGTTTCTCTTCCTAATTCACTGAAATTCAATTATGAGAAATGATGTACAGAAAATTGCTTTTCATTTGGGCATTTTTGGACTATGCTTAAAATGAGTAAAGCTGTGGCAGTATTTATAGCAAAAGCACTACTACAGGGTTTCTCAAATTTGAGAGATACAGATCCTTTTTAAAGGACAACAAAAATTCTTGCTTGGCCCAGTGTCTCAGTTACTTAGAGCATCATCTCTCTCTCTCCCTTCCTCTCTATAAAACATATCCTCGGGTCAGGATTTGGGAAAAAAAAAAATTCTTAACACACCTCCAAGTGCTAAGTTGAAATTTTTATTAATGAATAATAGAAACATAAAATTGCTATAACACAGCTATAGAAGCAGAACAAATTTACAAATTAAATATAAAATATAAAACTAATGAAATACAAATTAACAATATTAACAGACAGCAACAGATTTAATGCTGAAATCAAATCATCACTCACAACATAGACATGGTATTGACTACTACACAGTTTGCTTGTTTTTTAGCTTGGCATGCTTAAACGTAATAGACCATATACCAATTCTCCCACCACTCTCCCATTCGAAAAACTGCAAAGGTGCCCTGTGTGCCCAGCAGGCCTTCCACTGGTCCCACTAACTACTTAATTCCAAAAAAGAAGTATATAACCAATGATCCTAAACATACACACAAACATGGACACTGAAATTGTGTGGCAATACTCAGTTATAAGGTGGGCAGTCATTCATATACTTACCTTTCAGATTAAAATTTAAAAATCTATGAGAGTCTACTCAGAAAAACTTCTCTCCAAAATATATTCAAGGACCCCCATTTGAGATACTGCACTACAGTATGACTGTAGAGATATTACTGAAAACCTCTTCCATCATATCACACAATACCCCTTTTAAGAGAAAAATACCTTAAACCTTGGTGGCAGGGAAGAGTATTTTCCACTACTGATGATGGTTTATATCTTTTAAGTCAAGTGAATCTCTTTGAACCACTTTGCTTTGATCTCAATATGTGTGTATAGTCTTCCTTAAATAACTGCATAGGATCTAACAGACTGTACTCTCTGTACTAATGTTCTCAGGTTGCCTCTCTCTTGTCATGAGACCCTTATAATTCCTTCACTCTGATTTCTTATGTATATTTACATGTTTAAATTTTACTTGTCCTTACTGACTAGGTAATCAAGCATATATTATAAAAATCAAAGAATAGAAAAGAAAATACACTGAATAGAAGGTATCCTTCCCACCAGCCATCTAATTTCCCACCCGCAGAGATAATTACTGTTACCGGTTTCTTCTGTCTTTCTAGAGAACTCCTAAACCCACTCTCTAAATACACACACATACTACATTCTGGTATTATATGCACTGTAGCAAATCACTTCAAATAATTCTTACAATGAGCTATACTATAAAGTACACTTGTCCTAGTATTTTAGAAATTATAGTGCTTTAAGAATTAAATAATTTTAGAGATAGAAGGATCTTAAACCAAAACCACTGAGTTTTTTACCACTTTACAGGTGAAACTGTGACCCAAAGAGACCTGCCTAAAGTAGCGTGGCTAATTAGTATTACCAGAAATACAGCTGAGGTCTGCTAACTCCAAACTCCTTTTTTATCCAAGACATATTCAAATTTCTTTACATTTTCCACAATCATAAGGTGTTTGTCTTAACCATATGAAGTTGGAAGCAGGAAGTTACCCTTGTAATGGATCTTTTCTAAGGGGATGAAACTGGTTATTTGGGATTAGGTTGTTTAGTCACCATCTGTATAAACAGATTTGTCCACACCAAACCCAACAACATAGAAATACCACCACTAACAGTCTTGGCAATTTTCAAATAAGAAAGTGAAAATTTAGTGTAGACACATAGCCCTTGAAATCATCAAAAGAAAAAGAAACAGTTATTATATTACAGACCCTCACACTTCGGCTTTATTCAAAACCTGTTCATCACCCTGGCCGGGTATCTCAGTTGGTTAGAGTGCTGTCCCAATACACCAAGGTTGCGGGTTTGATTCCCAATTAGAGCACATACAAGAATCAACCAGTGAATGCGTAAATAAGTGGAAAAACAAGTCGATATTTCTCTCTCCTTCCCTTCCTCTCTCTCAAATCAATAAATTAAAAAAATACCTGTTCATCAACAAACATGTCTCTTTACTAAACACCTAACACTTTGCTCAATGTTCAACACAAATGTATTGAATTCCTAATAAAATTAGTAAGATATGTTCCTCCAAATAAACAAAATAGAAACAGATACACAGATACAGAGAACAGACTAACTCGGCTGCGGGAGGGGAGGGGGCCTGAGGGGATGGGAGAAAAAGGTGAAAGATTAAGAACTACAAACTGATAGTCACGACACAGTCACAGGGATGTAAAGTACAGCACAGGAAATACAGTCAATACTATTGAAATAACTATGTACGGTGCCAGGTAGGTACTTGAAATATCAGGTGGGACTACTTTGTAAAGTATATATGATTGTCTAGCCACTATGCTCTACACCTGAAACTAACACAAAAAATACTAAATGTAAATTGTAACTGAAAAATAAAATTTTAAAAAAGACATACTCCTCAATAAATAATTGTCCTCAATAAACTACTATGAAATTAGATAAGAAAAGAGTAAATTAAAATACACTGTGATTAATACTATAGTTATTATGTCAACCCTAAAAGAAGGAAGAACAATTTCTGGGATAATTTAGGAAACTTCACTAAGTAGGTGATACTTTAGCTAGGTCTAGAAAAATCAGTAGTAGCATGGTTACTTAAGTTTTTATTTAATGAACTCAGTTTCAAAGAAAAAGACACAATGAATCATATACATAGTCTTTGGCAGTTACAGTGAAGGCCACAACCTGGGAGCACAGTTTTTAAAAAATGATCGCAAATTCTTTTAGATAGGCCACAGAATCTCCAGTGTGGCAAAGGACCCAATAGATCTACTTCTCTCATTCATTCTGACTGCCTGGTCTCCGAAGACATATTTGAGTTTGCACCCTGTCACTAAATGCCAAAGATAAGGGGGATGACAGGAGGAGAGGAGAAGAGAAAGGCATCTTAAAAACCTTCTGCCCTGACTGGTTTGGCTTAGTTGGTTGGGTGTCATCCTGCAAAGTAAAAGGTACCAGGTTCGATTCCCAGTCAGGGGACATGCCTAGGTTGCAGGTTTGGTCCCCAGTCAGGGCACAAGAGGCAACTGATTGATGTTTCTCTCACACATCAATGTTTCTCTCCCTCTCTTTCTCCTTTCACTTCTCTCTAAAAATAAAGTCTTTTAAAAAAAACCTTCTGAATTTTGAGGGCATTATAGGGGCTTAAAGTTTCGTATTTAAATGTGTTTTCCAGTTTTGGAATCAGAAACTAAAACCTAGAAAACTAGAAGATGAACAGGAAAAATCAGAAATAATAAAAAGACAGTTTTAGATGCTGAGTGAGGTTAGGCTCACCGAATAGCTAAGTGAACTCACCTGCTGCTACCAAAGTGTAAGCAATATGAATCTATGCTTCAGCAAAATTACTTATTACTACACATTTTAGACCATCAGAATTCTTCTGAAACCATTAATCTGCACACGCCAATGTATGGATTACCACACAATGTAAGTTATGTATTATCACACAAAATAAGTGACTTTGATAGAAATAAGCACAGGATCCATACCTAGATCAGAGTTGAGGCAGTTAGTAAAGTAATGCTGATTGGAGGAGCTAATAGCTATCTAAGAAATTATAACACCAGGTAAAGAAGAGGTAGATAGGCAGTCCAGCCAAAGGCAGAGGGCACGGGCAAAGGTAAGGCTAAAGGTTAAGAGTTGTTGGATTGCAAAAGTTTGCTCTGATGAAAAGTTTGGATTTTATCCTGAGGATTTTAAGATAGGGAATGCTGTGATTAGATAAGGAAGTCAAAAGGATCACTCTTGGCAACAATGTGATAAATGACCTGGAACAAGAAAGTAATAATAAGTAGACAACTAAGGAACCTGAAGCAGTCATCTAAGTGAGGAGAACCCTGAAGTAAGCAACTGGAGAGATGAGGGAAAGCAAGCAAATTTGAAAGATATTAAAGAGATAAAACAGACAGGAATGTATTACCAACCATATGACCAACATTAATTACCTGGGTCTGTGGGTTGGGTTACTGGGATGTGCCATTTATTGGGATAGAGGACATAAAAATAACACATTTAAAGGGAAGATGAGCCCTAACTGGTGTGGCTCAGTTGGTTAGGCATCATCCTGCAAAATGAGAGGTTGCTGGTTTGATTTCTAGTCAGGGCACCTGTGAGAGGCAACCCCATCAACGTTTCCCTCCCTTTCTTTTTCCCTCCCTTCCCCTTTCTCTAAAAATAAATAAATGAAATATTTTTAAAAATGTAGGGAAGATGAAGTCTGTTCTGAGAGTGTCGTAGATGCCTGGGAAACAGCCCAATGGGCATGACCAGTAGGTTGTTGGCTATTATCCAGTCTGTGCTGAGGACAAATTTTCTCTTAATTAGTAAGGAGCTGGAAGCTGAAACCATGGGTATAGGCACGTGCTTCCAGGAAAAATATGCTGGGTAAAACACAAGTGGGCTGAGGATGGAATCTTTGATAAAGCCAAACAAAGAGTGGCTTGAGAAGAGGGGCTTCAGGAAACTGAGGAGTAGCCACTGAAGTAGAAAAAAAAAAAAAAAGAGAGTGTGTCACTGAACTCTAGGGAAGACAGTTCAGGGAGTAAATGTAATTCTTCTCCATCTCTCTTTCCTCTCCCATCCTTTCCACATCTTCCCCTGTTAAAACCAGGAAGATAAAAATTATTCTATGATAATTCATATGGCTATACTATATCCCAATCAACTACTAGGAAGGAAAGACAGATACGATCAAGATCATTATACTATTTCCTAACATTTATTGAAGGCTTACTATGTGCTAAGAACAATATAAATACTTGACATGCACTATCTAATCCTGCAACAAACATATACAGTAAAAAACTACTAGTGTTGAACCCATTTATTAAGAGAGAAAACCTAGTCTCAGAAGGGTGAAGTACTTTGCCCAACTTTAAAAAGCACAGTAGGTATGGGCTATGACCCTAGTCACATTCAACTCCCAAAATTAAAATATAACTATATGGCCTGACAAGGAATATATAAAAAAATTAAAAATCCAATTTGATTTTAAAAAATTAAGAATTTGAAAAAAAATATGTATAGGAGGGTGCCAAATTGAACCCCAGATATGGGACTCCCCACTGATGCCCAATTCAGACTCTAATATAAAGATGGGCACCTCTTAAGTAGAATTATCCTGGAAACATAGAGTCCTTAGTTCTCTTCTCAGTCTCAAACCTCTGACCAATAAATAACTGTATTGTAGTCCTGTATTTTCAATCCACTAACCCTGACTCTATTAGATGAAAGGCTGTCCTCCTTAATTGGGTGACATTACAGCTCCAGAAGAAAAATTTGTGAGCAACAAGATGAGGCATATCAAACTCACAGTACTAATACTTTCAAGTTAAGTTTAGGATATGCATTTTTTAAAGGATATTATTTATTTTTAGAGAGAGGAGAAGGGAGGGAGAAAGAGAGGGAGAGAAACACTGATGTGCAAGAGAAACATCCATTAGTTGCCTCGCATGCTCCCAACTGGGGACCCGCCCTGCAACCCAGGCACATGCCCCAACTGAGATCACCCGGTGACCTTTCAGTTCACAGGCCAGCACTCAATTCACTGAGCCACACTAGCCAGTGCAAGATATGCATTTTTAAAGTGTTGATAATTCAGATTCAGCTAATGAAAAGCACTGGAAGTCTCAAGAGAACCTGTTTTACTACATTTATAAGTTTAATTTTTTAGTATTGTTCAAGTGCTTAGGGAGATTGTTTGTTAAGGAGGTAACTCAGACCTGTCAAGCACTGGTTGTATTTGACAGACTGAATGTATAAATGTATTTTTAAATATCCAAGGAAATTTAATTCACTAACATGGTTGTATGGAAGAATTTAATACGTTAAGCTTGAATTAACATTAATTAAAGAGCAAGTGGAGGTTATTGTTCTTTTTTTATCAGTATAGAAGTCTTTTATTTTTTTCACACTTATCATGCCATGAATTCATAGGGAATGGGTTCCAACAGCTCAGGCTCCTTCCCATTAGTTCTCTCACAAAGTGCGCTTCTCTGGGTGGGGCAGGTTGATGCTTCAGTTGAACCCAGGTACCTTTCTCTTTGCCTTCCTTCTTTTTCTGATCATTTTCCTTCACATGTTTCAGGAAGCTATCTCAACTCTTAGGGTGCTTAATATACTCAATTCGCACATTAACTCTCTCGGGAAGAATCTTGCCCTTAACTTGTTTGTTCACAACAATGCCCACCACATGCTGGATGACATTGACGACTCTTCCAGTTTTGCCATGGTAACATCTGTGGGGCATTCCTTTTTGAACAGTGCCCGTTCCCTTGATATCTACAATATCACCTTTCTTGTAGATTTGTAGGTATATAGCCAAAGGAACAGCTCTGTGTTTTCTAGAGAACATATAATAGGTACCTTTCCTCTTTGCCTTTGTGTTAGTCATGTTGGCGAATTACTGGAAGATGGTGATTCCGGCCGAAAAGCTATTGTTCCTATTTCTGTACAAAAACTACAATGCTTACAAGAATAACAAGACTAAAGAAAACTAGGTTTTGCCCTAGCTGGTGTGGCTCAGTGGATTGCACACCTGCCTGTAAACCAAATGATCGCCAGTTCAATCCCCAGTCAGGGCACATTGCCTGGGTTGCAGGCCAGGA
Source organism: Trachops cirrhosus (assembly GCA_028533065.1). Lineage (NCBI taxonomy): Eukaryota > Metazoa > Chordata > Mammalia > Chiroptera > Phyllostomidae > Trachops > Trachops cirrhosus. The sequence goes on from CM052547.1 coordinate 71,032,074, forward strand.
TCCCAGTAGGGGGGCGCATGAGAGGCAATCACATACTGATGTTTCTCTCTCTCTTTCTCCCTTCCTTTCCCTCTCTCTAAAAATAAATAAATAAAATCTTTTAAAAAATAAATTTTCTTCATTTAAAGTCATGTATGTATCATGACTTTAAGTAGTAGCAAGATCCCCAGCCAGCTAACACCTCAGACTGGGGGAAGAAACACCAACTGGAAGTTACTGTGAATGTAGACCCTGTTAACAAAGTGAGCAGGTCCAGGTGGGAAGTAAGAAACACTGGGGAGCAATGGTCTCACAGAGAGAGCAGGGAGAACCACTAATAAAGGGACTGGCCTCCCTCCTTGAAAGGTGGGTAAAGCATTCATATCATTAGAGACATGGAAAGGGCTACCAAAACAGAGGCATCCCAATAAAAGCTCTGCTCCCTCAACCCCACTCTCAGTTTCTTTTAGAAAAACAGTGGAAGTCCTGGAACTATTCCATACTGCTCTGGTAACAGTACTGCTGATAAAGCAATGAAAGACATTCTCTTTATTAATAGGTAGTATTAATGCAGTTACAATATTGTAGTAAGCCACCTGTCAATCAATGATTGAAAACTAATTGCTGGTTAAGTTCGTTGTCCATCAATATTTGAGAACTACTTGCATGACTCACAGCACAGCTTTCAACTTCTTCCCACATACAAAAGCTCAGTTCACTAACAGTCATTTCTTCCAAAAAGCCAGAAACATGGAACCCTACTAACACTTCTACTGCTAAAATCGTACTTATTCACACAGCTCCATACCTGTCACCACTCCCTCACCCCAAACCAGTCCAGAACACCATCATCCCTGGCCAAATTTGCTCTAACATCACCAAATTAGTCTCTATGCTCTGTCATACTTCACTGTAATAACAATCAAACCTTTTGACTACACACCAGCCAATCAACCAACCAATATGTACATCCTCACCATACATTCCCTTATAAACATGACAAAAGTACTAATATAGTATGGAGCAAAAGTAGGCTTACAGTTCATATGGAAACTAATAAAATAATTAATAACTAATATTACACAAATAAATTCTGGCCCTGGCTGGGGTGGATCAGTGGATTGAGTGTCGGCCTATGAATCAAAGGGTTGCCGGTTCCATTCCCAATATAGAGCACATGCCTGAGTTGCTAGCCAGGTCCCCAGTAAAGGCTGTGCAAGAAGCAACCACACATTGATGTTTCTCTCCCTCTCTTCTCTCTCCCTTCCCATCTCTAAAAATAAATAATAAAATCTTTTTTAAGAATAAATTGTTTCACATACAACTATAAACCAACTTTTGCCCCACCCAGTACATATGAATATTACAAAACATTCATTTAAAAAATGTAGTAATGATCACAATGATTTTTATATGGGTTTTTTAGGGTAAGCATAAAAACCATTATTGCTATCACTAAAATGTTAATATTAAACCTGTTTAAAAAATATTTTAGCCCTGACTGCTGTGGCTCAGTTGGTTGGGCATTGTCCTGCAAATTGAAAGGTCACTGGTTGGATTCCTGGTGAGGGCACATGCCTGGGTTGCAGTTTGGTCCCCAGTCAAGGTGCACATGCAAGAGGCAACCAATCGGTGTTTCTCTCCCTCCTTTTCTCCCTCCCCTCTCTCTAAAACTAAATAAATAAAATCTCAAAAAAAAATATTTGAGTAATCCCTGATCAAATACTTTCCATTATGCTTGAAAACCCTCATTTTAATACTTTTTTAATAGAGCAATCTCAAAGTAAGTTTCAAGTCAATACTTGTTTTTAATGGCTATCATAACAAGAGAGAAAAGAAAAGAAAAAAGAGAAGAAGAAGAGAAAAAGAAGCATGGGTCCACAGGAAGAAGTCTACAGCTGTGCTTACTAAGTTGCAATATTTAGTATTCCAAACCCATCCCATTACACAGTTTCCTTTAAATTGTGCTAGCAAATGTTAACTTTTTACTACAGGAATTTTCAAACACACAAAAAAGTAAAGCAAACTCTACAATCATTATCCAGCTCTGATAATTATCAAATATGGTAAACCATCTATAACCCTCCTAATATAATAAATCATTTTAAAGCAAACTCCTGACGTAAAGTTTCATCCACAAATAATTCAGTACTTATATCTGAGAAAGGAGTGTTTCCTTTTAATATAATACTACTAGCATACCTTTAAAAATTAAAGTAATTGTTTAAAAATCATCTAATATACAGGTGATACTCAAATTACTCCCAGAGCTCTCATAAATATCTTTTTATAGTTGGTTTGTATGAAACAGGATCAAAACAAGGTCTACACATTACATTTAGTTAATATGTCTCAAGTTTTTTTTTAATCTGTAATAGTTCCTCCATTTTTTCTTGACATTTATTTGAAGTAACTGGATTCATTTGTCCTACAAAATTTCTCACATTCTGAATTTTCTAATTATATTCTGTAAACTGGTTGTTAGACCTACAGGCTTAATCAGAGTCAGGTCTGATTTAATTGGGGGAGTATTTAATGAATGGTGCTATATTTTTTATATAGGGCTTCATCAGAGGACGTTTGGTTGTACTCATTCAAAGATATTATGACTGATCAGAAGATCATCAGTCAGATCCTTCTATTATTAAGTTCTCTACTGGTTTTAACAGCCATTGATGATCAATGCCTAGGTTCTTTATTTCATTACCTAATCTAGATATTTTTTTAGAAATAAATTTGGAGATTTTTGCAGGTAACAAATTTATGTTTCCAAGTTTTTTCATATGTAAAATTATGAGTTTTTTTTAATAGATGCAACAAAATCACAATAAAATTATGAGTCACTAGGCAAATGCAAATCAAAACCACAACAGATTGCCCTGGCTGGTGTAGCTCAGTGGATTGAGCACCAGCCTGCGAACCAAAGGGTCAAGGTTCAATTCCCAGTCAGGGCATATGCCTGGGTTGCAGGCCAGGTCTCCAGTAGAGGGTGTGAGATAGGTAACCACACAGTGAGCTTTCTCTCCCTCTCTTTCTCTTTCCCTTCCCCTCTCTCTAAAAAATAAATAAATAAAGTTTTTAAAAACAAAAAACAACAAATTATCACTTCACATCCACTAAGATAGCTGTAATGAGGAAGACAAAGAACAGCAAGTGCTGGTGAGAATGTGAAGAAACTGAAACCCTTATGCATTGCTGCTGGGAATGTAAAATGGTGCCATTGCTTTAGAAAATAGTTTGGCAGCTCCTCTAAAAGTTAGAGTCATTTAACTGGGTGATTCCATTCCTAGGTATAGACCCAAAAGAAATAAAAATATATGTCTACACAGAAACTTGTCAGAAACTTGTACATGAAAGTTCATAGCAGCATTATTCATAATAGCCTAAAAGTGGAAACAATCCAAACATTCACTAAGTGATGTATAAATAAACAAAATGTGATATGTTCATACAAAGGAATATTATATTATGGCAGCTATAACAAGAAATGAAGTACTGATACAAGGAAAAGCCCCCTAAAACACCGTGCTAAGTAAAAGAATCTGGTCACAAAGGCAACATGCTGTAGAACTCCAAATGCTTAGAACAGGTGAATCCAGAGACAGATTAGTAGTTGTTAGCGGCTGGGGGAAGGTATAATGGGAGTGAAGCTAATGGGTACAGTGTTTCCTCTTGGGGTGATGAAAATGTTCTAAAATTAGATAATAGTGATGACTGCACAACTCTATGAATATACTAAAATTTTACCACTGTACACTTTAAAAGGGCAAATTTTATGGTATATAAATGATCTCAATAAAGCTTTTTTAAAAAATTACTTATCTCATAGCATGTTTCTTTCTAAGAAAAAAGCAGTTATTTTTTCATTCACTGTTAAAATAACACCTTTACCTGAAGAGACAGATTAAGGACATTAATTTTTCAAATAATATTTGTTGGGTAGCCATTTATCACAGGGAAAGTTATTGTTTTTTTTTTTTTAATAAAAGAAAAATGTGAACAGTAACAACTCTGCCACAAGATAACCAATGAATGAAAACCTGCCTCAATAGTCCCTGAAGAGAGTCGGAACCATGAGGCTTTGGGGTTCCCTTTGCCACAGTTTAGGAAGCAGGAGAGACCTTGCAGGGAAGGAAAGAGGTGAAAGGACTCCTGCTGGTGGGCATGAGAAGGTGGCACATGGTTTCAGATTAAGAACTGGAGATCCTTCGGCGACACAGCTGATGGTACTGGGAACTGCGGAGGCCTGCCAGGAGAACATGGATTACTGGGAAGAACTGGGGGCTACCTGAGCCACAGTCTTCTATTTCTTTTCCTGAGATAAGGTACCCAAGCAGACTGGACAAAGTGGGGAAGGAAGGACTGTGTGTGTGTTTGTGGGTGTTTAAGGGACTTTGGGATTCTGACAAAGACATTAAGTCATTACTCTTAAGTCTGGATAACTTTTGAATAACTAATTCCTGTCCTTTTCACCAATCTTTGGCATTGAGAGCCACGATTCCCTGGTGGTGGGCAAGGCTAGGTTGAACCTAGTACAGGGCACCCCAGGAGAAGAGGAGTCCATTTGGTAATAGCATCTTGTCCCCTCCACGGGTCCATTCTGTAACATTTACACCCTTCCATAGATTTCTGAAACATAACAGTTTTATTGTTACTTTAGGGAAATATAAATAAGAGTAGCCATATAATTTTAGCTATTTGAAGCATTTGGTTTTAATTTTCATGGGCTTGGGCATCTGTCCCCTGTCATGAACTAAGTTATATTGCCAATGTTTGCACTGATTATCATTTACTTAAGAATGAAAAATAAAGGAGTGTATACAACTTAAAAAAAATAGTCCATGAAGAAGCAGTGAATGAATTTCATCTTTTCATTCAGTCAAAGCAGCTCTTCTATCAGTAGTTTACATTTAAACAATTATTCTACATAGCGATTTATTAAGGCAGTCATTTATCATTAAGAATGTCTTCTCCAGTACAACTTTCCTCCAGTAGCTCACAAAATAAATGATTTTTCTTGGATTTAATTATTAAAAGAGAATTTAGCACATATATGATAGAAGCTTCTGTACTTTTATAACTATATTGAAAAACTCCGATTTGTAAAACTTGTTCTAATATCATTTGTCCCAATCTTCAGCAACATTTTCTATGCATATTATAAGAGTATTTGCTGCCCTGACCAGTGTGGCTCAGTTGGTTGGGCGTAATCCAAAAAAGCAAAATTTCATGAGTTCGATTGCCAGTCGGGGCATATGCCTGGGTTGCAGGCTGGTCCCTCATTAGGGCGTGTGTGAGAGGCAACCAATGGATGTTGTTTTTCTCCCTCTCACTAAAGGATAAATAAATAAAATATTTTTTTAAAGAGTATTTGCCGACAAAGGAAGGCATTTTGGTTTCTTGACATATTATTTTCCATGTACTAAATCAGTTTTTTCATCTAATGTGCCTTTTCTTGGCCCAGAAACGGGGGACAACACAGGAAGAAGAACTTGCCAATGGTATGTACCTTTTGTCTTTTGTAAGAACCAGAAACCTCAAAATATATACTTTAATAATTAGGTTAGTAAAATTTTGTACAGCACCTGATTGAATACCCTAGGACTTTAAACATCACTGGGGGGGGGGGGAAATGCAGAGGTTCTCTTTATGCTCCAGATGTTTAGTTTTCAAATGTCCCAATGCTAGTGATAGCCTCATATTTTATTATTTAATATCTCAAGGTTCTACATACTCTCGAAGCAAGGTTCCTATTAATGACAGAGGGTATAAAGCCATGTTTTAACACACTTCCTATTTCCAATGTAACAGGAGCTGACTCATTTAATCAGATTTAATAGCTCACCAAAAATTCATAATAGGAGATGGACAAGAGGACAGCTCTGCCATTTTGTTTGTGCTTGAATTATTAGTATTTTCTTCAATCACTGGTTTCTTTGCAGAAATAATTTTAAACCACCTGTCCATTTTGTAAAGGTCAGTTTAATGAATACTGCATAATATACTGTTACCAATATGTTGTAATACACTGAAAACAAATGTGTAAGTATGGCTCTACCTGCTCTCTGCAGAACTTCCTTCTCTTCTTGTAGGACACTCAAAGTTCTAGAGCTAACATGGTAATACTGACCTGCAGACCCCAAGAAGGTAGGTATCAGTGACAATCCCTAAGTTTAATGTTTTATCATTTTTTAGATAAAAATAATTTTAAAAAAGCTCTAAAATTTTCTTTCAGCATCCCAGTAAATCATCTTACCAACCTCACTTTGAAAACAACTGTTCTAGATTGCTGTCACAGTGGACTTTTTTACAACTACAAGTCGATCTGAGAGATCAGTTCACTCTCCTCAAAATTCTGCAATGGTTTAGCTCTACCTTCAGGATAAAGTCCAAAGTCCTTGCATGGCCCTGGCTGGTGTGGCTCAGTGGACTGAGCACCTGCCAGCAAACCAAAGGTGGCCGGTTGATCCCAAGTCAGGGCACATGCCTGAGTTGTGGGCCAGGTCCCCAGTAGGGGGCGCGCATGAGGCAACCACACATTTATGTTTCTCTCCCTCTCTTTCTCCCTCCCTTTCCCTCTCTCTAAAAATAAATAAGTAAAAAACTTTAAAAAAACACACAAAGTCCTTGCATGGTACATAGGGCCCTCAACTCTGGCCCCCCGCATCTCTCCAGTCCAGTGCTTCCCAACCCTGGCTGCATATCAGAATCACCTAGGGAGTTAAAAATATGAGGTCTGTCCGGAAAAAGTCCAGCCATTGTTAATATAACAAGAATGGTTTGCGCAACATCCATGTAACCTGGCAGGCAAGGCGAGTAGACTGGAATGCTCATGTGTGAACAATGATGACTTCACTGTACTTGTCAGTGTGGGGTGGTAGGTACCCTTGAGTAAGCATGTGCACTGCATGGCCATTGCATTCAAAATGACTGAGTAAATACAGCAACAAATCTGCATCAAATTTTGCACTAAGCTTGAACATTCCTCTGCAGAAACTATTCAGATGATTCAGAAGGCTGCAGCTATAGGCAACTGGTGACTGGCAGCTTCATCATGACAATGCAACCACTCATACATCATGTCTCGTGCAGAGTTTTTTTGGTGAAACATCAAATTGCCCAGATAATTCAGCCCTCCTACAGCCCAGATTTGGCACCTTACAACTTCTGACTTTTCCCAAAACTAAAATCACCTTTGAAAGGGAAGAGATTTCAGACTGTTGATGAGGTTCAGGAAAATACAATGGAGCAGCTGATAGCGATTGGGAAAACTGTGTGAGGTCCCGACGGGCCTACTTTGAAGGGGACTGAGGCATCATTGTCCTATGTATAATGTTTCTTGTATCTTGTTCAATAAATGTCTCTATTTTTCATATTACATGGCTGGATACCTTCTGGATAATAATACAATAATGAATAAATAATACAAGAATAAAGTCTATTTCATGGACTCACAACTGTAAACCTACTTTTGCCAACCCCCTGTGTATGTACATTCTCAGGTTCCATCCTAGACCAATGAAATCAAAATACCTGGGGATGGGGCATTTGCATTGCCGGTTTTTGTTAAGTTCCCCAGGTGGATCTATAGTACTGCCTGGGCAGAGAACTAGCCCTGCCTACTCACCTTGGTCAGTCAGCTTCTGGGGCTCACTGAGCTCTCAATTAGGCCTTCTTACTCCAAGTTTGACCCACCTACCAGTAGCATCTGCCTCACCTAGGAGCTGGTTAGTCATGCAGAATCCAAAGTTCCACCCCAGACCTACTGAATCAGGACTTGGCATTTTAACAAGATCCCCGGATTGTTCATGTGAACATTCAAGTTAGAAAGGCACTGCCCTAAGGTACCAGACCTGTTCCCAGCTCAGGGCCTTTGTAAGTGATGTTCAGCTATGAATGTCATTTAATGCTGAACTTCCCTGACGCTCACAAGACATCCTATTCTTCCCCTTTGATCATACATGTAATTACCATAAAGTGATTAATGTCTGTCTATTCTAGTAGCCTTGTGTCATCAGGACAGACATCAATCCATGATACTCTGGGGTGTCCCCAACTTGTGGCAGTGTCTGGTATTTTCAATTCAACTGCATCTAGTCTTTTGTTTTATACCAATATGATCTTACCCTAAATTTCCATAATATTTCTGTCCCATCAACAATACCGTTCTTAAAAAAATAAGTTGGTTTTAGCTCCATAACTCTTGGATATGATATATATCACAGCACTATATTTCAGAATCTAAAGAGTTACTGGTCTCTTTTTCTAAAGAAATGTAAATTAAACATAATTCAAAGTTCCATTATATTTCTTTTAAATTAATAAAATCAAACATTAGGTTTTTTTCTGTAATAGCATTGGATGGACTGTCAGGAAACAGCCACATAAATTGTGGATGGTGTTGTGAATTAGTTCACCCTTTCCAGATAGCAAGTCGGTATTGAAGCCATATCCTGAGTCAGGGAACCCACTTTAGTAGTAAGAGTTCAAGAAAATAATTCCAAGGAGGTATTTGAAAAAAGGTGCTCAGAAGTACAATATACATCAGTAAAAAAGGAGAAAAATTTAAAATAAAAAAGAATGCACAAACTGTAGGAATCAATGTATAGAATACTATTCTGTCATTTTAAATAATATACATAAATGAGTAAACATAAAATAGTTGATGCTATGCAAGAATACAAAAATATGCCCTGGCCAGTGTGGTTCAGTGGGTTGAGTGCCAGCCTGCAAACCAAAAGGTTGCCAGTTCAATTCCCAGTGAGGGCACATGCCTGGGTTGCAGGCCAGGTTCCCAGTTGAGGGCATTCAAGAGGCAACTGATCGATGTATCTCTCGCACATGAATGTTTTTCTCCCTTTCTCCCCCCACTTCCCCCTCTCTAAAAATAAATAAATAAAACCTTTTTAAAAAGCCTTGGTTGGTGTGGCTCAGTGGATGTGTCGGCCTGAGAACCAAAGGGTTGCAGGTTCGATTCCCAATCAGGGCACATGCCTGGGTTGCAGGCCAGGTGCCCAGTTGGGGGTGCATAAGAGGCAACCACATGTTGATGTTTCCCTCCCTCTCCTTCTCCCTCCCTTCTTTCTCTCTGGAAAGAAATCTTTTTTAAAAAAAATCTGTATGTACTGATTACAACTACTAAAAAAATCTATGCCTGTATACTGACACAACTGGATATAAATTTAAAGTTTCACATTTCATGGATTGTCTTTAGAGAATATATTAATTAAAGCAAATTTTAATGTTGGGTTATTTGTGGGTTTGCTGGTCAGTTTTACTAAGTAAGTGTTACAACTATTTTTGTTGTTCTCAGACTCACTAAAAACAAAAACATTTCTCCAGCTTCGGCATTTGAGAACATTTACTAGTTATTGAACTAGAAGTAAAAGACGAGATTCTATACTTGGCCAGCTTCCTGCTTATACCTCAAACTCCACCTGCATCTCACTTTTTTCCACATGAAGGTGGAGGCTACTAATGCAACAATGATTACAAATCGACTCAGCACCTCCAATGAAAGGTGCTGGGCAAATACAGTGTCAGAGCTGCTTAAAAAACAAACCACCACCCACACGGACTGTCTTGCACAAGTCACTTTATCTTTCTGAACCTCAATGTCTTCCTCTGTAAAATGAAAGAAATACGTTAGAATCACATGGCAGGGGGAGGTTAAGTGAGGGAAAAGTAGGCACATGGTATCTGAAAAAGTACCCCAAAGGATCCTGATGCAGATCCCTTGAGTCCCATTCACACTTTGAGGGGAGAGGATAAGTTAATACAATCCCTTCAAGGGGGTGGTGATTTGATTACATGTCTAAAACTTTAAAAATGCACATGTATCCTTTGAACCAGTAATTCCACTTTTAGAAATACACTGTTCATGTAATTTTATACATGAGCACAAACTGTATGTGCAAAGATATTCACTGTAATGCTGTAACAGAAAAATGTGGAAACATACATGTTGTTTAACCCAAAGATTAGTTACAAGTTATAGTGCATACAATGAAATAAGGAAAAGAATGTCAACTAAAAAAGTGAATGGCTCTATATATACTCATATGGCATGATTTCCTAAATACGTTAAGTGAGAAAGAGTAAGGTGTGATGGTATGGTGCCATGGGGGAAGCAGTACAGAGAGGAAGACACATGTTTATAAAGGAACAGTGTCTACACAGGGCCACAGAAGCTGGAAACTATAGCCATCTCTGGGGAAGTCAGGGTAGGAGGGAGACTTAATTTTCTTCTCATGCCCTGTTGTACTGCTGAAATTTTTTCTTATAAGTATTTACTATCTTTTCTCAAAACTGAGCAAGATTCTCTACAGGCCTCCCTCTGAGACTTTAAAAGGCGATGATTGTGCCCCTGTGGAGCCTGGCCACTGTCTCCCAAATTGCAGGGGCAATAGCATCTGGCCCCACACTACCTCAAATGACCTTTCCAAAGTCCAGTCAATCCAAGTCCCTGACCTCCTTTAAAATCCTCCAACAGCTTTCCACTGGCCAAACTTTAATACAGCACATTCAAGCTCACCCAAATCTCATCTCCCATCCTTCTTCCCTCTATACAGTCCAACTACGTTTAACCTCTCGGGGCTCCCCAATGACAGTGGGCTCCTTCCACCTCTAAGCCCACCTGTGCTGTTCCCTTTCCTGTATTCTGTCCACCACACACAAACTCCTACGCGCCCTTCATGATCCAAAGGCCACCTCCCAGTAAAGCTTTCTTGAACCACCTAAGGAGGGAATGCTCTCTACACAACCTGGCAGATGCTCTGGAACTAGACTGCCAAGACTCAAGTCCTGCCTGTTCCCTCATCAAATCCCTTCTTCCCTAATCTCATCTTATCTGCCCACCCTGCAGTCTCAGTTTCTATCCCTGACAAGTAGGAATAAGCCCTTATATGACTGCTGAACGCATCAAATATAATTCATAGAAATTTATTACATAGCTTGTCACAAGGCAAGTAAAAGAAAATAGTTATTATTACACTTTCATACCACTTGTGATGTATGTATTTGTATCCATCTGTCCTTCATTGGACAGCGACCTCCTCACTTTTAATTTGTATCCCAAGGACTTCCCCTAACAAAAAGGCACATGAATGTACTTAGGTCAGAGGACTGGCCTTTCTGGTTCTCAATTTTGCCCACATGGTAAATAAGTGGCTAACAGGTGCCAGTGAACAGCCTCCGAGATCCCACCATGCCTTAGAGTGCACGTATCAGTCAGACCACTTCAGGAAGGCACAGGTGGAAAGACACCATGGGGCTTCTGGCTTTTCGGAGATAATCAAGCAGATTGGATGCCAGTGGGATATGAGACTGACAGTTCCTGCCTGCTCACTACTAATGGGGGAGGGGGGGGCTGGCCGGAACGGAAATGGAGAGATGGGGAATCAGAGATACTGAAAGTCCCAGGCATGCACCCCGAGAAGGCCTTCAAGAAAGAGTCAGGAAAGATTCTTTTGGGAAGTGGGTACCTGGAAGTACACAGAGCCAATACATAAGGGGGAAGAGAAAGAAAATGGCCTATAAGACAGCTGGGAGGAAGAACCTTCTCAGCATGGGAGATGGAAAGGTGCACAAGACACAGCTCCTGCCCTCAAGAAGTTTCTCTAGTGAAAAGAGCTTTAAAGGAGAAGATAGAGCTAGCCACGTAAAAGTGGGGAGGAAAGAGGATCACACAAGCACAGGCATCTAAACCTGTGAAGAGGCAAAATGGCTCTGAATGGCTAGGGAGGGGGATAAGGGGAAGGAGAATCAAAGGATTCAATTAAAACTAAAAGGATAAATTGAGGCAAGACTGTCAAGGGCCTTGTATGACTTGATAAGACATTCTGGGCTTCATTCATCCCATGGGAAAAGGAGAGGGAGGGAATTTTTAAGTAAACAAGTGACAGCATCAGATCTGTGTTTTCGGAAGGAGTGGCCAGGCAGGAAGATGATGTTGCCCATCTTCCACGTCAGTCCTCTTCCCACCCACCATCTTTTGGTGCTAGGGCTGCCTTCACCGCAAGCAGGTGGCAATGAAGAGATCTCTGGGGAGATGTGACAGGTTCTAGAGCAGGAATCCCTACCTTGGGCAAAGGCTCCTGAAGGCATTCGCCCTGTCTAGGGAGGTTCTGAACATTCTTTTCCTGTCTTACAAACAACATGACCTCAAACACACACACACACACACACACACACACACACACACACACACACACACACTGGGCTCAGCTCATTATTGTTTTTATCTTCAGGAAATAAAATTAGGAATTAATTTTTTAAAAAACGATTTTCTTTATTTTATTTACCAGAAAGTAGAAAGGGAGGGAGGATCTGCATTCCCAATTGGCTCGTTCTGAATTCTGGGCAGCTCTGAGACCCTATTTCCCTTCTTAAGCCGCCTCAATAGTTAGGAGTGGGCGGAAAAAAGAGGGGCCTGGGAGAGGGGCCTGGGGGTCTTTAAGGGAAAGAAAAGTTGGTCTCTGCAAAAGCAAATTTTCTCATGCCGGAGCTCTCTTTCTTCCCATTAAATGGATCTGAGCAAATTCTGTTCTCACTATTCCAAGTTTCTTCTTTCAGAATGAACGACGGCAGCCCTGGCCTGCCCCCAGGAGGACGCACGCAAAGTTCCCCAGCAGTCCACAGGGGTCAGCGCCCTGTCCGGCACGTTTCCGGGGATCCCCACCCCCGCCCCAGGACAGCCTAGGATGTGGGAGCCGCCTGGATTCTAGACACCCGGAGAATTCTACTAGGAAAAGAAGGATTGGGGCTCCAACCACGGACCCCTTCCACTCGCGCCGGGACCCACCCCCCACCTTCCAAAGCCTCCCAGGGCGGCTGCGGCCGCGAACACTCACTGAGTCCGGCTCTGGGCGGGACCGCTGGGGACGAAGACGGCGGCTCCGCCTCGGCTCCGCGGCGGCGTCTCGGCCCGCCACACGCCCTCAGGGCCGCCGCCTGGCCCGTGGCTCGCAGCCTCGCAACGGCGGCGGCGGCCTCGCCTCCATGGCGAGGGGAAGTGGCTGAGGGGGCGACTAGGCGGGCGGCGGTGATGGCGGCAGCGGCCAGGGGTCCGGGCTGGCTCGCGCGCGCGCGCGCGCGCGTCTCTGTCAGCGCCGCACTCACCGCAGCCTCGCTCCCGATCCTGCCTGGGCTGTAAGGCACCTCTTTATTGGCCGTTCAGAGACAGGCACTGATTGGTCCACACCGAAAGGGCGTCTCCCCAGGCCCTCCAGGGCCCAGCCGGTGCGCGCCTCCGAGCGCTCGCTCACCCTCCTAGGACGCACGCAGAGCCGGGTCTCTCCGTGTCAAGTCTCGCACGCTGTCTTGGAGATGTGCGCCTCATTGCAGCCCTGTTGGCGGGGAAGCGAGACTCCGGGAGCACTGGACACCCGTGCACCTACGCCTTCTGCCTCTCTACAACCCCAGTCCCTTGGACATGGGCCTTCTTCCCAGTTTACAGATGCGGAAACTGAGGCCAAATCCTAGTTACGTTAAAGTCCAGCGACAAGGGCGGACTGGAATTAAAATGCAGTCTTTCCACTCCTCTCTCCAAACGTGTCCCACCTGGATTTTTTTTTTTTTTCCTAATTGGAGCAAGGTATTTAAAGTACGAAGGCTCTCTCGGGGAAGAGAGGAACCTGCAAATCCCCTAGAACGAGTCTGGCATCATGGGTGTTGTCTTACATCAAGTCAGCCCACGCCATCCCCACCCGAGCCCCAGGGAAATCTTCGCTTTGCAGATGCACGTACGGGGGCCTGGCTCGCCACGGAGCCGGCTAGAAACACTACACATGGTGCTGTGCGTTGGAGGTGTTGTTTGCGTCAGGCCTGGCGCGGGGGACGGGGGGCGGGGAGGTTCAAAGCGCAGAGAGGACCTGGAGATGAGTTATCCCCACCCCACCCCACCCCGCACTGGGCCGGGGACGGGGTAGGGGGCGCGTCACTCCTCGCCAGTGCTTCCCGCCCCACGTGTGGCGCCCCAAAGCCAGCAGGAACGGGTTCCCAGGCTGCAGGACTTGGGCGTCTGCTGCTGAAGGCCGATTACAAAGTCGTGATGAATCACTTTCCTGGTTATGACCCCTTTGTGGCGTCCCTCGGACAAAGCTGGACCTACAGAGAGAGTGGCTGGGCGTCTGTAGGGTGGAGACAGATTGCACAGCGGTGTGCAAGCTGAACTTTGCTGGGCCGCTTCACCGGAGACCTGGAGTCTTCACTGCCTGGGGTGGGTGGTGACGAGCCTTTCCTCCTGGCCTGCAGTCCCTGAATCCCTCCTCTCCCACTTGCTTGGCAGAGCCCCACTGTTCAGCGCAACCCCGTGGAAGGGTCTGTGGCCAGCATCAGCTCTTCCTAGTGGAGTGTGTGTAGTGGGGACATTTGGGGGCAGGCGAAGGAGCCCATAACAGAAGCCATTTTCACAAGGTTGGTTGACCTACCATGGCCAGTGCCCACCACTGCCTGCAGTTTGGGTGCCAACTTAAAAATCTATGCAACCCCTCTCGCCGGTATTTGTGGAATAAATGAGTGTATGCAAACCAGTTACTGCCCGTGAATACGGAGTGCCATGGGCCTCCTCAAGCCATCCCCTCTCCAGCAGAAAAGCCCCTTCTTGGATGAGAGCTGTGCTTTCTCACTCCCTGTCTGCAGGGCTTGCCCAGAACTACCCTGAAATGGCCAAACCCAAGGGGACCCTACAGAACAGACAGTTCAGCTCAAAGATCCCTAGGCCACATACAAAATCTCCTTTTGGACCCAATGAGAGTACATTCTTTCGCATGCTCACCATTTACATTTCCCAGGGAGTCCAGACTCAGTCTATCCACACACCAACGTAAAAGAGAAAAGCCTGCATTTGAAGTGTTTAGACACCCTGAAAAACAATGACCGCGAGTGTAGGAAGTACTTGGGTACCTAGGATAGCAGCACCCTAGGACAAACCCCACCAGTGTGGTTTTACTTTACCTACATTTGAGCTATACTATTATTTCTTAATGTTTCTTTTGGCTAATTTATATTTTATTTATGTTTTTACTTATATTTCCTAAAAAGTTTTGACATGCTACTTATATTTTCTAGCATTAAAATAAATAGCTGGCTGGTGTGGCACAGTGGACTGAGTGCTAGCCTGTGAACCAAAAGGTCACCAGCTCGATTCCCAGTCAGGGCACATGCCTAGTTTGCGGTCTAGATCCCCAGTTGGGGGTGTACAAGAGGCAGCCAATCCATGTGTCTCTCACACATCAGTGTTTCTCTCCCTCCCTTCCCTGCATACTAAAATAAGTAAAGTGCAAGTCTCTCCATTGGCTGGGTGACCTGAATCTCTTTCTGATACTCTTCCTGGAACCTCCCAGGCCTTTACTGAGAATTGCAGGCATGTACAGCTTGGCAAGTAACCTGCCTCAGTAAATGCAGTTCCTTTTCTCCATGAGACAGCAACACTGTGGTCAAAACCATTTTTTTGTGTATGTGCAGGGGTGACAAAACCTCAGACCAAGAAGAGGCAGGGTCTTGGGTGTCTCATGCTAGAAACCCGGGGAAGGAGAATTCAGCTTGGCAACCACACATATCCTGTTTCCACTGGAAAAAGACCGAGCCCCATCCTCAGCTGCCCACCTGTGGAGACCTGCCCGGCCTCCCCTTCCCAGCTGATACCCAGGGTGTCCACAGTTTCCCCCCACTACCACAAGACAAAGGGCTGTCTTCAAAGAGGAAAGGAGAAGAGAAGAACTGAGATAAGAAGGGGAGGTAGGCTTCCTGTATCCAGGCCCACCCAAGTGGGAGGCCAAAGCCTTCCTCCCAGTCCTGACTTAGTCCTAACCCACAGGAGCATATACCTACAGAGATGCCCCAAAAGTCACAAGAGTCATGAGAAAAGGACTAGACTAAGAGAGCTGGAGGATGGGAGTAAAGAACTCCTCTTTCTGTAGAAAAGTCACTTACCCTCTCAGGGCCTCCTCTCCCCATGTAGTAAATGGAACAATGAGTCATTTACTCAACAAATACTTATTGAATGCAAACCATGTGCTGGACACAGCAGGGAATAAGACAGAAAAGATCTCTGCTCTCATGAAATATTCTAGATGGGGCAACAGACAATAAACAAACAAGTGAACAAGAAAACTTAAATGCTGTAATGAAAGTAAATCAAGGCAATAAGATAGACAGTTGAAGAAATGAGAGCCAAATGCCTTTCCAGGCTACTGTTCTACTCCCAAGGGTCATTTGCCAGCACTACCTAAAAGAGACTGCAACCCGCCTCCCCACCCCCAGCTCCATGAGAATGTAGTTTGTAGGAGCCTTTGCTCTGACTCTCACTCCAGGGCTGCCATTAATATCCTAAGCTAGAAGAACTATTTCTGAATTCTCTGCCCCGGACCTAAAATCCTGGTCCCAGGCCCAATGCTAGCCCCACGCATTGGCCAAGAGTTGGCCCCACCCATGACTGCAGTACAAATTGCTCAGGGTAGGAGGCATTTTATACAAATTTCAATTGATCAGTCAAGGATTTGGGGAAAAAAAATCCTGGTTGTTTTTAAGGTATCACTATAGGTGTATCCAGTTGTCAAAACTCAGCAAATGTACACAAGATCTGAGCAGTTTATATATAGATCTTGTCTGAAAAAGCCCCCGCAAATTATGAACTCTAGCTAATGAAATGCATTCTGAAATATTTAGAGGTAAGTGTCCTAATGACTGCAACTTAGTTCGAAATGCATTAAAAATAAGACAGATTACTAAGATGGATGTAGGGATGGATAACAGAGAGATGTATGATAAATGTTAAAGTGTTAATGGTAGAATCCAGGTGGTTGGGTGTACAGGTATTCGCTGCAAAATTCTTTCAACTTAGCATATGCTTGGAAGTGTTCATAATAAAATGTCAGAGAGAAAAATCAGGGTTTAACTGTACAAAAAAGTGCACAAGCCTGCCTTTAATTTTCAAACAACTCTCCCCACGAACAAGTCCAGTGCTTTTCTACATGCATTTTATATGAAACTGTAATCAGTTTGTATGTGTTCATTTATTTCTCACATTTCTAAAACTTCATGTGTTTAATGTTTAATGTTTGCATATGACATGAGTAAATACGCTGTATGTTACAGTGGGGATACAAGCTTTTCATTGTGTTCATTCTAAAGGCACTGCGCAGGGGCCCCCTTCCACAGGGTGTACTGGGAACAATGAGAAAAGCTGGAGAAAACATTTTTAAAAGTCATTGAAGGGAAGTGAGGAATTGTGGGGCCAAGACTGGAGAGGAAAAAGGCCCAGGAAGATGAAGCCTAGTATTGGGCATTTCCTTTCCTTTCCTGGGAGGTGTCTGCTGGTTCTAAAAGAGAAATCTGTTAGGCTGTGCCAGATTGTGATCCCAAAAACCGGCCACATTTCCAGTTCTGCACAACCTTCCAGAGCCTTGCTACTCCCACTGCACCAAGAGGTGAAGTCGATCTCCCTTTGAGATTGGGTGGGGTAGGCCTAGGTGACTGCCTCGACAAACAGAATGTGACAGGTGTGACTCCCAAAGCTAGGTTAGGGAAGGCAGTACAGCTCTGTGTGGCTGTCTTGGGATGCTGCCCTTGGGAGCCGGCTGCCCTGCAGTGAGGTACTGCAGGTTGTGTGTGTTCTGACCAATAGCTCCAGCCAAGGCTCTAGTCAACAACTTCTCCCACTGCCCGGCATGAGTTACCAAGCCTTCGGATGATTTCAGCCTTCAGCTATCAAGTCGCCTTCAACCTTGAGTCTTCCAGCTGTTGCCCAGACATTGTAGAGCAGACAAACCATCCTTGTTTTATCCTGTCCAAATTCTCGACCCATGTAGTGAGTGGTAAGCATAATCAATGGTTGTTTTACAATTTGATTTATATCTGCTGAGAGGATTTCCCACAAACTTACATTTATAAATCAGGTGGGAGAAGGAAAAGAAACATCTTACTAGGACACTTTCTCAGCAGCCAGAAGCTTTGGTGAGGCCTACCCTTCCTGTGGGCTTTGGTTTCTCCTTTTGTCCTCCTTCGAGAGCAAGAGGGTGACAAAAGGAAAAAAATGCCCTCAGTGCTGGGTTGGGGCACTGGGACACAAAGCCAACGTGCATTGGAGTGTGAACCGAAGGCTAGAGATAGGGTGACTGGGGGGCCAAGAAGGCACTCCTACTGACTGGGGGTGCAGCTTCCACTGGGGTAGGTGGAGCCAGGAGTCTCCAGCTTGTAGTGCTTCCATGGCAGAATTGTCAAAAGAATTCCTTTTCTCTTCAGCCCAGAGACCACCCAGGAATTGCTCACCTGTTCAGAGGGCAGGGTCTCCAAAGGCTCCTCCTCCACCCCCATAATCTGCTGGCCACACGTGCCCCTCTTTATTCTTCCAACCCTCACTGAAGTGTAAACGGGGGCCTTGCTTATGCTCCCCTGCTCACAGAAGGCCCAGTTTCAATTTCAGCTCTGAGTCACACCTCCTCTGTTACCACAACATCCAAGGAGAAACTCTAAGATCCCCAAATGTCCAAAATGGTTTCAAATCCATTTTGTCACAAATTCTGTTACCAAACCTCCCTGGTCCTCAATTTGCTCTTCTGTAAAATGGGGCTACGTTACTTATCTCACAGGGCTGTCATGTGGAATAAATGAAATAATGGCCAAGTGTTTAGAATGGTTCTTGTGTTTATATATGTATAAGACTTTTCAGTATGGTTCTTGATGAGTTGTTGCTTCCGTTTTATGCTGTCTCTCCCCGTAATCTTTCTAGGGGCTGGGAGCTTAAGAGGGCTTCCCTTGGTAACTGTGCAAAGGGGTGGATCTCTTGTAAATGTAGCTGGAGAAGATCCTTCTCCAGACTCAACACAGACATGGAGTTTTGCTGAGGTGTCTCTATGGTTCTGCCTCTACCTTGCTTTTGCTTGGGTGGGACTGCATAAGAAAAGCACTCTAAAATGTTCCAACTTTATTTACAACCAGACCCCTGGTTCCCTTTCCACCCCTACCCCTCCGCTTAGCTCTGAATGAGCAGTGACATTTTTGCCAAGCCCAGGCCTTGAGGAGATGTGCAGGGTGGGCCCCTCACTTCTTCTGGGCTTGTGCCCTGGCTCTCTGAATCTTGTCGGCTGTGGCCCCATCTGTGGCTCCCGTGCAGTGGGACAATACAAGGCTCAGCTCTGCCTCATTCCGGCGTTCGATGGCCACGTCAGCAGCCTGAGCCACATCCCTGTCATTTGAGCAGGAGGGGAGATGGTGCTGGGCTGACCAAGGACACAAACTGTGCCCATCCTCAGTCCACTGGCCCAGCCACCCAGCACCCACAGGGCTCTCCGCTGACGCACCCAACGAGGAGCAAGGCCTTGACTTTCTGCTCAGGACCCACGCGGGAGGCGTACTTCTTGGCCTCATATTTGTTGTGTTGCTTCATGCAGATCTCCACAAAGGGCTTAGAGAGGAAGTGGGCAGAAAGAGGAGATAAGGCAGAGCCTTCTTGTCATCTCTCTCATGAGCAAAAGCCCACTGGATAGACCGTCCCTGTGTATTTTATACACCCGTTAGTGTCTACAATACCCCACCCCTGCCCCAACACACCTGCAACAAGTGTGATCTCAACACTCTTAGGGCAGAAACAACCTAAACCAAAGATCTGTTAGAGCCCTCAGACCAACCATTTCCACGTGTCCACCCCACCAACTGCTGCTATCCCCTCACAACAGGCGTTTCCTGCCCTCTCAGGGCCTGTGTTATCTCTCGTGGCTGCCTCTCCTACCCACCACACCCCTGCAGTGCCTGCCACAGAAAAAACACCCCTTCAATATCTTCCGCTGCCTCGCAGATGTGCTTTCCCTGTCCGCCCTCCGCCTGCCACTCAAACAGGATTTTTCCTTCACATTTGCAGGCAGACTTGGGCCCATTCTCCCCCCGTACCTGGCCTATGAATGTGTATACACAGGAAGCACCCACTAACTACCGCATTTTGCTGTGTATAATGTGCACTTTGTTGCCCAATTTTTTTAGGGGAAAAACAAGGATGCACATTATACACAGGTATAATAATCCCATGTATAATGTGCACAAAATGTGGTATGCATAATGCATGGCAAAATATAGTATTTTGGCCAGCTGAACAGATGGGTCAATAGGTCATCAGCCTATTTCCAAGCCCAGCCCGCTCCTCAGGACTACCTTCCCTGGCAGGGGGTGGAAGGAGGGCCCCCACCTTACCAGGTAGCCAATGGGTGATTTCTTGCTCTTAGAAAATCTCTCTAGCTCCTCCCAGTCTTCCAGATCTGCCAAGGCAGTCAGCTTCAGCCACCAGAGTCTGTGGGAAAGCTGGGCTTGGAGATGCTGCAGGAGGGGCAGGGATCCCATGACCTACTCACACCCTGGGCCCTCACTTACCTCTTGTCAGGGATGCGAAAGTCACGTGCCAGCTGCTCTGCACGCTTGTTGTGGCCATCAAGGATGAGGGTGGTGACTGTGTCATGCAGAGACAAGTCTAGGAACTGACGTCCTAGCTCATCCTCTAGGCGTCGCTGTAGCCGTAGGAGCCGCATTTGATCCTCTGTGGCCTAGAGGCAAGAGTAAGGCAGGATGGGGATGAGAGGGACAAGGAGGGAACATTGGGAAAGGAAACCAGAAAGCTCTTAGAAAAGAGAAGGCCAAACCTTGGCTGCAAACTCGTTCTTGGCCTTGTAGAAGGCATCGGCTGCTGTCTGCAGAGCTGCGACCCGCCCCTCAATACGCTGTAAGGGCGAGAAGGGAAACCTGAGCTTATGGGTTAAGGCACTCAGCCTTCCGCATCCAGATTACCATGTTCTCTCTGATCCCTGTGCCAAGGGTCACCAGTGCCAGCTTTACCCGTTAGGTGGACCACTCTGGTGTCTCTAGTGGGAGGGCTAGCTCCTCTGGGACCAACCCTCATCCTGACCTCCCGTCTTCTCAGACACTCCCTCAACAGTGAGGACCAGATGGGGTGTATACCCGATATGAGGCCTAGAGACCTGGTGAAGGAACCACATCAACAGTCCAGCCCACAGGCCCCACCCGCTGTGTGAGCCTCAGACCTCCTCTGCGTAGCTGGCTCGGATGTGGAAGCTGCCCAGCTCCTGGTGGTTGTCGTCCTGATTGTAAAGGTCCTTCAGTGTCTCTAGCTCCTGATGCTTACAGAACTGGCGTGGGGGGAAGCAGGCAGTCAGCAAGGACAATTCAGGGGCTCAGGAGGCTCCAGCCCTACCGCTGTCCCCTGCACATACCTGTCGGTATAAGCTCAGGGCCATGGGTTGGTTCCGAAGGGTCATGAAAAAATCTCCTCGGTTGAGCTCGTTTTTCAGGTGCAGCAACACCGTGAACACTGCAGGACAATAAGGTGGGGTGAGAACTCCAGCCCGGCCCCTTGCTCAACCCAGGGCCCCGGCCTTGGCCTCACCCAAACCCTGCTCACCCAAGTCAGTGTCCCCACTCTCGATGGCCTTGCTCAATGCCAGTTTGCTCCTCTTCATTTTTAGGAGAAGAGGTACCTGCTCCCCAGAGCGTGGCTCATACTCCAGCAGCTGTGGGGTAGGGAGAAAGACACAGAGAGGAGCTGGCCTGGGGGCCTCAGATACCCACGTTAGAGCTTTTGGAAAGGGCTGGGCGTCCACACCTTGATGGCCAGCTCCGTGCGGCCACAGCCATAGGCCCGCGCAGCAATGTCGGAGTAAGAGACACCGGGCGTGTCTCCCAGCTTCTGGTTAATGGCCCGAGCAACATCCTCATCAGACACATCCTTCTGTTGTACCTGCACAGGGAAGGGGTGTCATGCATACCTGGATCTCACACCTCACCCTAGTGGCCCTCAATAAGGACCTGGACGTTCAGCCCTACACTTCACATTTCCTATACCTTACCAAGGCCTAAAGTCCCTAAATGCTCTTGCAGCCTGTCCTACATCCTCACCTTGTAGCAGGCCCAGTGGGCCAGGATCCTGCTGACACCCTGCACTTCAGGAAGGCGCAAGTACTCGCATATCTGGATGGCCAGGGGGTAAAGCCTCCGCAACACAAGCCTAGTGGGCAAGGAGGGTAAGAGGTATGGGGGTGACGTGGGGTAGAGAGAGGGCAGAGTGGCCACAGTCTGAACTTGGGCCTCCCAGATACCAAAACATTTAGTCAGGAGCAGTGGCCACAAGAGCCCACTAGTGGCTGTAATGCTCGCCCACCTAGACCCCTCCTCCCAGCACCGTTGGGCTTTGTACCTGTCCAACAACACCTGGATGGTGAGCTGTTTGTATCTGCATTTGACTTGGTTAAGGATCCAGCTGGTGAATAAGCCCTGTTTGCCAAGGACCTTCAGGTGGCACTTCCAGCTCCTTCCCCTTCCCCTGCCACCCCTGGCTGGGAACACCCTTGTAGCATGCTTGTGGATACTGGCTATAGGTGAGGGGGATCCCGATGTGATAGTCCCGAATGGCATTGAGCACACGCAGGTCCTGACACATGCGCACGAAGCTGTCAGGTGGAAATCTGTCGAGGAAACACTTTCCGAAGGAGGCAGCCTGAGAAGAGCCAAAGGGCAATAGAGGAGAGCTCCCCCCGCCACCAGCCCACCCCTGCCCAGTGCCCCTCCCACTAGCCCTGTAGTCCAAGCCAACCCTAAGCAGGCTCTTCTGCATGTCTGGCCGGTGCTCGTGTCCTGCAGCCTCAATGCACTGCTGCACGGCCTGGGTCAGCTGCCCCAGCTCCTGGATCTCCCGCAGGTACTCATCTGCCTTCTGGCTCTCTTTCTGGGGGTAAGATGCCAGGGACACAGCATCATGATGGAGAACAACCCTACATCTGGCCCCCATCCCTCTGGGATGTGGTTCAAATGGGCTGCAGAGGCTGGAGCCCAAACCACCTCAGCCAACTCGGTCCACCCGAGGTGCTCACATATTCCCCATTATGAGTCCACAAGTGCCTGTGAGAGGCCCTGAAACCTCTTAATGGTAGCCCTGACTTGTGCCTGGGCTGGGACTAGTGAGGGTTCCCTGCCCTTCCCCATCACCACAAGGAGGACACCATGTGACTAGCCCACCTGAGCTGGCCCTCTCTAGCCCAGCCTAGTGTCCTACCTGGACCCCTCTTTCACAGATGGCATCTAACTGTGTCCACCCATGGCCAGGCAGGGGCATAGGGCTGAGCCAAGCAGGGGAAGAGGCAGGGGAAGGGGAGCATCTTGGGACCTGGGGAGAAGCCCAGAACTTTACCTCATATTCCTTCTGGGCCTCTAACAACAGCGCTCCAGGGGCCATCGAGGCAATTTTGAAGATCTCCTCACTGGCCACTGGAAAAGGGAGATGGTGAGCAGAGTATGGGGCAGGGGATCCTCAGCTCTGCTTTAATGCCTTGATCCTGCTCTGGGGCCCTGGTCTACAGGAGCTATGCTCCTGAGGTGCCCCCACCCTGGGTCACATGGAGCCCCTGTGAGGGCCTTACCTGGAACCTCGTGCAGGAACTCATGGGTGCTGCGGGAGAAGATGCGAACCCCATCCAGCTCAGGTACCAGATAGGAGTCCTCATCCAGCACAAACCTGAGCTTGGTCAAGGTTCCTAAGAATACCCAGAGATGGGACAGGGCAGGTGACCCCCCTCTCCTCTGCCACCCCCACAGGCAGCCCTTCAAGGATACTGGATGCTCTCAGGTGCATCACCCACCACCATTAGCCGCCTCTCCCAGGCCACCACAACAGCCCGCTCCTTGCTGCGAGGACGGCTGCACCTGTGGACAGCACCACACATACATGTCTGAGCCATACACGGGATGCCAAGCCCACAGCCAGGTCTCCCACATCACTGCTTGTATCACTCTGCCTCGGGACAGCCCTGTGCATTCCCCCTGCTCCTCGTCACATTTCTCTGACTTGTCTGCTTCCCTTTTACCCTATGCTGTCAGCTCCCAGGTGTATCCAGGGCCCACAGTGGGGCAGGGGGTTCCCTCAAGTGTGCACTGGCAGAGGCAATATGATGCAAGCTCCACCTGGCTTGGGCAGTAGACAGGATGAATCAAGGTATCCCAGGAAACAAGCCTATGTCCACCCCCAGCCCCAGCATAAAACCTCTTTCCTCACCAGACCATCTGCTTCGGTGGGGCTCGGATATTGCAGTTGAACTCACACAGCTTCTCCTGAAAGGATGCGGGGAATGTCATGGCCCTGTCCCAGTAGTCAGGTTGAAAAGCCTCTCCCCTACCCCAAACAGATCTTCCCTGGACAAGGCACAGTGCCCCTGTGTTATCCCAGGATCAAACCTTGAGTGAAGCTGTCCCCATCCAGATACAGCCTGTGTCTGTGAAGAGTGCCAGGTGTCGGTAGGTGAAAGAGACAGCCATCTGCAGGAAGCTACTCACTCCTGGGGCCAGGCCAGGGGGCGTCTGGGGCAGGGACAGGGAGGACACCAGAGATACTAACTTCTCATTGTCTCCCTACGGCCCCCTCCAACCCCTCCATTTCACTCCCATTTCAGAGGCCCTCACCACTGTGGAGCAGGCTGCATGGTCCAGGAGGTAAAGATCAGGCCCCACAGCCAGAAGAATGTGTGCCACTCGGTCCTGGCACAGTATGGTCCAGCACGAGGGTGCACTCTGCAAACCTGTGGTCAGGGACGAGGACAACCTCAGGATGACTGGAGTCCACGGCTTCTGCCTCTGTGGATCCTACAGTCTGGAAGCACACCTATGGGTACCGAATGATTGTCTTAGGGGTGCCAGCACTCACCTGGCACTTCTGGCATTCGGCGGAGTTTGAGGTCACCCACATTAGCACTGAGGGTGAAGCGGTGGGCCCCTGTGAGGATGGCCACTCCAGAACCAAACTCGGTATGGAAGATCCGGGCGTCTAGAACCCGGTTCTGGAGCACCTCCTGGGAAGAGGGGCAAGAGTAGAGGGCCCTTGAAAAAGCCACAGGGTCACAGACTCCTTCCCTTTCCCCCAGCCTCCTGTGGCCCCTACATTGCCCATACTGAAGTGTCTCCGGAAGTCACCATGAAGCCCATAAACCAGTACTACACCATCTTCCTGCACACAGAGGAGCTCCTCTTCAGCTGACCAGCCCAGGGACACCACTGGCCCACTCTTCCACTGTAGAGGAGACAAAGTTCATGGGGCTGGCTTGGGATGCAGAAACCCTGTCCAGTCCCCAGCCCCCAACCCCTGGGCATGACAAGGGGGCTCACCAGCAGACTGGCCAGAGGCATGCCAGAAGCAGAGTAGATCTCGAGTACTGGCCGTATACTGGCAGCCTTCTCCTTCTGCCAGGGGTTTCTCAGCAGTGCTGCAGTTTGAGAACAGACCTCCTGTCCTAGTTCCCTAAGCCCAGCTCATGTGAAGCAGGCCTCATGAGAACCAGAATTAAAAGCACCTCCATGGGGGTGGAAGTAGGGGCATGAGGAAGGGTGGCATAGGCCAGTGAGAACAACCCAACAACACCCCCAGGAATCAAGAACCTTGAGTTCATCTCATGGTCCCAGAGCACGCAGTGGCAGAGGATAACTTACCAATGGGGCCCCCATAGGGTGCAGCAGCCACCAGGTAGTCCCTAAGTTCCTCCTTTAGGTCCCAGTCCATGCTGTACAGTTCGTATTTCCTACCCACAGAGAGAAGAGATTAGCCTCCTTTGGCCCATGCATCCCGATGAAGTGAGCCCCAGGGGAACCCCATTTGTCCCCCACAGGAATCGTGAGGAGGCCCCTCCAGGGGTGAAGAGGGAAGGTGAGGACTAGAAATAGCCATATGCATGCTTAGCCGCAGCAGACAAGGGAGTAGAGGCTGTTGGCAAGGAAGGATGTGGTTCTTGGGGCAAGTAAGCAAGGATGGCAGGGGTTCCTGGGACGGGCAGGCTATGTGGCCAATATCCAGAGCACAAACTAGGTAGGTCTAGGGTGGGGTGGCTGGTTTGGGCCTATATTAGCAGGAATTAAACCCTCTGAGAGGGTCTCTCAGGGTAGATAGCCTTTCTTCTGTTTGTTTGTTTGTTTGGTTGGTTGGTTGGTTGGTTGGTTTTTGTATCCTCACCCAAGGACATGTTTTTCGTTGCTTTTAGACAGAGAGGAAAGGAGGGAAAAAAACATCAATGGAAGAGAGAAACATCAATTTGTTGCCTCCCACATACACCCAGACTGGGGATCAAACCTGAAACCTAGGTATGGGCCCTCATTGGGACTGAACCCGCAACCCTTTGGTTACAGGATGATGCTCCAACCAACTGAGCCACACTGGCCAGGGCTCTATTTCTAGTTCTTAACACTGAATCAGGTTGTGGGCTTTATACCCATGGGGGTCCAGCTCAACACTGGTTAATGAAGAACTCAGTTTCAGAGCTACCGAGTTAGCAGTGCCTGAAAGAAATCCAAGAGGAGCTCTTCAATGAGTCCAGAGCTGGGGAGAGTTCTGTGTTAGAGATGTCAATCTGCGAGTGCTTGGCTCGTAACAAGTAACTGAGCTCCCAAGCTGGCCCGAGATGACTGCAGTCTGAGATGTGTGAGGAGGGAGTGTGTGCTACATGAGAAGACAGGGTAGGAGGGGAGAAGGGACTATTCCAGGATGCCAAGAAAAAAAAAAACGGTGGTTAAGGAGAGTGTTCTGACTGGTTTCATTTCAGGAGCCTTCTCATTAAAGATCACAAAGATGCCCACCACCATTATGGTCTTTCTATTTCATGTTCTTCTTGGGGCTCTGGCCCAAATAATTTAGGAAAACAACAGGAAAAGGAGAGTGCTACTATTTACAAATAATGTGATTGTCTACTTAGAAAGTCCAAACCAGTCTATGGAACAATGAATAAATGAGCTCAGTTGGGTTAGCAACAGATATCAATATATTTTCTACACTAATTATCCATATACTACAGAAAAAAAATCAGAAACAACTTTAAAAAGACCCTAATCATGACAGCAATAAAACTATAACATACCCCAAAATAAACATAATAAAAATTTTTACAAAGGCAAATCAAAGTTAACTCTAGGATACAGAACACATGGAGAAAAATATTCTAAAATGATCTATAAATGTATAAGAATTCCAATAAAAATCAGCCCCAATGTTTTGGGGGAAGGGAAGCACAAACTGATTTTACAGTTCATCTCAGAAAAATTTCATCTGACAGAGAAAATACTGGAAGATATTTAAGAACATTTGAAAATATGAGAACACATGCATATCAGATATCAAGTACACTATATGAGTATAAAACTAAAGTTGATTATAACTGTTGTTTTGGTATAGGAATAAGCAAATAGATCAGTGGAAGAGAACAGAATCCAGAAAAAGTCCCAGGAATGAGCATGTGATAAAGATGGCATTTCAAATAGGTGCAAACAGATACCTGAAATGAGACAAGAGCCCATATGGGAAGAATCACAATAAACAGTATTTTATTACTTAATCACTAAAAATTTTTCCAAATTCCAAAATTTATTTTTTAATTATATTTATTGATTGCTATTATCATTGTCCCAATAATTCCTCCTTTACCCTCCTCCACCCAGCACCTCTCACTCCCTCACACAATCCCCACACCATTGTTCACGGCCATGGGTCATGCATAGGTTCTCTGGCTACTCCACTTCCTATACTGTCCCCATGGCTATTCTGTAACTACCTATTTGCACTTCTTAATCCCCTCTCCTCTTCATCCATTCCCCCATACCCCTCTCCCATCTGGCTACCATCAAAATGCTCTCCATATCCACGATCCTGTCTCTGTTCTTCTTGTTTGCTTAGTTTGGTTTTTAGATTCAATAGTTGACAGATATGTATTTATTGCCATTTTATTGTTTGTACTTTTGACCTTCTTTTTCTTAAGTAAGGCCCTTTAATATTTCACATAAGAATGCTTTGGTGATGATGAACTCCTTTCGTTTTTTCTTGTCTGGGAAGCTCTTTATCTGCCCTTCCATTTTTTTTTTAAGATTTTATTTATTTACTTTTAGAGAGAGGGGAAGGGAAGAAGAGAGAGAAATATCAACGTTGGTTGCCTCTCACACAGCCCCCCTGGGGATCTAGAGACCTGGCCCACAACCAGGCATGTGCCCTGCCTGGGAATTGGCCCGGCGACCCTTTGGTTCACAGCTCACGCTCAATCCACTGAGCTACACCAGCCAGGGCTGCCCTTCCATTCTAAATGATAGCTTTTCTGGGTTGAGCAATCATGACTATGGGTCCCTGCTTTTTATGACTTTGAATATTTCTTGCCAATCCCCTCTAGCCTGCAAAGTTTCTTTTGAGAAATAAGCTGACAGTCTTATGGGAACTCCCCTATAGATAACTAACTTCTTTTGTCTTGCTGCTTTTAAGATTCTCCCTTTATCTTTAAGCTTTGCATTTAAATTACGATGTGGCTTGGAGTGGGCCTCTTTGCATCCATCTTGTTTGGGACTCTCTGTGCTTCCTGGACTTGCATGTCTATTTCCTTCACCAAATTAAGGAAGTTTTCTTTCATTATTTTTTCAAATAGATTTCTATTTTCTTGCTCTTTCTCTTTTCCTTCTGGCACCCCTACAATGTGAATGTTGGAACTCTTAAAGTTTTCCCAGAGGCTGCTTATACCATTCTCATTTTTTTGGATTCTTATTTCTTCTTGTTCTGATTGGTTATGTTCCATATCATTGATTTGATTCTTGGCTTCATCAACTCTACTGTTTTTTCCCTATAAATTATTCTTTATTTCAATTAGTGTATCCTCTGTTTCTGACTGGACCTTTTTTATGCTGTTGAGGTCTCCAAGTTCCTTGAGCATCCTTATAACCAGTGTTTTGAACTCTACATCTTGACAAATTGCTCATCTCCATTTTGTTTAGCTCTTTTTCTGGAGTTTTGATCTGTTCTTTCATTTGGGCCATGTTTCTTTGTCTCCTCATTTTGGTAGCCTCCCTGTGTTTATTTCTATGTACTAGGTAGAGCTGCTATGATTCCCTGTCTTGGTAGAGTGGTCTACTGTAGTAGGTGTCCTGTAGGGTCCAGTGGCACAGTCTCCTCTATTACCAAAGCTGGAATCTTGAGGTGCACCCTTTGTGTGGGCCGAATACACCCTCCTCTTGTAGTTGAGCCTTGGTTGTTGTTGGCAGGTCGATTGGAGGGATTTACCCAGGCCAGTCAGCTGCAAGGACTGGCCGTGACCACTGACCACCAACCTCCGCCCTCTATGAGGATCAGCTGTGTAAGGACAGGGTGGTGGTGCTCTGACGTGGTCTGTAGCTGTCCACCGGGTGCTCTGGCCCTAGGATTTCCCAAGTGGTGCACGCCAAGGTCAGCCCCCACTTGTGTTCTGTCCAGGGCCACTCTGCACAAACTATAAAGCAATCTGTGATGGCTGCTACTTGTGCTGGGCTTGGAGATTCCCAGGTGAAGCCGAACTGTGAATCTAGGCTAGCTACTGCTAATGCCATGCCAGGGCCACTTAGCAAGAAGTACCAGCTAGGGGCTTACTAAGGCCAGCTATTTCTTGTTTGATTGAATTTAGTAAGTTGTGAAGCATGAGCCAAGCCATTTATATGGAAAAGTCATGATTAACAGTTTGGGTGTGCCCATAGGTTGGGTGGGCTGGAGTCTCAGGGGGATCTCTAGGGCAGGGAAAACAGTGTTTGCCAGGTTGATGGAGTCTCATATGGCACCCACCTGCTGACTCTTTGGCTCTGTGGGGGTGGGGGCTCAGTCAAGGGACAATGGCCTCTGCCCACCTTTCTGTGTGGAAGAAAGCTGTCTCCTAGCTCTCACCTTGAAGCCAGACACTTCAGTTCCTCCCTGTATGCCACTGGTGCCTTCCAAGCTGCTACCCTGGTGTTGGAGCCTAGAGGGAGTGAGTATGAGTAAGTCCATGTATGGGTTCTTTAAGGGCAACTGCTTTGGACTCCAGAATTTTCTTCCACTGATTCAATACCCACTGGTTTTTGCAGCCAGAAGTTATGGGGACTTATCTTCCTAGAACTGGAACCATGGGCTGGGGCTGGGACTCCTCATTCCCGAGTTATCCTTCCCAAATTTTTACCCACCATACATGGATGTGGGACCAGCCCATTTTTGTGTCTGCGCCCTTCCTACCAGTCTGGATGGATATGGTTTCTTTAATTCCATAGTTGTCAGACTTCCATTCAACTCAATTTCTGATAGTTCTGAGTCATGGCTGTTCTACAATTTAGTTATAATTTTGATGTGGTTGTGCGAGGAGGTGAGCTGTGTTTACCTATGTCACCATCTTGACTAGAAGTTATCAAATTTTAAATGTTAAAAAAAAAAAGACCACATCAGGAAAAATCTTGGGCATTTTAACAATTTCAGAGTACAATTTCTAGCATGATATAAAACCCAGAAGTCACAATGAAAAAGACCAACAAATAAAAATTAAGAACTTCTATGTCTATCTACATAAAAAGAGGTAAAAACAACACATATTTATATTTGCTTCTGTTTGAAAACAGAAACTTTGGTTAAGATTTACAAGACTCTAGTAACAGTGGTTACTTGTAGGTGAGGGGTGGGAGGAGTTGAACAGGGACAGGAATAGTATGAAACTTTCAGTTTTTAAACATCAACAGTTATTTGTTAAAATAATTAACATTTTAAAAAATCCGCCAAAAAATAAAGCAGGAAGGCAAACTATGAAGAGCGAAAAACGTTTGTGACACGTGAAAAAAAGATACTTTTCTTTAAAATACAAAAGACTACTTTTTAAAAAAATGAAAATAAAACTAAAAGATAGTCAAGAGCCATATCATACTACTTTATGTGGAAATATTTTTAAAACTAAATATTAAAATCTTGAGAAAATGTAATCCAATATTTTTATAATGCGAACTATATAAAAATCTTTCAGAACAAGACAGGAAACCCAGAAATTATGAAGGAAAAGTCTGAGAGATTTTATTACATGAAATAGCCATTCAGCTTTTAAATGTGTATAGCCTCTGACTTAGCAGTTTCCTTCCGAGTGTCTAACTTAGGAAACTACTTGCACAAATGCACAAAGGTATGAATTCACTGCAGCACTGTTTAAAATCTGTTTTTTAAAATTTTATTTATTTATTTTTAGAGAGAGGGGAAAGGAGGGAGAAGGAGAGGGAGAGAAACATTAATGTGTGGTTGCCTGTCACGCGTCCCCCACTGGGGACACAGCCTGCAACTCAGGCATGTGCCCTGATCAAGAACTGAACCAGTGACCCATTGGTTCAAGGCCAAGACTCAATCCACTGAGCCACACCAGCCAGGGCTAAAATAGTTTTTAAAAATCCTAGAAAACTTTTGAAATGTCCATCAAAAGAGGACTGGTTAAATAAAATAGGGCATACTTATTCTGTGCAATATTATGTGGCCATCAATAAGGTTACTCTGTGTACACTGACATGAAATGATCTCCAAGACATATTGTTAAATAAAAAATGTAAGCTCCAGCTCGGGACGAACCATGTGAACTCGTTTATGTAGTTAAAGAAATGCATATATTGTTGACAAGCATATTTACATACAATCACATGAATATGTAAAGACACACAGAAAACCACTCAGAGGCCTTCACATTAAGTCAAACAGTGGTTACCTTTGGGGAGGGTGGTGAGTGAGGGAAGGAGGTAGGGGGACTTCCAATTTGTAGGCTACATACTTTTGCAACATTTGATTTTTTAATAACTGCATATGCATTTCTTTTGACACTTTGTTACTAAAATCATGGGTGAAAATCTGATGGCAAAATAGATTCACACAGACCTAGCATGCCAGTTACCAATTCATTGCCACTCAATTCCAAACTCAGGCTTCAGTATGTGTTGTGTTAGAGGGACAGCACTCCTTCAAACATTTTTCCTTCACGGTGAGTGTGATGTTAAGCTTTCTCAGAAGAGGGTGCTGGAGTGACGCTGCATGACGAAGGGGCTCTCCTGCTGCTTCCAACAGGGCTTAGCCAGCAGCCAGGGCACGAGGACATTGTGTGGTTGTCTGTCCCAGCCATGCAGCAACCTAGAAGGCCTGCCCAGACTGGCGATCACCTTCCCATGGCTCCCTGGACAGACACCACATTCCTGGCCCCCTGTCCACACCAGGCTGTACTTCCTCTGCATGCCATGCTGCCTGGCTACTGGCTGCCCTGCCTGCCCACTTGAGTCTCCACAGACCCCTCTGCACAAGCATGCTCCCAGCCACTGGTTGTGGCTCCCCTTACAGACGCTGCATGCTCCAGGCTGCCTGCTTGCACCACCTGCCCCACTTACCTTGCACACCCACAGCCCTGACCGCCAGTTGCAGCTCACCTGTGCCCATCTACTCCTGAACCCAAGAAATTGCTTCTTGCTTTCCCAGGAACTATGGACCAGCTATGGCTGACAAGAAGTGAACTTCTCTGCCATCTAGTGGGCTGCACTATGAAGGAAGGGCAAAAGTATGTTTACAGTTGTGACTATGCAAAACAGCATTATTCTTATATTATTTATTATTGTTATTTTCCATACAAACAACTGTAAACCTATTTTTACCCCATTCTGTATTTTTCCAATGAGGTCTGAATCCTAGCCTGAGGAAGGCACCCCCTTCCTGAATTTGTCATTCCTTGGGTACCCCCCAGCCCGAAACTATGTTTTCTTTTTTCTCTCTTTTTTTAATGTTTTCCTATATCTTATAGTTTTTCTTTTATTACAGTTTAAGAATTCTTTATATTTATTAAACTTTCCCAGTTTAAGTATCCTAACTGGACCCAGACTGATACAGCCTTGACTCTGAGACTGGTCCCAGGAGATAAACCCCTAAAGATAGAATTTGAAGGTTAGTTTGGTCATGTGCTTAACGCCTGGGGGCAGTGCTGAGCCCCCTGAAAATGTGGAATGGATATTAGTATGTCACTGCATGCAGTGACGTCACAGTTAATCAAGCCTGCAGTTTTCTGTGGTGAAATGCCAAATGAAACATGTGCTTTGGGAGTAACTTCTGTGCTTTGACTGTACGGCAGTAATAATGATTTTAAGGGCTGTGATGTGGATGGACTATTTTGAATGCACTTGAACATTTACAAAGAGAAAATGACAAGCTTGGGTCCATTAACTTTCAGCTCAAGTCATGGTCTGAGAAGCGGAAAGTGTCTCATAACAGCCTTAAAAGAATCTTGTGTTTATTGCAGCCACACAGCTGCTCCTGTCAAAAATCAAAAACAAAATTTAATCATATGGGTTGTTAAATTATAACAGTTGAATTAACCAACATGCCATTTCTCCTGTGAAACTCAGGGCACTGACCAGGAAGGAAAGGAATCCTGCAAGTTGGAAGAAAGATATCTGGTTGGACCCAAATGACGGCCCTGAACCCTAACGCATTCTGAGCCTTCCTTACCACAGTGGCTTGTACTCCTTTATCTGAGGAGACTTACGTTCCTCTGCTTGAAAACCCTGTGATGACCTCAGCTGGAGTAGACGTCTTAGGAGCCTCCCTCCCCCAGGCTGAGTAAGCTACCACCACTGCCGAGTGAGTAATCTGTCACCGGCACAGACCGACACACATGGCTCCAATGCAGTGCCATTCCCAGCAGGACCAGCCTGCAAGTTTACCCTGGACATCTTCCATCATGGAGCGGGGAAAGATTTGTTCTTACTGAACACAGACACAATCTGGATGTGAATTTGTCTTCCTTATCTGTAATGCCTTTTAATTTTATTTTTGTTACTATTTTTAAGTACTTACTGATTTCAGAGAGAGAGACATCAATGTGAGAGAGAAACATTGTTGCCTCCCATACACACCCCGACCAGGGACTGAACATGTAACCTAGGTACGTGCCCTGACTGGACTTACAGAATGCCTTTTCTAATGGTGTAACGTTCCGCAAAGCACTGCATCTAGTCAAGGACCTCATTTTACAAAAAAGAAAGTGCAGCAGTGGGCTCAGGTCCATGGAACCAATTAGCCTTACCACGAACCCCACCGCCCAGAAGTAGCTGGCCTAAATTCACCGACAGCTTAGTTACAGCACCAATTGGAGGCCGTATCCTAAAAGAATTGGGCTCTACCTTACAGGATATAGCTTATGCTTTGCATCAAAGGCTGCTACATGGTGTTGTCTCCTCCATAGTCAGAGTACATGGGACCTGGAATCAAGGGGTAGAAGTGAGAGTGGCTCTTCTCATTATTACACCTTAATGACTCTTACAAAAATGTTGCTTTCAGTTCCAGTAACTTTGAGATCCATTGGTTTGGAGAGCCTAGTCTCTACGGGGAGAATGTTTCCCCCAGGGGACACAACAATGGACTTACTGAATTGGAAGATAAGAGCGCCACCTGCCATTTTGGGCACCTAATGTCACCGAACCAACAGGCATAAGAAAATGGGGTTAATTTACTGGCTGAAGTGATTATCCTTGATTACCAAGGGGAAATCGAGTTGCTGCTACACAATGGAAGCAAGGAGGACTGTGTCTGACACCAGAATGGGTGGGGTCCTCTGGGGCACCTCTTGGTACTTCCATACCTAACAGTAAAGGTTAATGAAAAACCTCAGCAACCAAAGAGAGCAGAATGATGAGGAATGAAGGTTTGGGTCACTCCTTTATGTGAAGAATGCAGGGTAGTGCAGGTTCTGGCTGAGGGCAAGGGAAATACAGGATGGGCAGTTGAAGGAAGCCACAGATATCAACTGTGATCTCATGACTGGTTACAGAAATGAACAGTACAGTCACTTTGCATATTTTCTTCATGTTTCTTATATGCATGTGTTTATATGTATACACTAGCCATTAACTCCTCTCTCCTTTCCATTTTATAATTGGAGGTTAACTTTATAGTTTAATTTTTAGGTGACACAATGAATATTCATAAAGATTGGAGGAGAAATTAATACAGTGATGGATATACTGACTGTTATGACTATATGTCTTCTCATTTTGGGAAAGATTATTTACTTGTAAGAAGGAGGGAGTTCAAAAGTGTGTAGAGGGCACATAGAGCAGCTGAGTAGCCAAAGGGTAGACTGTGCCAATTTTCAATTTATTGTCTGTCAACTCCAAAGTCATCCTTCAATGCGTGCTCCACAGTGAGCTGTTAACCTTTATGTTAACCTTTCTAAGTAGAGGGCACTGCGGGAAGAGGGGCTCTCTGGCTGTTGCCAGCAGCAGCCAGGTCCCTCAGCAGTGTGGCTATGAGTGTGGGTCTGGAAGTGGTTGTGCAACAATGTGAAAATACCTAATACTACTGAATTGTATGCTTATTCATTTAGAATGAGTAAGATAGTAAATTTTATATTACATGTATTTAACTACAACTTTTAAAATATTCATCTGTATGTGTGTAAAAACACCTGGTGGTGCTCTGCCATAAACTCGCACCTGGATCATGCAATCCCTGATGGCCTCACAGCCTTGGTCTAGCCTGGGGTCCAGCTTCCTGTGGCTCTCTCCACACAGACACTGCATGCCCCAGGCCTCCCGCTCACATTGGTGCTCCCGCTCCCTGTGCAACCCACGAACCTGGCCACCAGCTGTGGCTCACCAGTGCCCCTTCTGTGCCTAGGAGGGCTGCCTCCTGCTTGACCAGTGACTGTAGAACCTGCTCTGGCCCAGGTCAACCAGCAAACTTCTCTACCATCCAGTGGGCTGCAACTACACCTTTCTCATCAAGGGTGGATCACCAGCTCGGGGATGGCACCCCTGCTTCTAAGTCTGTCCTTCTTTCTCTTCAGCCCTAGGGGAGAACGGTTTTATCTTATAGTTACTTTGTTATCATAATTTCAGAGTTATTTATATGAAACTTCACCTGTTTAATCACTATATGGTCTGTCTCCTGATGAGACTCATACTGATGTAACCAGTGTAGCATCCCACAGAGCACTTGCTTGTTATAAAGGGGGAAATATGACTTCACAGCGGAGGATGTGGCCATTACCACCCTAACCCCCTAGTTATGTCAACTTCCCTCATAGTGGACACCCCAGCATAATGCTGACTCCAGCTGTGATACAGCACAAACACCATGTCACCACCTACAATGAATGCATTTCTGCCAAAGATGTTCAGCCTGCATCTAATCATGTCTTGAGATGTAGGAAATCAGGAAATACAGTTTCAGGAAATACAAGCTATGACAGAGAAAAAAGGCTGCACAAGCAAGCAATAGGACAAATCCAGAAAGTGACCTGGTCTCTTAAACAAGTGATATCATGAAAACAAAAGGTAGGGGTGGGAGTGGGGATAACAACGTGCAAACTTACAAGGGACTTGATTAGAGAGGTAAGCAAATGAGTAATTCTTATCTGGGTCTCAATTTGAACAAATCAGTTATAAAAAGACATTTTGAAGACAACTGGAGAAGTCTGATATTATGATATTAAGTGTTAATTTTGTCAAGTATGAAATAGTATTGTGGTTTCATTGGAAACTATCATCTTTTAAATTAAAGTAATGCACACTGAAGTTATGTCTATAATTTGCTTTAAAAAATACAGCAGAAAAAATATTCAATTAAACATATGTCTGGGTTTGTTTTTAAGGATTTTACTTATCTGTTTTTAGAGAGAGGGGAAGAGAGGGAGAAAGAGAGGGAGAGAAACACTGATGTAAGAGAGAATTATTGATTGGTTGCCTCTCGCACATGCGCCAACCAGGACCGGCCTGCAACCCAGGCATGTGCTCTGACCGGGAATTGAACTGGGGACCCCCTGCCATGAGGGATGACAGGAACCAACTGAGCCGTATGGGTCAGGGCTGGGTTTGTTTTTAAATAGGCCCAGAGAAATGTGTGTGTATTGGTGGAGGGGGATTAAGTGAACAAAAAATGGCAAACTGTTGACACTTGTTGAAGCTGGGTAATGAGTACTTGGATTATCATAAAAGTATGTTCACTATATTTGTATTTGAACTGCTCCTCAATAAGTTGTTTTATACTACTTCTGAAATAGTTGAAGCAAATATTACTACATAACAATTTTTAAGGCTAAATGACAGCTATGGGTGTTCATTTTACTATCCTTTTGTTGTACATTTGAAACTTCTCAGAATAAAAGGTTAAATACAATTTCAAAAAAAGGAGGGGGGTTCATCTCCACACAGTGCACCAGGGAGTCAAGTTCAGGTGAGGCCTGAACTACATCCACTGCAGTAACAGGACGTCACTGAGAACAGGGTGGTCGGACCAGAGCAGGTCGTCACTGGGAAGAAAGAAAAAGGAAGCAAGATAGATGGCAGTTTTCAGACCTTTGGGATGAGGAAGAAAAGATGGGGCAAGGAGGAGTTTATTTTTTGAACAGGGAAGTTTACTTTTTGTAAGGATGGGGAGATTTGAGTATATTTGAAATCTGGTAGGGGGCACTTGGGGGTAGGGATGATGGAAAACAGTGTGAGCAGTGGTCCTCGAATTTCCCTGCTGCAAAGGAACACCTGGGTGCTTGTTACAGTACAGGTCAAATTCCCAGGGCCGACCCCAGAGATAACACAGTAGAATGAGTCTAGGAAGCTGTGTATAGCCAGCATCTCAGGTGATTTTGATGCAAAGGGTCCCGGGCAACAGCAGGAGAAGCACTGGCCAGGCAAGGGTGTGGGTGGATGGCACATGGTTTCTCAGAGCACAGGGAATCACGTGCTCATTTCCTCAGAGGGGTGGGAAAGTCAGTGGGTGGGTTCGCCTAGAGAAAGCCTAGGTCCTTCTGTGCAATGGCTTCCAGTTCTCTGGGAAGCATGAGGTGAAGTCAGCTGTTGAAAGGAGGAACCAAGGAGTCTTCAATTTTCAGTGTTTGCAAAATGTTTTAATTGTTTACAGTGGTTTCTTTGTATCATCTTCTAAAAGAAAAAGCAGAGCCCTCGTGGTGAGTGTAGGCTCACCCCACATAATAGGACTGTGAGGGCCCAGTGGCAGCAGATGGCCACGGACTGGTGGCAGACCCAACCTGCCTGTCTGACCCTCACAGCAGGACTCAGCAGCCTGAGTACAGGCACAGAGATGGTGAGCGGTGGATGTGTTGGGAAGTGGTTCTGCGCCAGTCAGGTGCAACCGAAGGGCAAAGGAACAAGGCTGTCAGGGAAAATGCAAGACGCTGAAATGACTGACCATGGCTGCATGTCCACCCAGCTGGACAGGGAGGGGCACATTTACAGGAAGGAGTTCTGCATGTGGACACAGAGAGAACAGAGGACTCCAGGAGTGAGGGTCCCGGTGAGGGTGAAGGACAGGTGTATTAGAAAGTATCAGAGGGTCAGTGCGGATGGGAGCTTGTGGCCAGAGAGGGGCCTGTCTGAATTCAGTGTCTGAAGTAGAGCAGCTCAGGATGAGCACAGGGGCAGAGTTGGGGCAGTGCCGGGGGTGCTGAGGTGGGTATCACGGAACCATGAAGCCAGGTGGTCAGTAAGTTACCCTGGAAGGTGGCAAGAACTGAGATGCTTAGGAGGCTGTGGGTCAAAGTCTCCAATCAATTGGTCAGTGAGGGAGGCAGTTCAGGAGGTTGGCAGCGACACAGACCAGCATGGGAAGGAGACAGAGCCCCTGCAGGGGGTACAGGAGTAAGGGTCAGGGAGTGAAGAGCATCAAAGTACGGACCACATCCCCAAGCCTTCAAGGTAAAGAAGTCTTCTCGGGGACAGTGAGGTGACTCAAGCTGTGCCTCGAGAGTGGCACGGGGTATGAATGGGCAGAGTGAAGTGCAGCAGGTAGTGTGGGCTCTCGGAATAGACTTCCTGAGGACAGGCCACGCCTTCAATGAGGAAGGCTGATTATATCTGTCTCCTGTACTTGCAGGTCCCAGAAGTGGAAATCCCCTCAGTGGCAGTAAATGGACCCTGGACTCTAATGCCAGGAAACCACCGGCTCTGGCAGCCTCAATCCCAGCCCCCTCCAGGAAACAGTGAAGAAAGTCTTGTGGCAGTGCGGCTGACCTGCCGGGAAGCGTGGCCCACCACGGTGTGAGACGAGTGCTTGTGTGAAAACATGATCCCCAGCCTGCTGAGGCCGGGCTAAAAGACCACTGGGGATGAAGAAGCACATCACACCCAGCCTTAGGGAGTGACCTAGTAATTACAAAATACCCAGGCCCTAAACAGAATCCATCACCACCCCTGAAATCCCTCGACTCCAGTCTGCCTCAGAAACAAACACTGCTAAGGAATTCTTGTGCACTGTTACCGGAAATGTGAAATGGGTCAGTTACCATGGAAAACAGTATGACGATTCCTCAAAATATTAAACACAATTGCCATAGGATCCAGTTACTCCATTTCTGGGTATATATCCAACAGAAATGAAGACAGGGTCTTGAAGAGGTATTTGTATGCCACTGTT
The DNA here is from genome assembly GCA_028533065.1 of Trachops cirrhosus. NCBI lineage: Eukaryota > Metazoa > Chordata > Mammalia > Chiroptera > Phyllostomidae > Trachops > Trachops cirrhosus. The sequence goes on from CM052547.1 coordinate 71,071,255, forward strand.
CATAGCAACATGATTCACAACAGCCATGAGATAAAAGTAATTCAAGTGTCCATTAACAGATGAATAGAGAAGAAAAAATGTGATATATGCACACGATGGAATATTATTCAGCCCTAACAAGGAAGGTAATTCTGATGCAGTCTACAACATGGATGACCCTTGAGGACGACGGTATGCTAACTGAAATAAGCCAGTCACAAAAAAGCAAATACAGCATGGTCCCACATATATGACCTAACTAGAGTAGTCAAATTTGCAGACACAGAAAACAGCATAACGGTGGTTGCTAGGGCCGGGGCCACGGGTGGGGAGGGGTGAGGAATTACTATTTCATGGGTATAAAGCTCCAGGCTTACAAAATGAGAAAGTTCTGGATAGTGCTTGCGCAATAATGTGAAGACACCTAACACTACTGAACTGTGCTTTAGAATGAATAAGATAGTAAATTTTATATTACATGTATGTAACTACAACCTTTAATATGTTCATCTTTATATGTGTAAAAAAACACACTCTCAAACAAACTCCAGAAAGCCAACTAAAATAGTCGACCTCTAAGAAGAGTTTCAGAAATATACAGGGGTTGGCAAAAGTAGGTTTACAGTTGCTCATATGGAAAAATATATAATACATACAAAAATGAACTGTGTTGCACATACTCACAACTGTAAACCTACTTTTGCCCACCCTGTAAATGTACCTTCAGTTTCCCTTCTTTGGTCATAAAGTATGTTTCTAAAGTACCTGAGACAACATGTTCAAAATCAAGCTTACCTTCTTCCCCACCAAACTCATTCTTGTTTTCTTATTATCTTAAAAGCCAAAAACCCAAGTGATCCTCCATACCAGGTACAACCCATCACAATCTCCTTCAATTTTACCTCCTAAATATCTCTCGGATGGACTCCCTTTTCTCCACCTCCACCATTACTGCCCTATTGCTAGCCACCGTCAGCTTCTCCCTGGTCTATTCTACCAGACTCCTGTCTCCCTTCTTGCTTCCCCTTTCCCACTTGCCCCCCCATTGCCTCCAGAAGGGACTTAAACACACACCTACACACACACCTACAAATCCAGTCACATCAATCCTTTCATTAAGATCCTTTCCTTTAAGATTCTCACTGTTCTTCAAATAAAGGTGGCCTATAAGGCCCTGCAGGTTGTGACCCCTTAGAGGAGGGCATCAGCTGCATCTCTTGTCTACCCCCCGCCCCATTCCTGCCTGTGGCACACCAGCCACTCTGGCTCTTTAAAAAAAAAAAAAAAAGATTTATTTACTTTTAGAGAGAAGGAAAGGGAGGGAGAAAGAGAGGGAGAGAAACATCAATGTGTGGTTGCCTCTTGTGCGCCCCCAACTAGGGACCTGGCCCACAACCCAGGCATGTGCCCTGACTGGGAATCCAACCAGCGACCCTTTGGTTCGCAGGCCAGTGCTCAATCCACTGCGCCGCACCAGCAAGGGCCACATTGACTCTCTTTATTCAGGTCATTGAGAGTGCCGAAGTCTCTCCTGCCTCAGGAGGTATATGCTCTTCTCCATCCCACTCCCTGCACCTATGTTTACTTCCAACTCACCAGTCTGTTATATGTTGTCTTAGGACCCTATACCTCTCCTTCACAATGATTATGGTCGAACAAATACTGAGTCATCAGTGTTTATCAACAGTCTCCTCTGCTGGCTTTTAAGTTCTATGAGGGCAGACAGGGTCTATGTCTTATTGGTTGATAAACACTTGGCCTGGCAAAAAGTTGAGCAAAATGAATTAACAGGATTTAGCCTAAATTGGGTTTTTAGGATAAAAATGGCTAAAATTCTGAAGCTTCCTAAGAATTAGTCATCATTCCCTCTCCTTGCCTTCCCAAGTTAGTAAGTTTTCCAGAACACCACCTCTAATGAAAAAAATTCTCTTATAGATAGGACTCAAAATGCACTGTCTGCTGCCTGCTTATCATTCATTCACTTTACTTGAACATATATTAAGTCCTGGCACAAGGTTATGCACAAATACAAATAACTACAAGCAACTGCACTTGAAACATTTCTACTCTGGTGGAGAAGCTAGAACACGCTGTTTTATTTTCCTGTAAACACACAACCCTATGCGTTAGCACAAGTTCTAGTCTAACGCCGGGTTCTAATCCCTACTCCACTACTTACTAACTGTGTTACCTGGTCACCTAGCCTCTTTGTGCCTCAGCTGCCTCATCGGTATGGTGGGTTTAATAAGGATGTCTACTTCGTGGGGTTGTGAGACTTAAGTTACTACAGATAAAGTACTTAACAAAGTGTACAGTACACAGAAAGGCACAATGTCCATTAACAAAAATAATATATGCTCCACAGCAAGGCTTAGACTTCTACTCCTTTATGGCAGTGCAATACACACAAATAAACGTAGCCTAGCCACACAAGCCGCATCTATGGTATGCCCTCAATACTTGCACTCATTTATAACTCTACTGGTGTATCAACAAAGCTAAGACTTGATATCATAAACAGGAGTTCTGTAGTAATGAGGTCATCATTTTTAGTACTCTCCTATTTAACAAGCCTGTGTAAGCAACATGTATTTTCTTTTTTTTTTTTTTTGAAAGATTTTATTTATTTTTTTTTTAGAGAGAGGGGAAGGGAGAGAGAGAGAGAGACACATCGACATGTGATTGCTTGTCATGCGCCCCCTACTGGAGACCTGGCCCACAACCCAGGCAGGTGCCCTGACTGGGAATCAAACCAGAGACCCCTTGCCTCTTAGGTGGGCACTCAATCCACTGAGCCACACTAGCCAGGCAACATGTATTTTCAAAAGTAATAGAAATCAATATTTTCAAAAGTGTATGTTGTGTTGTAAACACTAAATCACATGCCACCTGACATCCCTTCTCCACAAAACAGTTAATAGCATTGCTATTTCCTACTGACTTCACTAATTTTAACTAAACTTCTGCATTTTTTTCCGTTTTGTAGAGATGTATTTATGAGAGAAGAATTAAAAATAAACAAATGCAATAGAGCTATAAAAATTGCCACAAGGCATTTGCCCCTCTTAAGGGCTGACACTTTGAATCAAAAACTACACAGAAGTTTTAATGCGTGAATAACAGTGGTGTACAGTTTCACTAGCACCAACTGCTGTCTCCTATCGAAATAAGACCCCAAAGAAGTGTCTTTGTGATCTTTAGCTGCAATCAATAGTGTTTTCTAAAAAACTTTATTGGGCAACTCCATAGCAGGCACTATTCCAAATATGCATTGGAGATAAAGAGATGCAAGAAATATGCTCTCAGCCCTTAAGAAACTCGGTTTAGCAGAAGGAACCAACATTGCCCTACTGTGCCATACATAACAGGCCCTGGCACTGGGGTCAAAGGAAAGTCAGCTGTCTCTAATTGGGTTAGATCAGGGAAGATTTCAGAAAAGACCCTTGAACTTACTTAGTCCTGAAGGGTGAGCAAGAATTCTCCACAGAGGTAGATAAAGAAGGAAACGGCAGTGCCCACAGAAGGAACTGCAGGCTGCTGCAAACACAGGGAGCCACGAAACATCACGGTAGAGTGAGCTCCTGTTCTGTGCCACCGAACACACAACTTGGATAAAAGAGGAGCAAGTAAAGTTGGAGAGATAAACAGGAGCCGATTTACAGATCGAACAAGAGTAGTTTGCACCAGGGTAATTTTGTAATCAGTTTACACTTTAGTAAGATTAGTAGTTTAGGATTCTACAACTCCCATGAGAGGGAGGCTTGCCCCTGGCTGGGGGTGCTCACTCGCGCGGCCCCTGGACTCACCGACGACTCCTCCCTTTCCCCCAGCCTTGGTCAACACTGCTACTCCCTCCGGCCCCCCACCCTCGGGGCGCCCCTGTAGTCTGACTTCAGCAGCACCTCCCGGCAAGAGACTGGGCACTCGCTGTCACCAGTGGGTGGCCTCATTCAACGTGATCTGAGCATCCTTCCGGAGGCTGACAGACCTAGGTTTCAGTGTTGGGCTCTGCCTCTACTTTTGTGACCACCAGGCTTGCCTCAGTTTCCTTTTCTGGAGTAGAGGAAGTGCCCGCTCCCTAGTCACAAGCAGCTGCTGTACGTTAAGTGGCAGACAACAGGGGAGAGCTGGCAAGGGGCGGACCCCAGAGCCCGGAGTGACGGGGTCGCGCGCTGCCGGCTCCGCCCCGAGACTCCAGCCGGCGAGCAAGCCGGGTAAGCCAAGCCGTAGGCGGGAGGGCGGGGCGGCTCACCGGTAAAAGGCAGATTCCCCGAGCGGGTTCCAGTTCGCCGTGTAGCAGTCCATGGCTGGTGCAGGGGGCTTCTGGACAGCACCAAAGGGACACCCGCCTAGCGCGGGCTCCAGGCCGGCACTTCCGGTTCCGCCCGCCTCGGTCACGTGGCGAGGCCCCGGCCACAGCCGACAGCACTGTGGGCAACTGGACTGGGCCGACGCCGCTCTCCCGCCCACACCCAGGCCTTGTGCGCGCCTGGGTGGCCCCGGCTTTGGCTCCTGCCCGGGCTGGGAAGCCGGCCTTGCGTCCTTCCTGTCCCCTCTGGCGTTGAGGGTAGCGCAGGGCGGGACATGGATGAGCGGAAGTGGGATCTGTGAGCGACGTCGCCCCGGGCGCCGAGGCCCGAGGCGTCGTCGGGGCTACAGCGATGCGCGCGTGGATAACGCAGGGCGCCGGGCTGCGCACCGACGACTAACCGGGTCGCACGGGCTCGGCGGGGCGGGGACTGTCCAGCACCGACCGACCTCTCGGGGCATGGGAACATGAGGCCAAGCTCGGAGCTCACTGCAGGCGAAGCGCGCAGTGCGCGAGCTTGCCCTGTCCGCGGGTGAACTGCTTGGAGCCCCGGGATTTGGTAATTGGCGCGAGTGGGCGCGCACGCATGCGCGAGGCGGCGGCGGGCACGTGGCGGGGCGCTGTGCGGCGTTGCGCGGGAAGCGCCTCAGTGCCCCGGTGACCTGCGTGCCCGGCAGTACCCAGCCTTTGGTGCCAGATGTGACTGAGGCCTGCGCCAACATGGGTCCCACACTGCTACCATCACCGTCTGGTCCCTGTAGCCCTGAACAGGCCAGGAGGGGCCGGCACAGGTCTCATTTATCGTGGGGCCGACCTGCCCGGAGTCCCCACCCTCGTGCGGCTTAGTGGCCTCTTCCTGCAGCCCGTTGTCAGCGGCGGCATGGTCTTCTGTCCGGAGAACAAGGAGCCACGCCGCCCGCTGCGAAGCGCCATGGTCCACTTCCAGGCCTCAGAAGTCCAACAGCTGCTACACAACAAGTTCGTGGTCATCTTGGGGGACTCAAGTGAGTGCTCCTCTAGGATCACACTTTTCAGCCTCGCAAGTGCAGCCCTTTCTCTAAGTCTATATCCTTTGTTTCCATTTCTAACCTGCTCTCTGACCCCTGGTCTGTTTCAATCCAGTAGCTTTTCTCGTTTTATTTCTCCATGCACCTTCCACAGGTGTCCGGACAGATACAGCCTGTCAGGCTTTTCACCCATTCTTGCTTAGCACTTTTTCCTCCGTGACATCCCCTATAATTTCCCTTATGGGAGCAGTGGATTGTGTTGTTTGTCTCCCACGTGACTTGGCTGACTTCTGCTAGGTCATCTTGGGTGGCTGTATATTAAGTTGGGAGTGGTTCACTGCTAGAAGGATCAGAGACAGTGCCAAGACTTTTGAACCTCATCTTTTCTCCTGCCTCAAAATCAACACTGCACAGAGGTGTTGGACAGTCCCAGCCCAGGGAAGATGGGGAGCCTGGACTTGGGAGAAGCTGGGATGGGGTGAAGCCTGCCTTCACCCCTCAATCTGTCTCCCTGCAGTCCAGCGAGCTGTGTACAAGGACCTGGTGCTCCTGCTCCAGAAAGACTCACTGCTCACAGCTGCCCAGCTGAAAGCCAAGGTGAGGGAAGCTTAATAGCCATGCCAGTGGTGGGTGGGCACAGACCCTGGCCTGGCAGGGTCTTCCTCCCTGGCATGGGTTTGACCAGTTGGGTGGGGTGGTGGGCAGGGGGAACTGAGCTTTGAACAGGACCAGCTGGTGGCTGGGGGTCAGCTGGGCGAGCTGCACAACGGGACACAGTACCGGGAAGTCCGCCAGTTCTGCTCGGGCTCTGGCCACCACCTTGTGCGCTTCTACTTCCTTACCCGAGTTTACTCCGAGTACCTCGAGGGCGTCCTGGAGGAGCTGACATATGGGCCTGCCCCGGACCTGGTGATCATCAACTCCTGCCTCTGGGATCTCTCCAGGTTGAGGCGAGGGGAGAGGGAAATACTGGTTGGGGGTGGAGGTATGGCTCAGAGGCCATCTACCCCTGTGCTCTTGCCCACCTTATGTGCTGCCCAGTAGGTATGGCCGCTGCTCAATGGAGAGCTACCGAGAGAACCTGGAGCGGGTGTTTGTGCGCATGGACCAGGTGTTGCCAGACTCCTGCCTGCTGGTGTGGAACATGGCGATGCCCCTGGGGGAACGTGTCACTGGGGGTTTCCTTCTGCCCGAGGCAAGTGACCCAGCGCGTCAGGATGGGGGAGGGGACAGTTGATTGGTAAATGGAGGACCCTCTGTCTCCACCCTGCTTCATTCTGTGGCTCTTAGATGCCTCACTTTCTCTCAGCTCCAGCCACTGGCAGCCTCTCTGCGGCGGGATGTGGTCGAAGGGAACTTCTACAGTGCCACGCTGGCTGGGGATCACTGCTTCGATGTCCTGGACCTCCACTTTCATTTCCGGCATGCAGTACGGCACCGTCACCGGGACGGTGTCCACTGGGACCAGCATGCCCACCGCCACCTGTCACACTTGCTTCTGACCCATGTGGCTGATGCCTGGGGCGTGGAGCTGCCCAAGCGTGACTATGCCCCTGGTGAGCCCTATCAGGAGTGGGGAGGGTAGTAATGCAGAGAGGGCCTTCAGAGCACAGGGCTCACAAACGGAATAGGACAGGGGTACCTCAGGGGAGCAGAGGCCCTTTGAAGGACTGCCGTGGACCCTGAGTGCTTCTTCCTCATCCCCTGGGGAGGGTGAGATCACAGGAGCAACACCACAGCCCAGGTTCTGGTTCTGTCTGGTCTAGCCATGTGGTGACCTCTGTGTAGAAAGATGAGCTTATACATGCATTGAGTACATAAACCAGCATGTCAAAAAGTCCCTCCCCTATTGATGAGCAGGAAAGAAAAGGGTGTACTTGTAGCTAGGCATGGAAGTGGGGGGTGGAAAGACAGAGAGGGAGGAAGGGCTGTCCAGGCAGTGTGGCAGGAGCACAGAAGCCCCTCGGTGGGTGCTGTCAGCCTCTCAGTTCCTGTCTGCTCACAGAGTGGGCCTTGTGGCTGACCATTTCCATGTCTGCTTCTCCTCTGGATCGTGTCCTCAGAAGGAAAGTTCCTGCCTCCCTTGTTGACAAGTCACCCCTTCCGGCCCCAGTGTCTAGCACAATCACTGTGTACACAGTACCCACAGGGTAGTGTTTGGTGAGTTGGAGACACAAGTCATGTTAGAAGACTGTTCGTTGCAGCGCTGGAGAAGATGGTCGCACAGAGAGGCCAAGAGTATCAAAGAGGCAGACTTCTGGGCCTTGGTAGCCGGGAGTTGGAGTATCAGGGAGGTAAATTTGGACTTTGATTGTATAATGGTCCAATTTCCTTGTTTGTTTTAAAAGAGAGAACTGATCTCCAGCAAAGGAGGGATGCCCTTAACGTGTAAGGCCAGATTATGGTGCCTCGAGTCTTCTGAACTCAGTCTGGAGCTGCAGAAATAAGGATGTCAGAAGGCAGAGTTGGGTGGGAGGCTGAGCTGGTGACTTTGGTCAGGGCAGTGCTATTTGAGGTACCCCAGAATGCTGGGGTAGACTTGGAGTCGGCCGTGTCTGCAGAGGGATGGAAGCCGAGGGCGTGAGTGTGAACCCTGAAGGAGACAGCCGAACAGTGGCCATGTTTTGGAGCTGGAAGGGAAGAGGGGCTAATGGAGAAAACAAAAGGAAGTGACAGTAGAGGCATTTCCAGGGAGGACGAGGATATTGGCCATGTCATGTGACTGTCAGGAAGCAAGGAATTTGTTAAATTTGCCAGGAAGTGGCTACATTTAGTGGGAAAAGTGTCAAAGGCTTGGAGCAGGCTTAAAAGAGGCAGTGAGCAGTGGATGAGGGAATGGAAATTGGGCACCATACTCTTTGTGGAAGTTGAAAAGGGGCAGGGGACTACTAGGAGAAGGGAGGGGCAGGATCTTTATATTTTTAGGAGAGAAGACTTAATAAACTTATTACTTGGTCTGCAGGGAGTTGCTCAGAGAGGGAAAAACTAAAGATACAGGAGCTGGACAAGCAATGAGAGAAGACTCTAGAGCAGGGGTGTCAAACTCATTTTCACCAGGGGCCACATCAGCCTTGTGGTTGCCTTGAAAGGGCTGAATGTAATTTCAACTCCTTAACAGTTAAGGAGTAGTTACATTTACACAGTCCTAAAATTTTTTTCAGCCCTTTGAAGGCAACCTCAAGGCTGATGTGGCCCCCAGTGAAAATACATTTAACACCCCTGCTAGAGGGAAGTCTAGGGTCAGAGCAAGGGTAGATCCACTAACTTTTGAGAAGGAGAAGGAGAAGGAACACACCTTGGGCCTGGCCTGAAATGAGAGGGAATGAGGAACACTGGGTAGAAAGCAGAGGGTGCTCCCTGCTACAGGAGGGAGCAGAGGGTTAGAAGTGTGAGGGCCCGAGCCCAGCCCAGCCTGGCCTGCCTAATAGAATCATCCCATTTCTAGACCCGTGGACTGAGGACTGTCCAGAGCCGAATCATCTGTTCCAGGGGAGCCGGGCGCAGTCCCCAGACTTCGGGGAGCAGTTGGCCTTGCCCCCACCCCTGCCCCCTCCCATGCCTTTTCTCTGCCCCCTTCCTCAGCCCTCCCTGCCTTCCATGTTTCCATCCCTGCCCCAGGATGCCCCCTTTTTCCCATGCCAGCCCCTCCCACCCCATGAATTCTTCAATTGTAATACAACGGAAGACTTCTCAGTACCACCCCACTTAGGTAGGTGCCTCTGCAGCCTCTTGTTATGCCTTTCTCAGCTCTCCCCTGAACCTCCCCTGGCCTAGCCCCCAGGCAGGCTGAAAGCAGCTGGATCACCCTTATGCCCCCACCCAGCATTGGGTTCAGTCACAGCTGAGTCTGAAACAGCATCTGTAGACTCATTAACCAGTTCATTGTCACAGTTCCACAGGTAGGGAAGTAAGTAGTATTGCCATTTTGCAGATGGGGAAACTGAAGCCCAAAGAAACCCTGAGGACCAGAGTGGCCTAAAGGCAGAGCTGGGCTGACCCTGGCTGGAAGCGCACTCTGATAAATGACTGATTCTTTTGTAGGATGTGGCCCTGTAGTGAACTTTGTGCCTGGCCCCCTGCCACCTCCAGTCCCTGGGCCTGTCCTCCATGGTCAGCACCGGGGCCCAGTGGTCCACCGCGGAATGCCACGCTGTGTTCCTAACAGCCCCTACGATGTGCCGAGGATGGGGGGACCCTGCAGGCAGCGGCTCAGACACTCAGACAGACTGATCCACACATACAAACTGGACAGACGGCCTCCTGCCCACTCGGGGACATGGCCTGGTTAGACTGGATCTTGGGCTGGGGCTGGATGTGCCAATGGCCCTGCAGGGCCTGCTTGCCACCCCAGGTGCTGGGCCTGGGTGTCTGCTGCACTTGGCACTGTTCTTTTCCATTGCTGTGACCAATAAAGGCGTGGAAGAAGAGAGCGGCATCTTCCTGTGTGAAGGAGCGGGTCTCCCAAACCATGACCTTAAGAGTTGGAGAGGCTGCCCCTGGGCTCTCTCCAGCTTCGGACCTTCCTCCTCACACTGGTTAGAAACCACTGTATACGTCTTTCGTGCTGCTTCACATACTCATTCTCACCAGAACACAAATGTGCTTAATAAAGATCCTGGTGGGGATCTGACCAGGCTCCCCCTGGTCAGCGGCTCTCTGGGATTGGGAAATAGCAAAGGCCGAGTTGAAACTGTCAACATTTTACACGGAATTTTTGGATCTGACTGGTTCTCGCCTATACCAGTCTCATGTATTCATGTGTACATTCAGCATTCATCTCTTCCTGGAAATAGACATGTAACTTACCTTGCACAGTTCTTGGCATACAGTGGACACTCAATAGGTGGTTAGAACTAATCAAGAGGTTCCCAAACCCAAGTGGGAGACTTCTTAGAAAGTCATTATTTAATAAATATAATGTGCACTCAGAGCAAAATGAACATAGACCAACTACTTTGGTGGGGTCGGGGGTGGCACAGTAGAAGAACAAAGGGAGAATTCCAGGGTCGAGGGTAAGGAGACTGCATTTAAATCCATCAGGAAGAAAGAATACAGGGTCTCAGCTTTGATGAGAGGCTTGACCCTCGGTTTTGACCACTAAGCAGCAAGGGTGATGTGTGGGCTAAATGGTGGCAGGGGGTGGTGGATGGAACATGGCAGGCTGGTGAGTGATGTGGGACCAGAAGATGAGGAAACGCAGAGATTAAGTAGAACTGGGTGGGAGAGAGGGATGCAGAGTTCTTGCATGAACTTCCCATACTTTTTACTGAAATTTTACCTTGGCAAAGGTTATAACATCTTATACAAACGGAAGTAGAAATAGACCACCAAAGTGTTGATCCTTGCTAGCAATTTAACTGTAAATGAAGGTGCTAGATTAGCACGCCCCTGGGCTGCAGAAATGTGAAACGTACACGAGTTAACAAAGCCCTGCAGAGAGCAACTGCAGCGAGGCCGTTGAGAAACGAGAGTGAGCAAAGGCACCAGCACAGTGTCTGAGACATGCTTGGTTTTCTTTGGTACGGACAAAAGTGTGATAGAATATACAAAAATGAAAGAAAGCCTTTGGGAGATAAGATTTCAAGTAATTATGTTTTTGCAAAAATTACTTTTTTATTTTTGTTAATGAAACCCATCCTTGGAGCAGCCCTCTCCAACTGCATCTAATTTGCCCAATCCCTTGTCCACTCCAGCCTTTCCTCAAAACCTATGCTCTGTCTGGACATTTCGCCCCTCTGATTCTGGAGTTTCTCAGTGTCGCTGGAGGAAAAATGACACCTGGACTGATTTAGAGAAGGAAGTTATATGAGTTGCTCAACCTCATGGGACCCCTCTCTGTTTCTTGCCATCCTACTCTCTAAGAATTCCCTGCCACCTTCCCTAGTTAGCCCTTTCTATGCTTTCCACTCCTTTCAAACCCCATGCCAATTCTGGAACTCGCTCTGTAAGCACCTTGAGACTGCAGTGTGCCCCATATCCGTATCACTCTGCCTCTGCACTTCTAATTTCCACCCCCTTACTGTGTGACTTGCACTGCCCACAGATTTTACAGCCTTTTCTTTAGTGCCCCAACCTAGATTTGAAGTCCGTAAGAGTAAAATGATGATAAATTATTTTCAAGCTTACAGTACAGGACACTTCTGCATTATAGATTTTACTCAGTTATGATTGGAAGACAAGAAACTTAAACAGCCACATACAAATCTACATGCATTTAAATTACTTTCCAGCCTTTGTTCTGAGACGTAAAGATGATGAAAATCCTGTGTTCCTTCAGTAGGTAGGCACACAATTTGCGGGTTAAGCATGACAGATTTCATTGTCTCAAAAGCCTTTCATAGCTGACCACTGTCAGATCATTCAATAAGACAAGCTTAGTCCCCCTCTCATGTATGGAATCTTGTTTTTTAAAGAATGGTCCAGTATCCTTTCCTTTGCCAGACCAAGATATTCCTGAAAGGGGAGGAAGATGCAGATGCTTTTCAGATGGGACACTAGCCTGTATTTCCCAGGGTGGGAGGGAGTAGAAGGGGAAAAGTATTTTAAGGAAAGAAAATTAGTGGAATTTTTTTCCAAAACAGTTTAACCAAACTGGAAGTTTCCCAATAAAAGCAGATGACTTGTCTTCCGTTACATTATCCAGTTACCTGCATAGATTTGGTGTTGAGTTCATCTCAGTGTTTAAGCACATGCCTTGCATGTTGGTGTACAATAATAAAGGTAAACTTACTGATTGCAAGGAAAGGGACCTATACTTTTTAAAAACCCTGCTTTATTCAAATGTAACTGACAGTAAACTGCACATATTTCAAATGTGCAATTCTTTTTTAAATTTTATTTGTTTTAAGAGGGGGAAGGAGAGAGAAAGAGAGGAAGAGAAATATGATGTGTGAGAGAAACATCGATTGGTTGCCTGTTGCACGCCCCCAACTGGGGACCTAGCCTGCAATCCAGGCATGAGTCCTGACCGGGAATCAACCTGGTGTACCTTTTGATTCGCAGGCTGGTGCTCAGTCCACTGCGCCACACCAGCCAGGATTCCGATGTACAATTTGATATATTTTGACATGTATACATTTGTGAAACCATCATCACAGTCAATGAAGTTTATCCTGCCTCTCTAGAATCCCTCCCTGCCTCCCCTCCCCACAACCTCCTCACATCTCCCTACTCCCATCCCAAGCAGCTATTGGCACTGATCTGCTTTCTGTTACTACACATCAATTTGCATTTCCTAGAATGTTATATAGATGGAATTATCCAGGAGCTACCTTTTTTCATCTGACTTCTTTTGCTCAGTCTAATTAATAAGATTGATGGAACAACATCCCTGTCGTATGTATCAGTAGTTCACTCCTTTTAACGTGAGTAGTATTCCACCTGTCGATGGACATTTGAGTTACTTCAGCCTTTGGCTATTACAAATAAAGTTTCTATGAACATTTATGTACTTATCTGTGTATGGACATATGTTTTCATTTCTCTTGGGTTAACATCTAGGAATGAATTGACTGGGCCATATGGTAAATGTATATTTAACTTCTTAAGAAACCACTAAACAATTTTCCAAGGTGGTTGTCCCATTTTACATTCTCACTAGCAGTGTATGAGGGGCGCAGTTTCTCCACATCCTTGCCCAAACTTGGTCAGTCTTCTTAATATTGGTCATTCTAATAGGTAGGTGGTATGATTGTAATTCACATGTCCATAATGACTTCTGATGTTGAACATCTTTTCCTGTGACTATTTGTGATCTCTACATCTTTTTTGGTAAAGTTTCTGGACAAATTGTGTTCTTCCTATCTCCTCACCCCTTTTTACAACTTACTGTTTGGTTCTGAGTGCTCTTTATTCTGGATCCAAATCCTTTGTCAGATGTGTGGTTTGCAAATGCTTTCTTTCTGGGGCTTGCCTTTTTCTTAATAGTGTCTTGTGGAGAACAGAACATTTTAAATTGGATCAAGGACAGTTTATTAAACTTTTCTCTTATGGGTTATGCTTTTGGTGTATTATCTAACAAATCTGCGCTTAACCCAAGGTTGCAACTGTTTTTTTCTGTGTTTTCTTCTAGAAAGTTTGTAGTTTTAGGTTTTATATTTAGGTCTATGATCTATTTTGAATTAATTTTTGTATATGGCACAAAATATGAGTTGAAATTCTTTTTTTATATGACTATCCAATGGTTTCAGCACTATTAGTTGAAGTCTATCCTTTCTCCACTAA
>CM052547.1:71085272-71134269 GCA_028533065.1 Trachops cirrhosus
GGCCCTCCCTCTCTCTCCTCTTCGGGGTCCTCCGCCAGTGAGCAGGCTGTGGGCGGGCCGGAGACTGGAGGGGGCGTGAGGCGGTAGCAGGAAGGGGCGGGGGGCTCCGGAGCTGCGGGCAGGAAAAGACCAACCCACCAACCGCCAAGGCCCAGTCCCTCCGTACCTCTGGGCTTCACCATGTGGGGTCTCCTGCTCGCCTTGGCCACCTTCGCGCCTGCCGTCGGTCAGGGTCTGGGAGCGCCCCGCGCCTCCCTGCTGGGCCTTACGCCGCGCGCCAGCACCGAGGCCCCGATCTTTACCTCGGTCCTGCCCAGCCGTCCCGCACAGCCGCCCGCGGGGAAGAATAACGGTGAGCGTCTCCGGAAGGACCCACCTCTCCTGCTGGTGGTTGCCCCATACCCCGTCTCCTGCGTGGCGACCCTTCCCCAGCACACACACACACACACACTCACACACACACACACACACACGTACACACTTTCCGACCGGTGCAATGGATGCTGACTCAGCAGCCTAGTTCCGGGCAGACCAAGTCAGCAGTCTTGGGACGCTAGCCAGTAGGATGCTGCTTTTTGCAGCCCCAAACCTTCCTTTTTCACAGATGAGGACACTGAGACCACAGTCAGGAGGAGGGGAGAAAGAGATGCAGACAAAGACACTGACAGTAAAAGGTTCAGAACAAGACTGTGTAGGAGAGGGTTTGAGGGCAGGCACTGGAAGGAAGGAACAAGATAGGGAGGGACAGTACTCACTCCCCTGAGGCCATCTGGAGGAATGGGGCTCTGCCTACGCAGGGGCAGAGACAGGCTGCCTAACTTCCAGATGTGGGAGCAGAGAGGAGGACGGCAAGGGGATGGCAGTCCAGGAGGGCTTCACAGAGGTGGCAAGTGGATGTTGGGTCCTTGATCACAAAGGGTGAGCGTCTCTGAATCAGGAATTGCTGAAAAGCAAGGCAGCTAAGAAGGAAACTGCATGTGCAAAGGCACAGGGGCACCAGGCATGAAAATGTACAGTGTGTTCTGGAGGTACCTGTGGGGCTTGGGTGGGTGGGGGACTAGCAGCACCTGCCCTGTGCAAGGCCCTGTGTTGAGGGGCTAGCAGGACACAGGCCCACCCCTGGGAGGCCTGAGCACCTAGGTGGATATGGTTTTGAGGACAGGATGTCTCAGTCCAGGGGGCACATACAACGAAGGAGATAGCACAGGGGCTATTGGAGACTGAGTCTGGAGCTAAGGAGGGCTCCTCAGAGGGCATCTGAGATGTGAAGGAATAATGGGAATTAGGCAATAGAGTCAGAGGTGGTGGTGGGTGGTATGATGGGCAGGGACAGCAGTGCAAAGTGTGGAGGCAAAGAACCAAACTCAGCTCTTTGGAGTGACCACACAGTTCCTGGAAGCTGGGTATAGCTCTCCATTGGATGGGGCCAGAGGAGGCTGGCCAAGCGTGTAGTCACATCAGGAAGGAGAAGGAGCCAAGAAGTGGCTGGGGAGGCAGGTTGGGATCAGACTGGGCAAACCTTGAAGTCCATGCTCAGGTCCTCACATACTCGTGGTGGGGCCTGCTGTGGGCTTGCAGGCCTCCCTGGGATGGCAGACCTCTCCATCTGGAGTTTCATGCCATTCCCCCTCCCCCGGTGCTGTTCTTCCTGGTCCCCAGGGACCTCACCACAGCATGTCCAGATTCGAATCATCAAGAAGAAAAAGGTCATTTTGAAGAAGCGAAAGAAGCTAACTAGCCCCAGGCCCCCGGTGACTTCCA
Source organism: Trachops cirrhosus (assembly GCA_028533065.1). Classification (NCBI taxonomy): domain Eukaryota; kingdom Metazoa; phylum Chordata; class Mammalia; order Chiroptera; family Phyllostomidae; genus Trachops; species Trachops cirrhosus. The sequence continues at coordinate 71,087,034 of CM052547.1, forward strand.
GGCCCCTGGTGACTTCCAGGACTCTGGTGACTTCCAGGTCTCCGGTGACCACTAGCCCTTCAGGGACTCTTGACCGCCCCAAGGAGCAAAAACCAGGTATTACCCTTCTGGGGGCCCTGCCTGGATTTGCAGCCCCTGGGGCGCGTGTGTACTCGACCTCACAAACACAGGCGCACCCCCAGCGGGGCCAGTGTAGACTCAGCTTCCCACCTGCTCCGACCTCCTCTCTCTTGGCCTGTGTCACACTGTTCTCCCTCTACCCCCAGGCTGTCCACCTTTGGGCCTGGAGTCCCTGCGAGTTTCAGATAACCAGCTTGAGGCATCCAGCAGCCAGTCCTTTGGTCTTGGGCCCCACCGAGGACGGCTCAACATCCAGGTCAGCACCATGGCTCAGAGCGAGGCAATCCCTAGATCCTTGCTTCCTGCGCCCTCCCCCCCAGTTCTGGTCCACCCCACTCTGCCCACCTGGGCCTCACTGCGATCTCCTGTGCCCACAGTCAGGCCTGGAGGACGGAGATCTATATGATGGGGCCTGGTGCGCCGAGCAGCAGGACTCCGAGCCTTGGCTGCAGGTGGATGCTGGGCACCCCATCCGCTTCTCAGGCATCATCACCCAGGGCAGGAACTCTATCTGGAGGTGAGGCAGGCTGGCCCCAGGCAGACTCAGAAGGGCTGGGCTGGGAGTCCTGAGGGATCTACCTAGGATCTCTCCCCACCTCTCCTGCCAGGTACGACTGGGTCACTTCGTACAAGGTCCAATTCAGCAATGACAGTCGGACCTGGTGGGGGAGTAGGAACCGCAGCAATGGGATGGACGCGGTGCGTAGTGCCACAGTGGCTCCGGCCCTTTATGCTGGGAGTTGGGCACCCAGCCCACGTTGGGGTGCTGGGCTGGCTTGGGGCTCCTCTGGGGAAAAAGAACAGATGCCCACTTGAGCATTCCAGGAGAAAGGGGGTATTGTCAGGATGGGTGGAGCCGAGCAGGCAGCCTCAGGAGGCAGGCTGCTTTGGAACATGCCGGCATTCTCCCCAAATACTCTTCCATGGGGTGGGCGCCACTTCATGCCATAGCTTCCTGCTGGAACACCGTGCGGCACTGGGTCTCCGGTCCCTGCATCACCTCTCACCTCCCCACCTCATGGACCCCTTTATACAACAGGCTACGGTGTGGGTTCCTGGCTGGTTTTCGGATTGTCTGCTCCTGAATCCCAAGGCCATATTGTTCTGATCTGTGAGCCAGCCAAAAAGCATGGCTTTCAAGGGCTGCTCTTCGGCAGGAACTGTGGGCCAGGGTCCATGTTTGACACCAAGTGCAAGTCTCCAGCCGAGTCTACCAGGCTGGGCTGGATGGGGAATTTGGAAGCCTGAGCTCCTTTCCTGGGTCCTGGGCCAGGTTGCTGAGGTTTGAGCAGCCCCACCAAAGGATTTGACACTCCCAGGTATTTCCTGCCAATTCGGACTCAGAAACACCAGTGCTGAACCTGCTGCCTGAGCCCCAGGTGGCCCGCTATATTCGCCTGCTGCCCCAGACCTGGCTCCAAGGAGGTGCATCTTGCCTCCGGGCAGAGATCCTGGCCTGCCCGGTCTCAGGTGGGCAGTCGGACGAGGGCTGGATGGGCAGGGTGCAGCCTTCACTGTGAGCTCACCCTTGACCATGAATTCACCCTACACCAGATCCGGCACCAGCATTCTCCAACCCTCTGGACTTTCGGCATCATAATTATAAGGCCATGAGGAAGGTCAGACATAACCTCTATGACCCAAGAGGGAGGAGCTGCCTATCCCAGGTCCCCTTTTCACCAGAGCATGACCTGCAATGATGGCCCTCATGCCCCCTCTCTCACCCTCGCTGTCTCACCCTTCTTTCCTTGTTATGTCATTGTCCCTGTCTGAGCCTTTCTTCACGTCTTCTGCTGTTCCCCTCTGGTACTATGCCATGGTGTCCCCATCTGTGTGGGCCACCACTGGCTTCAGTAAGTCCTTCCATGGCCACACAGGGTCTGACCCCTGGGTCTGACCCTCTCACAACACGACTCCACTCCTCCCCTCCCCAGCTGATGAAGCAGGTGAACGAGCAGTGCCCCAACATCACCCGCATCTACAGCATCGGCAAGAGCTACCAGGGTCTGAAGCTGTATGTGATGGAAATGTCGGACCATCCTGGGGAGCATGAGCTGGGTACGGGAAGGTGGGGTGGGAGAGGTAGGCACAGGGAAGGGCTGTGGGCGCGAGCCGGCTGTGACCCCGGTGTGTTCCCAGGGGAGCCCGAGGTGCGATACGTGGCCGGCATGCACGGGAATGAGGCCCTGGGGCGGGAGTTGCTCCTGCTCCTGATGCAGTTCCTGTGCCATGAGTTCCTGCGAGGGGACCCACGGGTGACCCGGCTGCTGACGGAGACACGCATTCACCTGCTGCCCTCCATGAACCCTGACGGCTATGAGACGGCCTTCCGCCGGGTAAGCCGCCTGGCACGAGGGCCGCCCTGCTCCTTCTCCCCTGGTGCCTGGAGCCTGCTTGGCTGACCAAGCCCCTTCTCTGGCAGGGTTCAGAGCTGGTGGGCTGGGCAGAGGGCCGCTGGAACCAGCAGACCATTGACCTTAACCATAATTTTGCTGACCTCAACTCACTGCTTTGGGAAGCAGAGGATGACGGGCTTGTGCCCAACACTGTCCCCAACCACCACTTGCCACTGCCCACTTACTACACCCTGCCCAATGCCACTGTGAGTATTCTGGGGGCAGTGGTGGAGGAGCACTCTGGGGGCCCTTGTCTCTAACTCCCACCTCCCCTGACCTGCCCCCATCCAGGTGGCTCCCGAAACTCGGGCAGTGATCGACTGGATGGAACGGATCCCCTTTGTGCTGAGCGCCAACCTCCACGGGGGTGAGCTCGTGGTGTCCTACCCATTCGACATGACTCGGACCCCGTGGGCTGCCCGAGAGCTCACGCCCACGCCGGATGATGTCGTGTTCCGCTGGCTCAGCACCGTCTACGCTGGCAGCAACTGGGCCATGCAGGACCCGGACCGCCGACCCTGCCACAACCAGGACTTCTCCTTGCACGGCAACATCATCAATGGGGCCGACTGGCACACGGTCCCTGGGAGTATGTGCTCAGGGGTGGAGTCAGCCCTGTCCCCTACCCCAATAGAATCTGCTGTCACAGATGGTGCTGGTGTCACTTCCCCCCCGGGAGTGTCTCCCAGAGGAGGGTACCAGGAGGGCAGGCTCCCGTCCTGCCTGCTTGGGCTCCAGTGTCAGTGGTTCCCCTAGGCATGAACGACTTCAGCTACCTGCACACCAACTGCTTTGAGATCACCGTGGAACTGTCCTGTGACAAGTTCCCCCACGAGAATGAGCTGCCCCAGGAGTGGGAGAACAACAGAGAGGCCCTCCTCACCTACCTGGAACAGGTCGGACCTGAATCCCCACCCCTAGGCTGCCCCTGTGGCTCCTGACTGACCTGCTCTCCATTTGGGCTGTGGCTCCCACCACGGAGTCATCCAAGGTTCCACTGAGCATTCTGACTCACAGAGTGCCATGGGCCATCAGATTGACTCAGAGGGCTATGGGACAGGAAGCCCAGTTTATCAGCAGGGCGTCAGCAGACGCTGCTGGCCAGTAGAAGTAGAGCCTGCAGCACTCTCAGCTGTGTTTCCGAGTCGCCCCAGGGCTGTTCTCAGGAGGGCTGTCCTCAGAAATGACTCACGATAGGCAAGCGCCATGGTGTAGACGCTCCACACTCCACAGGAACCCATGTCCGTTGCAATGACTCCGTAAATATAGCTTCCAAGGGGTCCAAAGTGACAAGCCGGTGACAAGGGTCATTGAACTTGGGGAAGCCTTCCTACCAGGTATTTATAGTTCTCTCAGTCCTGATGCAGCTTATCAACAGGAGATACTTGTACCCGAGTATCGTCACCTAGGAACTTAGTAGACCTACCAGCTTTATCAAGTTTGCAGGGGAACAAAGCCAGAAAATGAACTGAAGGTCAAGGTCTCATGCAGAAGGGAAAGGGTTTGATAACCTTTCCCCACACAGGTGCGCCTGGGCATTGCGGGAGTTGTGCGGGACAAGGACACGGAGCTCGGGATTGCGGATGCTGTCATTGCTGTGGATGGGATTAACCATGACGTAACAACCGGTGTGTGAGGCGGGCAGGGGAGGGTGGAGGGCCAGGAGGGCTTTAGGTTGGGCCAGAAGCTGAGGATCACTGGGCCCTGATCTTGCTCTTTACTCTCTCAGCGAGGGGCGGGGATTACTGGCGCCTGCTGACCCCAGGGGACTACATGGTGACTGCCAGTGCTGAAGGTTACCACTCAGTGACACGGAGCTGCCGGGTCACCTTTGAAGAAGGGCCTGTCCCCTGCAATTTTCGCCTCACCAAGACTCCCAAACAGAGACTTCGAGAGCTGCTGGCGGCTGGGGCTAAGGTGCCCCCAGACCTCCGGAGGCGGCTGGATCGGCTAAGGGGACGTAAGGGTTAACACCAGCTGAAGAGCTCCAGAGCCTTGGGCAGGCTGGACCTGTCCAGAACTGAAGGAGGGGGACTAAGAGTGGGGAGGGAGGGAAACTCGGGGGAAGAGGTGCTCAGGCTCATTAAAGCTACTTGGCACCCCAGCCAATCTTCCTGTGAACTCTGTCCCAGATCCTCTCCCTGGGCCGGGCCTCAGCTCCCCCTCCTCCCTGATTCTAGATCCTATTCTGCACACACTTGCATACTCTCATCGGTTGACTCTGGAGAGATATTGTGGAAAGACAACCCCACCTGCATTCTTTTTTAACTTAGGGCTCATTAGAACAACTCAGCATATCACACAGTACTGTCGAACATTCTGGAAGCACCTGCTCAGTGCCAAGTATGCAAGGCAACAAAGATAAACAGTGCCCACACCACCTGGGGCTCTCAGGAGGGGACAGTTGAGTCTAGTGTGAGGTGTGCCAAGGTAGGGGCTGGTTGCTGTGGGAGCACAGACGGGTGTTGCAGACACGTGAAATACAGCGCTGTAGATCAACGAGGACTCGAACGGTCAAGGATGCAATACAGGCGATGGTTCTAGGAGTTCAGATAGGAAGTGGGCCGAGTGTGGGGGTACGGACAGGGACACCTCCAAGGAGGACATAACCAAAGATAGAAAAGCTGAGCATCTGGATTTCCTTCACCAGACATTTTTGGAAAGACTTGGTAAAAATGACAAGATCTGGTTAGTTTCTTTCAGAATGTCACGGGTCAGTCTGTGGAAATGCTGGAAACTGGATATCAAGATGTTGGAAGAGTTGGATGAGAAAAGATGGAGGGAGAAGGGAATTTTACCTGGAATTCAGGAAGCTCGGACACCGGCGGTCGGGCGTTGATGAGCCAGTGTTTGGCTGGTGTTGGTGCTTGAGCCCAGAAGGAGCTGGGGCCACCTGTGACCACTGCGGTCGCCTGCCATGGCTAGAGCCAGAAACAATAGTTTCCTCCGCCTTTCTAATCTCCAAACTATAAAGCCCACTGGCAACATATAACTGTAACCTAGCTTGCAAGGAAGCCACGAAATGTAGTCTCCAGGCTTCCTGCCCCCTTGCAACTCAGAGGAGAGCTTGCAAGGGCAGGAATGGGGCAAACATAAGAGGTAAAGAATGGTGTGAAGACATCCATGTAACTTATTGTTACGTAAGCTCTGCCCAGTGCTGGGCTGTTGCACTGTTTCTGTTTCTTGGGGCGTCTCTGTCTCTGCCCCTCAAAGTTTCAATCTGAGATCACCACAAGGGACTTAGGGCCACATCTCCCTACTCCTTTTCTCCCCACCTCCAACTCCTTTTACAGCATCAATTTTTCTAAAAAAAAAAAAAAAAGGATTTGTTTTTATTAATCAGAGTTTAATATGCATAGTGAAAATGCACGTAAGTGCATAGAATGAATGAAAAGACATGGCCCGAGTATATATTACTAAAGATTCGATAAACTCACTTCATGTGTAGAGAGATATAGGCACCTTGAAAGTAAGAATGAAAAATTTTTCATGCAGACAATAAAGGAAAGCAGGAGTGGCTATCTTAATATCTAATAATGCTGACTTCAGGGCAAAGAATTACCAGAGACAGAAAGGGACATCGTTATATAATGATATAACGGAACACGCCCTGGTTTGTTCCTTGGGTAGCTTAGAATCAGCTCGTTCAGCATAATTGAAATGGCATGTGAACTCCCCCAGCTGATTTCCAAGCTCTGGCTTTTCTCCACTTCCAGCAGGACATTCCCCTGGCCAGAAAGCTCCTTCTGTTACATAGTTGCCAAGAGGTTCCCAGCTCCTTTCTACTTTCCCGATAAGTATGTAAAGTAGAATGAGAATGGGGCCCTTCTCCTGGAGCTCTTTGAACAGTGAGATCATCCCTGCCTGGTTTAGCAACCCACCTTTAGCATAAAGGTCTCTGGGGCAATATATGCTCTCTCCCAACTCTTTGCCTGGACATTTCCTCCAATAAACTCCAAATAATTGTGTCCATGCCATGTGTCACAAGAGGTGTTTGCTTTTGCATCCCACTTGTCATTTGTGACAAGAGGAAGAACACTTCAGCATAATCTGGTAAAAGTGAACACACAGACATCCCTGTGTACAATGCATACTATAGAGAAGCTCTACACCTGGGCAAAGAGATTCATGTAAATAAATGCTTATAGCAGACTTCTTGGTAATAGACCCACATTGGAATCAGCCCGGATGACAGTCAAGAGTGGAGTGTAGAATGAGACGGTACACTTACGCAATGGAATTGTACACAGGAATGAAAATAATCACTAATCACACAACATGAATGATGACTCACAAAGACAATTTTGAGTGAAATAAAAATAAGAAAAATCGGTTTATATTGTTTATGGATGTATGAGTGATAAAGAAAATCAAGAACATGATTATGATAAAATTCAGGGATAGTGATTGATTCTGGGGGAGCCACAGGGTAACAATAGGGGAAGGGGACATGGGGCGTTTCCAGAGTGCTAGCAATACACTTTTCCTTTACCTGATGGGAGTGCATTGGTGCTCACTTAAAAATATATCTTGAACTTTCTGTGAACATTTTATGCACTCAAAAATCATTTGTTTTCATTCATAAAAATTACATACAATAAAATCCAGTTTTTTGATGCACACTTCCGTGAGTCTCACATATGATTCCTGTGACCACCACCACAGACACACACATGAAGAATCCTCCTGTGCTGTCGCTTGTCTTCAGACTCTCCTCCCGTCCCAGCTGTAGGCAACCACAAACCTCTTGTCTGGTCCAGTGTTTTCTCATTCGCTCAGTAAATTTTCAGCAAGACAAATTCAAAGAAATCCACATCCAGGCATAGAATCAAATTGTCAAAAAGCCAAAAACAGAGACTCTGACAGCAGCAAGAGAGAGAAGTGACATGTCATGTACAAAGGACAAAAAGAGAGCTCTTTTGTCCATTAAAGGAATTTGGGATCTGACTGGTGTGGCTCAGTGGGTTGGGCATCATCCCGCAAACCAAAAGGTCGCCGGTCAATTCCCCATCAGAGCACATGCCTGGGTCCAGGGTTTGGCCCCCAGTTGGGGTGCAGCCGATCGATGTTTCTCTCTCACACTGATGTTTCTCTCCTTCTCTCTCCCCCACCCCCTTTCTAAAACTAAATGAGTAACATCTTAAAAAAAAGAAGTGGGTAGTTTGTTTTCTTATTTTTGAGTTTTGAGAGTTGGATACAAGTCCTTTGTCTGATATGTGCTTTGCAAATATTTTTCCTCAGTGGTGCCTTATGTTTTTATTCCTTTAAAAAGTGTTCTTTGCAGAGCAGAAGTTTTAAATTCTGATATAGTTCAATTTATCATTTTTTCTTTTGTAGATGGTACTTTTTTGTGTCCTATTTGAGAACTCTTCGTTTAACCAAAAATCATGAAGACTTTCCCCTGTGTTTTATTCTGAGAGTTTTATAGTTTTACATATTACATTTAGATTTGTAATCCCTTTTACGTTAGTTTTTATATATGTGAGATGTAAATAAAGGCCTGTTTATTTATTCGCATACAGCGTTCCAGTGTTTCCAGCACCTTCTGTTGAAAACCTGTCCTTTCTCCGTTGAAATGCCATCTGTGCGGGCCTGTTTCTGGAAGCTGTCGTCTGTGGCACCGGTATGCAGCTGTCCTGTCACTGGCATCGCACCGTCTTGATGACTGTGGCTTCATGGCACGTCTCAGAGTCGGCTAGTGTGCACGTGCAAAAGGATGGACCCTCATGCAGAATTTAACCAAGAAATGCGTCAAAATCTAAACTTAAGAGATAAAAGTATAAAATTCCTAGAAGAAAATATGGGGAATCTTCATGACATTGGGTTTGTTGATGATTTCTTGAATATGACAGCAAAAGCACAGGCGACAAAAGACAAAATAGATGAATTAGACTTCATCACAGTTAAAAACGTTTTAGCATTGTAGACTACTACAAGAGAGTGAAAAAATAATACACAGAATGGGAGGGAATGCTTACAGAAATTTAAGTATCCACAATACATAAAAACACCTACAATTCAACAATAATGAAATAAACCAAATCAAAAATGGGCAAAGGACTTGAACACATCTCTTCAAAGAAGATAAACAAATGGCCAGTAAGTACATGAAAAGCTGCTCAATGTCATTAGTCATTGGTGAAACACACATCAAAAACCACAATGAGATAGCATTTCACACCCATTAGGATGGCTATTACCAATAAAGTGGAATATAATGAATGTTGGCACTAATGTGGAAAAATTGGAACCCTGCATATTGTTAGATTAGAGAGAATGTAAAATGTTTCAGTTGCTGTTGAAGAGTTTTAGTGGTTCCTCAAAAAGTTAAACATAGAATTACCAAATGACCCACAATTTCACCCTCAGGTATATACCCCAAAAACTTTACGAAGGAAAATGTACCCTTCGTATACTTGTATATCAATGTTCATAGAAGCATTATTCATAATAGCCGAAAGGTAGACACAACTCACATGCATATCAAAAACTGAATTAATAGAATGTAGTGTACACATAAACAGAATATCACTCAACTATGAAAAGGGATGAAATTCTGATAGCAGCTTCAATAAAGATAAAACTAGTTAGCAAAAAAAATATTCTGGAGTGTGGACTGATTTCCAGTCAAGATGGAGGCATAGGTAAACATGCTTTGCTTCCTCACACAACTACTGCAAAAATTACAACTAGACTACAAAGCAAATATCACCCAGATTCGTCAGAAAATTGAGCTGTATGGAAATCAGACAACCAAGGATTTAAAGAAGCCACACTTATCCAGGCGGGTAGGAGGGGCGGAGATGCAGAGGCAGCGATATGGTGGTCCCACATTCACATGTAGTAGATAAAAACTAGGAGTGATACCTTGGGAACGAGTGATGCTAGCCTCAGACCAGACCATCCAGCCCAGGGTTCCAGCACCAGGAATATAAATCCCCATAACTTCTGGCTGTAAAAATCAGTGGGGGTTGGGTTGGGTGAAGGAACTTCAGGAGTCTCAGGAGACTCCTTTTAAAGGGCCCACAAAGGTCTCAGGACTTACACAGACCCACCACCTCTGGGATTCAGCACCAGGGCAACAGCTAAAAGGGCACAGGTAGCCTATGGGGAGAAAGTGAAGTGACGGCAACAGGGTGAGTGCTGGTGGACAACTTCCTCTTGGACAAAACTCCAAAGGCCAGGCAGCAGCACTATCCTCTCTCCAAGCCCTGCCCCACACAGAGCCACGAGGCGGTGAAATGAGTTGCCCCCCACCCAGTGGCAGTTACTTAAGGCTCCACCTCACGTAATTTATAGATGCCTTTTCTACAATAGGCTACGCTAGGGCATCAAAGCACCTCTACCTGATACACAGAAACAAACAGAGGGAGGCTTCCGAATTGAAGAGACAAAGAAACATAGCACAAATGAAAGAGTAGAGCAAAACCCCAGAAAAAGAAATAAACAAAATGGTGATAAGCAACCTGTCAGATGCAGAGTTCAAAACACTGGTTACCAGGATGCTCAAAGAACTCACTGGGTACTGCAACAGCATAAAAAAGACCCAGGCAGAAATGAAGGTTGCATTAAGTAAAATAAAGAAAAATCTACAGGGAACCAACAGTGGATGGGATGAAGCCGAGAATCAAATCAACGATTTGGAACACAAGGAAGAAAAAAGCATTCAGTCAGGACAGCAAGAAGAAAAAGGAATAAAAAACAAATGAGGATAGAATAAGGAGCCTCTGGGACATCTCCAAATGTACCAACTTCCGAATCATAGGGGTGCCAGAAGGAGAAGAGGAAAAGCAAGAAATTGAAAACTTATTTGAAAAAATAGTGAAAGAAAACTTCCCTAATTTGGTGAAGGAAATAGACATACAAGTCCAGGAAGTGGAGTCCCAAACAAGTTGGACCCAAAGAGGACCACACAAAGACATATCATAATTAAAATGCCTAAGGTTAAAGAGAAAGAGAATCTTAAAAGCAGCAAGAGAAAAGCAGAGTTACACACAAAAGAGTTCCCTTAAGACTACTAGTTGATTTCTCAAAAGAAACTTTGCAGGCAAGAAGGGACTGGCAAGAAGTATTCAAAGTGATGAAAAGCAAGAACCTACAACCTAGATTGCTCTATCCAGCAAAGCTATCATTTAGAATGGAAGGGCAGATAAAATGCTTTCCAGGTGAGGTAAAGCTAAAGGAGTTCACCATCACAAAACCAGTATTATATGAAATGTTAAAGGGAACTATATAAAAAAGATAAAAACTATGAACATTAAAATGGCAACAAATTCAGAACTATCAACAACTGAATCTAAAAAAACAAACTAAGCAAACAAGCAGAACAGGAACAGAATCACAGAGATGGAGATCAGAAGGAAGGTTATCAGCTGTGGGGGAAGGGTGAAAATGCAGGAAATGATTCAGGGATTAAGCATAACTGGTAGGTACAGAATAGACGAGGGATGTTAACAACAGTATAGGAAGTGGAATAGCCAAAAATCTTATATTCATGACCCATGGACATGAACTAAGGCAGGGGTGGATTGCTGGAAAGAATGGGGGTACCAAAGGGGGAAAAACTGGGAAAACTGTAATATCATAATCAATAAAACACATTTAGAAAGTAAAGTAAGCCAGATACAAAAGTATAAACATATGATTACACTTATATTAGATACTGAAGAAAGGTACATTCATAGAGACAGAGGGTAGAATAGAGGTTATTAGAGACTAAGGGAGGGGAGTGGGGCACTATTATTTAATGGCTACAGTGTTTCTGTTTGGGATGATTAAAAAGTTCTGGAAATAGTACTTCCAGCATTTACAACATTGTGAACATACTTAATGTCATGAACTGCACACTTGAAAATGCTTACAAAGGCATAGTTTACCACAATAAAAAATAAAAAAAACTAAAAAAAGCTTCAAAAATTGACCAGTGTGAATCATTCAACCTTTTTTTCAAAATTGTTTTGGCTATTCTAGGTTTTTATTTTATTTTATTTTTTAATGAATTTTTTAAAAGATTTTATTTATTTATTTTTATACAGAGGGGAAGGGAGGGACAAAGAGAGGGAGAGAAATATCAATGTGTGGTTGCCTCTCACACGCCCCCTACTGGGGACCTAGCTTGCAACCCAGGTATGTGCCTTGACTGGGAACTGAACTGGTGACTCTTTGGCTTGCAGGCCAGCACTCAATCCACTGAGCTACACCAGCCAGGACCTAGGTTTTTAAAAAAACTTTTCTATGTACATTTTAGATTTAGCTTGTCTACATCTACAAAGAATCCTGCTGGGATTTTGATAGGAATTGCATCATATTTATAGGTCACTTTGGAGGAGAATTGACATCTTAAATGTACTATGTCCTTCAATCTGTGAAAATAGTATGTTTTTCATTTTATTAGGTTTTCTTTGATCACTTTCTTTAGCATGTTGTTACTTCTAGCATAGGGATTCTGCATATATTTTGTTAAATTTACATCTAAGTATTTCATTTTTTTGAGCTATTATAAATGGTACTGTGTGAACTGAATTGTGTCCCCCTAAAAAAATTCCCATGTTGAAATCCTAACCCCAAGAACTTTGGAATGTTCCTGTATGGAGAGAGAGCCTTAAAATATTTTTAACTTTTAAATTATAATTTATATGCAATATTATATTAGTTTCAGGTGTACAGCACAGGGGTTAGACATTTATATAACTTACAAAGTGGTCCCCCAATAAGTCTAGCACCCCCTTGATATCACACATAGTCATTACAATATTATTGACTATATTCTCTATGTAGAGATAGAGGCTTTAAAGAAGTAATTAAGGTCACATGAGGTCAGATGGGTGGGTCCTAATCTAATAAGACTGATGTTCTTATAAGAAGAGTGAGAGGCTCCAGGGATGTGCATGCACAGAGAAGAGGCCATATGAAACGCAGCGGAAAGATGTCCACCAGCAAAGCAAGGAGAGATGTGTTCAGAGAAACCACATCTTCAAACATCCTGATCTTGGACTCTACAGAAAAAATTGTGGGAAAGTAAATTTCTTTTGTTTTAGCCACCCTGTCTGCGACAGCCTTAGCCAACTAATATCTTTAAAAATTTCATTTTTCAGTCGTTCAAGGTTAATATATTGAAATGTGATTGATTTTTGTATTTTGATGTATTGGTCAAATCTTATGACCTTGCTAAAGGTGCTTATTAGTTCTAGGACCTTTTTTTTTTTCCTTCACCTGAGGACATTTTTTTTTCACTGCTTCTAGAGAGAAGGGAAGGGAGAGAGAGGAAGGGAGTGAGAGGAAGGGAGGGAGGCTCGATGTAAGAGAGAAGCACAGATCAGTCACCTCCCATCTGCATCAGAACTGAGGATCAAACCTACAACCTAGGTATCGGCTCTGACTGGGTATTGTACATACAACCTTTAGGTTAAGAACAGGTGACGCTCCAACTAGCTGAACCATAATGGCTAAGGTAGTTCTATGAGCTTTTTAAAAAATAAACTTGGCCCTGGCTGGTGTGGCTCAGTGGCTTGGGCGTCCTCTCGCAAACTGGGAGTCACCGAGTTCTGTTCCTGGTCAGGGCCCATACCTAGGTCGCAGGTGTGGTCCTCAGTCCTGGTGCAGATGGGAGGCCACCGATCTTGGTTTCTCTCTCACATCAATGTTCCTCCCCCTCATTTCCTCCCTCCCTTCCCCTTTCTCTGGAAATAAATTTAAAGAATTAAAAAAGTAGATCTTGTAAGGTTTTCTGCATAGATGATCACGTCATCGGTGAACAAGGATAGTTTTATTTCTTTCTCTTCTTGTCTTAGTGAACTTGCCAGGACTTCCAGTAATATGGTAAATACAAATTAAGAAGCAGTGGCAGAAAACTCCCCAAATTTGGTTAAAGGCATAAATTTTCAGATCAAAGAAGCACAGGAAACCCCATACAGAAGTGGTGAAAGTGGACATCCTTGTCTCCTTCCTACTTTTAAGAGGAAGACATTCATTTGATGCTAGCTGTTAGGTTTTTATAGATGCCTTTTATCATGTTAAGAAGGTTCCCTTCTAATCCTATTTTGCTGAATATTTTTATTAGGAATGGATGTTAGATTTTGTCAGATGATTTTTCTGAATCTATTGAGATGATGACATATTTCTTCTTTTTTAGTTGTTAATATGATGAGTTCTATGTTAGAATCCATTTCGATTAGAAAAGAGGATCACAATCAGTTCTTTTTCATGTAGAATGGACACAAATATTTGCTTAGAGTGTTGCCATAGGGCTGTGTTAACTTTCCCAGCTGCCACAGTATAGTTTGAAGGTACCTGCGTCGTCTGTATATTGTGCAGTCCACTACGATGGCCTCTTATCCCACTGACGTCATGCTCATAGGGTAGCATGGGCCTGACAGGGCTGTCACGCTGGGTAAGACACTTGCCTTCCAAATGCTGGGGGAACCCTCTGAAGATTCAGGGAAGTGCCGCTTCAGTAGAGTTTTATGGGATCCCTTAACCAAGGGCATGCCAGGACATCTCCAAAGTAACAAACTAATTCCTTCATCTTGCATGCGGCACCTCAAAGAAGAAAGCACAGTGCCTGGTGGACTCCTTGGATTCTGGAGACAACACATTCGTCACTTAGGAATATTGCTCCAGTGTCTATGCTAAGTGACGCCATAGGCTCTCAGCTTTTTTTTTTGGGGGGGGCAGGTGTTTCAGTATGTTTGTCCTAATTACTATTGCTAAGAAATACGTAACACCTTTTTAACTTGAGGAGGGGACATCTTTTTCCAATTTGTACAGAGACACCATATGTATAGCATATGCTTGGGATGAAAGCTATTTGAGATCCATGGAGAGAAAGACAAAGGTGGCTTCAGCCAGCGAGAGACAAGGCTGAGGGCAAATGCCCCCAAGTCTGTGAAAGCAGTGTGGAGGAAATAAAGCCCACAGGCGTGCAATTTGATGTCACACTGTCACTTACTAAAGTCTGTGTGCAGAAAGAATTGGGGGAGCACATCCAGTTTGGTGATCCATCTCCACTGGCTTCTTAGAGCTTTGACGTTACAAATGCCTTTTTCCCTGTAGGACATTGGTCCTGTCCGAAAACGTCCACAGCAGCATTTGGTCTACTGCAAAAGGCCCTTGAAATTTGGTCTTTTGCTGGGACCGGGGACAGGGTGGATGTGTGCGTGTGCATGTGGGGGTGGCTCCTTTTTGCTGATGGGCAGAGGTGGGAGGTCTGGCTTCATGCGCCATCTCCACTGACACCTGGGGTAGGGGGTAGCCTTTCACCTCTGAGCCCTGGTGAAAGTCCTGACTCGCCATTAGGCTTCCTGTGACACTACCCCGGCCTGGAGGGTGAGAGTTACCCTGTTACTGCTGAGTGAGGCAGAAATCCAGGTTCTCCACGTGGTTTCCACTGAGGAGTCAGTGAAAACACATGGGTGAGGTGGGGGAGACTTATTATTAGCTGGTGGGGATGAGCTTTAGTCTCAGCTCCCCACTTGGGCTTCCTGAACATCACTCTGGAGGGCTTATTGGGGTACTGCACTGCAGCCTGGAAGGGTGAGATTTAAGGCTCCTCGCTGGGCTTTTGCTGGTGTAGGTGGGTTAGTTCAGAGGTTAGTTCAGAGGTTTGGCCACAGTAGAAATATATTTTTAATTGATTTGAGAGAAAGAGAAAGGGTGGGGGGAGAGAGAGAAAGAGGAAGAGACAGAGAAAGGGAATAATTGATTAGTTGTTCCATTTACTTATGCATTCATTTGTTGACACTTGTATGTGCCCTGACCGGGGATCGAACCTGCACCTGGTGTATCTGGATGGCACTCTAACCAGCTGAACTACTGGCCAGAGCTGGAGTAGAAATATTTTGTCTAAAAGCTTCTGTCTCATCAAATCGATCCTTTCTTTGCCCCTTGGGTAGAAAGAGCACGTTTGGGGGGCAGAGCAGGGCGGTGCTTTTTGTTGTTGCTTGCACAACATTGGCATTTTTGGACTTCTGGCTTCTACAGTTCCAGATCTGGAACATATGAGACAAAATAACAACAACAAACAAGCAAACAAACAACCCCAGAGAACTCACTGTGGAGTCTTTCCTCAGATACTGAGTTCCCCATATAGTCTGCCTCCTTTTCTCCACCTTTCAGAGCATTTTTTACACTGTTTTACCCATAACGTCCAGGGTTTTCAGTTGTACTTAGTGAAGGAACAGGGGTGTACATCTACTCCATTCTCTCCGAAGTGGACATCTCTACTGCTTTTTTGTTTTATATGGTTTTTTGGTGCATAAAGTGCTTTCCACATCCTTTATTTTTTCCTAGTCCTTCCTCCCATTGGCTTCCTCCTGAGTGCCCCTTCCCAGAGCGGCCCCTCCAGGAGCCCACTGCTGTCTTTACTCTCTGGGCACTGTATCGCCTCCCCTTGAACCTCCCTCCTCCGCTCTTTTCTCGTTTATGTGCTCTTTGCTCTACCTAGTCAGTAGTGTTCACATTGCCCAAAGTAGAAATAAGACGGCTGTCCCAGAAATTCAGAGGGAGAAACAGAGCAGGCTCAGTATTTTTTGTTTTGCTTTGGAAATTGGCATTTGAGAATCAAAAGGGAAAGCCTGAGGGAAGCAGGAGTTGGTGCCAAGAAGACCTCTTGGAAAGAGACTAGAGGGACAGCAAGACTGCCACCCTTCCCCCTACCCAGGGAACTGGCTGAGGGTCACCTGATCTGGGAGGTAGAAGAGAAGGGTAGTTGGGCCCAACTTGTGTAGGGAGGTTGGGGAGGGGGAAGATGACAAGCATAACAGGATGGGTTGCCCTGGCTGGGTGATGCAGTGGATAGGAGCATCGTCCTGTACACCGAAAGATTGTGGGTTCGATTCTAGTCAGGGCACATAACCAGGTCTCGGGGTTTGATCCCCATTTAAGGTACATATGGGAGGCAACCAACTGATGTTTCTCTCTCACATCGATGTTTCTCTCCCTCTCTTCTCTCTGTAAAATCAATAAACATACCCTCAGGTGAGGATTAAAAAATAATAATAATAGTAAAAAGAGGTTGGGTCAGCTTTCAAAGCCATCTCTGACAATGGCCGGAGAGCCCCAGGTCGGCAGAGCCAATTGTAAACACTGCCCACTGCCCTCCCAATGAGTGACCACTACTGAGTAAACTGCTCTGCTGGCTGTATGTGTCCACCTCTGCTGCAGAGTTCTGCTGAGCCTCATCTCGCCTCATCTCATCTCCTCTCCCTGGTGGATTCCTGCCCTTTGTTTGTCAATGGCTTAGGACACTCCCATAAATGGGAGTGGAGTATACAGAAGGGGAGTCCTTGCCGCCCAAGAAGATTTGATGTCATAAACAAAGATGTAGCCCCTACTCTTGAAGGTACCAGCTCGATGGTTGTATTGGAGGTCCTTAGTATCCTACCCGGGTCATCCTTACCAGCCCGTGCACCCATCCCCTAACTGTGGGGAGTGTTGGTTGCTAACAACTCACAACTACATGCTTCCTCCAGGTACTACTCTTGGCCAAACAGGAGCTGTCTGACCCAGAGGTTCCATGCTCCACCCCACTCTGCAGCCTGCAGCCAGTGACAGGAGCAGAGGTGTTACACCATCTCCTTGCCACAGAGAAGGTCCAACTGCAGTGCCCTTCATGCTTCAGACCCTGGCGGGGTGGGGGGTAGGGAATCGTGCTAGATTCCTGCTGAGACCACATTCTTGCTTAGCTCTTGCCCCTGCCTTGTCCTGCCTCTCTCACTGCTCTTCTTCCAGAGAGCATTTCCACAGACACCCCAAAACCCACTTCAGGTTCTGCAGCCAGGGCATCCCACCTAATGGAATGGGATTATGGCAAGGCCAAAGAAACCAGGGAGCTCACGGCACTGGAGCTCTCTCATACTGCACTGTTCGGGGAAGAAGCCTTGCTGGGGCTCTTCTTCTGCTCTGGCAGCACCTCCCGACCCCGACATATGCACACACACAGGCACACACTTTCCACAGTCCCCTCTCCCTGGCCTTCTGCTACTGAGCTGTGCCCCCAAGGATGTGGGATTGGAAGAATTCTGTGAATCTTGAGACTTGATTAAGGGGTTTTTGATTTTCAGGTGAGATCAAGAGCGGATGTTTCTGTCTCACTCAACAGGAGCAGAGAGATGTCCTGTGGTCTCTTGGTACCTGATCCTGGCCTGGCCTGCCCCCGGGCACCATGTAGGTCCCTGAGCTGTGGAGCCCACAGCGGGAACACCATTGACAGATCTGCCAATTTGGGCCTGCTCAGCGGCTGCCCCACTACATGCTACCCAACAGCCACAATTTGTCTTGGCAGGGTGGCCCTCTGGGCCCAGCTCCAAAAAGGGCCTGGGGAGCAGCCCAGACAAACCAGCTTTCACCACAGAGGCCAAAGCTGTCTGGGCTTGAGCTAGTGCCAACCCAAAAGTGGTCGGACTCTCCCCCCGCCACCTGAAGGTGGACTCATGCTCTGGGTGAGTGGGTCAGGGGAGGATGTGGGGAGGGGAGTGAGGCTCCCATTTGGGTGAAACTCAAGACAGGCAGGAGAAGCAGGGACCCAGGTCAGAGGGCTTTTTTGATGACATCCTATCCCAAGACAGGCCATCAGGAACTGGACTCACAGGATTCCTTCCCGGCTCTGGAGTGGCGCTTGGCCACAGTGCCAGATAGCCAGCCCTTTACAACCCTGCCGTGGAGAGACATTCCCACCTCCCCTCTCCCAGCAGCTCAGCAGCTTCCCTCAACCCAGCCTTGGAGCCCTGGCAACCTAGCCTGAGGGGCCCACTGCCCAGCCAAGGGTGCATCAGGAGCAGCTTTCATTCCCAGGCTGGCAGGCGATGCGGAAGGGAAGGGTTTGGAGAACCAAGATGCAAAGATGCTGGGCCCCAAGGAGCAGCAGACCTGTTAGTTGATGGCGTTTTCTCCTTCTCCTTTTAAATACGTGGCTCCTTTTTTTCTCAAAGAATAAAATTAAAATGGTCTTGTTTCTGCTACTGCCCTGCTGAGAATCCTCTTCTACATCTTTAGAGCCTGAAGTCTCTTCCATCCTGTCTCTAGCAGGGTCTGTGTACTCGGAACCACCCCCTGCACCCATTCTCATTGTCAGTCCCTGCAGCTCTAAACCCAGAAGCTCCCCGCCCCCCGGGGGCTGCCACTCTGTGCTCCCCAGCAAGGCTGAGGCAAGGTGGGGAGGTTTGCATACCATCTCCTCCAGGGAGTGGAGGCAGGGGCTCCTGGACAGACTGCCCGTGAGGGGGACCCAGAGCTAAGAGTCCAGCTAGGAAGAGACAGTTAGAGTGGGGTAGAACGACTCGGTGAGAGATTAACCTCTGTTTGTTCTTGTGTTTTTCCCTGCCCACTCCAAGAAGGTAGCAGAAGATGACATGGCAGGGTGAAGTACCGAGGTGACCTGTAGTTCTCTGAATTTTGTTTCTCAAAAGCCTAGCTTCTTGAGAAGTGGAGAAGGTAAGGGCCAATGGGTGCCTTCCGGGAGAGTAGTGTAAAAGAGAGAGAATGAGGGGCATGGGAAGTGGGGCTACATGCGAGCAATCGGTCTGCCCTGGGCAAACAATACATAGGAGTTCACCGTTAAATGTCATTAGACAGTTAATGCGGTGGTTTAACGTTAGACATAGAATGAAGGGAATTTAGCTCATTAACGAAATAGTGAAGAAAGTCACATGCTTATCTCAACATGCAGAAAAGCACTTCATAAAATTTGGCATCTATTTATAATTTTAAAATTTTTAGAGCAAATTAAGAATAGAAGGTTATCTATAAAACCAGACACAGCACTTAATGGTGAAATGTTCAAAGTTTGCCTTCCATCATCAGGAACAAAACAAAGATGTCTATTAGCACTACTTTTATTCAACATTTTAGCAGAGATTTCAAACAAAGTATTTAGGCAAGAAAATAAAAAAGTCTGGAGATGAAGAAATTAAACTGTTTTTTGCAGATGATATAATTATGCATTTAAGAAAATTCAAGATAATCTGTGCGTAAAGTATTACTATAAGTGAGCTAAGTAAGGTGCTGGGTACAAGGTTACTGAACAAAAATCTACTGCATTTCTATCTGCCCACAACGAACAGGAGCCAAGATTAAGAAAAGGACATATTTATAATAGCATAAAATAATCACATCCAAAGAGGGCTATAAAATCCTATTAAGAAAATTTTAAAAGGTGTAAATATCCATAGATTGAAATACTCAATATATCAAAGGTGTCCATTCTCCACTAGTTGGTGGATGAATTTAGTGCAATCCCAAAGAAAATTCAGCAGGTTCTTAAAAAATAAAAATTAATAAATTGATTATAGAATGTATATGGAAATGCTAAGGACTAAACATAGCCAGGAGAGTCACGGGTGACTAAGTTGGATGGCCTGCTGTACTGGGTATCCGAACCTACTGAAAGTAATTATGATAGCATGGTATTGGTACAAAGCTAGACAAAAAGACCAGTGGATCAGAATATAGAATTCAAAACAGGCCCTTACCTAAGATGAGGGTTACCCCCTCCAAACCGGAATTTACTCATTAAAAATGTGTATTTATTCTTACATGTTCAAACTTAAGTCACCTTCAAAGTACTCTCCATTTGATGCAATACGCCTATTGAGAATTTTTTCCACTGCTCAAAACAGCTTTGACTTCATTGATTTTGATGCCTTTTGGTGCTTCTGCCATTTTTTGTTTCATCTCTTCCACACTGGCAGAAGGTCTCCCTTTGAGGACCTTTTTCATCCAGAGGGGGTAAAGTTGCTTGGGGTGAGACTGGGTGAACAGAAAGGGTGGGGGACAGGGGCCATGCCGTTTTTGGTCAAATACTGCTGAACACTCAGTGCATTGTGGGCAGGTGTGCTCGTAAATCACCCATCATGACCTGAGCAAATGCATTGGAAGAGTTTAAAAAAAAATCCACTGAAGCCCAATGCAGCCTCTCCCAACAATGCCAGCTCCGATAGATGGGTTCCTAGAACACTCCCTAGTGGGGGAAGCCTGTACTACAAGGGGCCTGTCCTCCAGAAGGTAATTTCTGGGTGGGGGGGGGTTTGGACACCCCTTGTATGGACAGTCGGTATATGATAAAACTGCCACTACAGTGCAGTGAGGAAGAGATGGTCGTATCAGTGAACAGTGCTGAGCCGACTGGTTGTCCACGTGAAAAAAGTGAAACAGGTTCCTGTCTTACACTATACACCACAATCAAAATACCTTCTTGATTCGGGGGTAGGTAAAGATTTTTTTTTAAAGGATAAATGTAGTGCTAACCATAAAGGGAAGGTTGAAAACTTAGATGACATTCAGTTAAGAAGTTCTAGTCATCAAAGTCCCTATGAGAGTGAAGAGAGGGGAGTATTAACAAAGTGATGGGAGGGCCTGAGTCCACAGGAGTGGCTGACACCCTGCACCCACCAGGACCTCACGGTGGGGCCTTCTGGTGAACGTCAGACTTCAAGCTCGTGGCTTCCGGGAGGCAGCTCGTTCCCTCCCATCATCCAATGACTGTTGTTCCTGCCACTGAGGTGGTAGCAGGGGAAGGAAGCTCCAGGGGTGCAGGGGTGCGGATGGGGAGTGGAAAGGACCACTTTAGGCTCAGGAGCTAGGACCTTCAGAGAATCACTACCTACAAAGAGCAGGATCTGTAAACTTTTTCCCATTGGGAGAAGTTATCCTGGGGAAGAGAAGAGATTTGGGGGTCTGTCTGAACCACCTCAAATGTGTTCAATGACGGCCTCACACTAGAGTTGACTCCGTGGTGGTGAAATGGTCTGTAGTCTATTCAAGAGTATGAAGCTTTATTGTTTTATTCTTCACACTGAGATCCACAAACCGCCTGATTTTGGTGTATGATGTGACAGAGGTCAAGCTTAACTTTTTTGTATGTATACACAACTGACCCAATGCCACTTATTGAAAAACCATTCTTTCCAAACTGTATGGCAGTTTCCATTTTCCTGGGAGACTTCTGTTTTTGGAAGAAGCTAAGGGCCCCACCAGTATGGGTGGGGATGGGGAGAAAGACGTTTTGCAGAATAGCCAGCAGTAGGGCTGACCTCAGTTGCTGCCTGGCTTCCCTTGACTCATTGAGGCCAGTCCACAGTGGACCCTAGCTGGGCCAAACGCAGTCTCAGAGGCTGCCTGATCCCCAGCGTAGGATGCAGAACATGGCAGCCTGGTTCTGCTGGGAAACATGAGGAGAAAGTGGAGGATTCTGGGAGATGTTCTTTCTCTGAAGATGGGGTACCCAAGTGTCTCACCTCCATGCTATTCCCACCCCAACTGACTGGGCAAAAGGCCTGGGGGTGGGCTGATGCTGAGAAGGGTCTCTTTGTCACTTGGCATCTAGAAATGACCTGGGCAGAGTTTCTGTCACATGATCTCAGGAGAGCTGGGACCTGAAGATAAAGGAAAATTTGCACCCACTCTGAACTTATTTTGAGTCCCCCTCCCCAAAAAATAAAACCCCACAAAAAACCCAAAACAAAAAAAAACTTCCTTTCCACAGGTTGACTGCCAGTGACCACCTCCAGGGCAGATACTGTTGTGCCCACCCACATCTGCTCATCTTTACCTCTTCTGTGTACACCTATCTGACTCCATCTGCCAACATTTGCATTTAAAAAAAGATTTATTTATTCTTAGAGAGTGGGGAAGGAAAGAGAAACAGCGATGTGCATGAGAAATGTTGATTGGTGGTTGCCTCTCTTACGCCCCAGCTGGGGACCTGGCCAGCAACACAGCCATGTGCCCTGGACTGGGAATTGAATGGGTGACCCTTTGGTTTGTGGGACAACGCCCAACCCACTGAACCACACCAGTCAGGGCAGCTAACACCTGATTTTTTTTTTTTTTGCCTGAGAATTTCCTCTAGTTTCTGGGACCTGTGTAACCACTGGAAGTGCCAGGAAGGTAGTGCTCCCCACACCCCCTGGTCCCCACCACCCCAGAAGCCCTCAACCACAGATCGATAAAACCTGCTGTATAAGTACTCCAGCTCCCTTGCTCCTCAGGCGGAAAAACTATGGGGTGTGTTCTACCCTATCTACCCGAGTTCTCTAGCAGGAAACGTGTCTCAGGTTCTGTTTCTCGGGGAACCCAAACTAAGACATGTGGGAAAGAAAATTGTATGAGTCAGCCTGGGTGGTCGTAACAAAATGTGTGATGCCAGGAGAAGACGCTAGAAGCACCAGCGATCAAGGTGCCAGTTGATTTAGTTCCTGGTGAGGACTCTTCCTGGCTTGTAGATGGCTGCCTTGTCACTGTGTCCTCGAGAGAGGTCTGGGGTCTCTTCTTATAAGGACACCAGTTCTATCAGATTAGGGCCCCACTCTCATGACCTTATTTAACCTTAATTACCTCCTTAAAGGCTCTATCTCTAAACAGAGTCACATGGGGGGAAGGGTTAGGGCTTCGGTGTATGAATATGGGGAGGACACAATTCAGTCCATAGCAAACATCATATTCATTAGCTCTCCCTGCTCTGCACCAGGGAGTGGCAGTGGTGGCTCAAAGGGTGGCTTGAACACAGCTGAGCGATTTTTGAGGACAGATATCACATCAGCCATGGCACCTGCCCCATCTCAGGAACGGGAATATGACCACTGTCCAGTACAGACCAGAGTTCTGCAGGAGCTGCTCAGGGTCTGAGGGTGGGGTGGCTGGCTTCCGGGCTCTGTGCACAGGCTGGAAGTGGGAGCTCGCGGGAAGACCAGGCAAGCACTGAGAATGGGGGAGGTTGACCAGAAGACTGCCCGTTATGAGTCCCAGGTACTGGCCAGGAACACAAGAGAAGGAAGTGGCAGGACCAGCCCATCTGCCTCAGCAGGAGTATTTGTCCAGAGGGCTGCAGGGCATGGGCACATGGGTCGGGGAAGGACAGGGTTTCCAGGGCCAGAGCCAGAGGGCTGCCGGGAAAGAGAAGAAAACCTGAGGTGTTGCTGGACACTGGGCTTCCTGGACAGTGGGTCAAAAAAGTGGCTCCTTAGGGTCAGACAGGTAGACCTTTGGGGTCTGAGGGGCATGTCTCAGGGGGACAACAGGGATTCTTCCTAGGAGAGGGGGTAAATGAACCCAGGAATCTTGCTTCTTTATACCCTCCCTCCAAAACTCTGAGACAGGAGAGCCAGAAAGTGCCTAGGCCTTGCTCCAATAGGACCTTTGGGTAGGCCAAAGCCTACCCCGCCCAGCCCGGGTGAGGCCCTGCAGCCTCCAGTCAGGAAGGACCTTACTTCTGGGCCTGTGCACACTAGGTAGTGTTCAGTTCGCTCTATTCCGGTTCCCAGCAACCCCCACCTTGTGGGGAGACAATCTCTACCTCGGTCCTGGCCAGACTGCTGGGGGACAGAGTCCTCAGTGGTGACTGTGCTCCTAGCCGGAGCTCTCGGGGCCGATCCCGTGCTCTGGATCCTCCAGCCTGCTAGCCTGCTCCCCATAACCCCCACAGTACCTGGGCAGGGAACACTTGCTCTGCTGAACTCTGGGGCTGTTGAAAAAGCCCAAGGTGCAAGAAGGCTGCCCAGGTGTAGAACTGCCTTGAGAACTGCAGAACCACCAAGAAAAGCAGAACCACATCAAGGAAGCAGGCAGGAGAGGCCGGGTGGCCGCCTGCATCTATGTTTATTGTTCTGTGTTCTCCAACCCTAGCGGAGCAGAGTGTGAGGCCAGGGGCAGCTGGACCCATTCCATGATTCTATGGGACCAGCCAGAGTCCATAAGACATCTATTGGGAGGAAAACCCACTATTCAGGGGGCCTGGCACCCCCTCTTCTGCACTGCCATGCCCGAAGCCCCCTGTGGGATTCATGATGTGGCAAGCATGAGTGTGCAGGCTGCAGTGGGAGCGAGGCAGCCATGGGGCCGTTGGAAGCTCCATGGGAGCCTGGGCGGGCCTCCTGAGGCTGCTGGGCATCTCCCTTGCCCTAGAGAGAAGTTGGGATGCTGGGCCAGTGAGATGGGCCAGATACAAATGGAACCTTCCCAGGCTACCTCTCCCTGAGCTGTCCTCTCCCACGGTCCCCTTCCTGTGCTCCTGTCAACCGATGTTCCAGGTCTGCACAAAGTCCATGTCTTTTAGAGGAACCGACCCAGAGAGTGAGGTCCTGCATTCCAGTACCTCCCTGGGATGCTCCCCTGCCAAGAGCATCAGCACAGTGCTGGGGCTTCCGACCAGCCCCAGGGAAGGGAGGTGAGAGAAGCCTGTGGGGCCGGAGGGGCCTTGAGCATGAGAAGGAAGTCCTCTCCCCACTCAGGTCCATGGGTTGAGGTCTGTCCGCAGCCCTGGCCCTGCATCTGTCTGTGTTGCCATCCACAGTGTGGGTGTGAATTCCGGAGACACCTCCAGTCTGGGCCAGCAGGGGCCAGACCCGTAGACCTGTTTGGGAGATGGAGAGAAGGTCCTGGAGGAAAGCCACTTCTCGACACCTGTTCAGTTTGGGCCACTGTGGGAGCTATGTGGCTCTGACAGCTGTCTAGACTGGCCCCAAAGAGGGAGACCTGGACCCCAGCTCCCCATCCCTGCTACCGCCTTTTGAAGAGACAGCCCACACAAGGCTGGGGAAGGAGGCAAGGCCAGCCAGAGACCTACCGTAATTAGGAGTATGCCAGGCTCTGAAGCCCCCGGGCTGGAGAGTGGAACTTCTCAGAATCCTCAAAAGGCTGGTCTGCAGTAATCAAGGGGAGAAGCTATAAGCTATGTGTAGTCTGGGGATCTTATCTGCCTGCCTCTCTGGACTGGGGATAGTATGTAGGGCATATAACACTTCCTGAGTACAGAGCCATCAAGAGCCTTGAAGGTAGTCAGCCACCCCAGCCTGGACCTGAAACCAGCATTGCAGAGTTAGGGGAGGCATGCCCCTCACCTAACCTCTGCTGCCCTAGCTTCCTCAATTGAGAGATGACTCTGGGTTCCTCTTCCCTGGCCAGCCTCCTCCAGAGGGCCTGGCTCAAGGAGAGGAAGCAGACAACCAGGGGCCAAGACAGGACAGGACAGAAAGAAGGCCTGCCTCCAGGAGCACTGACACCCACTGTGGTGGCAGCGGCAGCAGCGGCATATCCCCCTCCCATAGCTCCATGCGGCTGTTACTTCCAGCACCCCTCGCCCCTGCCTAATGACCTCCCATGCTTCTCTTTGTTGGCAGGAGAAATCAATGGCCCCTGTCATCCCCACCCCTTACCTTTTAAGCTCTCGACACCCTTAGGTTAAGAAAAACAAGGCAAAAAATGGCTGCCTTTCAAATCATCTTAGAGTATTATCTGACCAGCACACCCTAGGAGGCATCTTCCTCTAGGGGATGTGACTTTTTTTGACTAGCCATACACTATTGGTTAGGACTCGGGCTTCATTAAGTTGGAGGAAACTGATAAATGGCAAATGACAACCACTGCACGAACGAGATGCGGAGGAGTGATGTGATCTTGACTCTGTCTGTGAGATGGCGAAGCTGGGCTAAACCTTGTCCAAAGCCAGTGAGTCCCTTTCCATCCATTGAGCAACCCAGTCCCTCACAGTGGTGTGTGCTACCCTCCAGTGGACACACAAGTCGAAAGCATGCAGTCCGTGTGGGGTTCCTCCTGTCTCTCTGCTCTGGGCTCGGCTGGGTGGAAGTGGGGCCTCGGGATAATTCTCAGACCTCTCCAACTGGAATTTGTGTCCCTTTTCCTTTGGTCAAGTGGCCAGCTGATAGCCTCCAGAGTGGTGACCACCCCAAACTGTGAGGCCCAGGGAAGTGGAGTCCAGATGGACCCCCTTGGGCCTCTGGGGAGAAATGGTCAGCCGGTTTGAGGCTCTGGTGGGATGTGAACGGCATGGGCCCCTCAGGCCCAGCTGCTCCTCCAGGTCACAGTGGGGCAGAATGGACCACTTACCTGGAAGCCCCTCTCCGTGGGCTCTGGGGCAGGCCTGGGGTGGGGAGCTGGGTGGGCGCAGCACGGGGGCGAAGGCGCTCCTCTGTTTGACAGCGGAGATCATGTTGACAGGCGAGAAGGAGAAGATGCTGGTGGTGGGGGCAGCAGCCGGGAGGGACATGGAGGAGGCAGCGGCCAGCGGGGGGCTAGAGGGCATGACTCCGGGGCGGGGCGGGGAGGGGCAGGCGCAGCAGGGAAGGCAGTGGGAGACACAACAGGGAGACAGCACCAGAGTGAGCAGCGTGGGCTGCTGACCACAGGCCCAGGCCTCACAGGGGGGGCTGTGAGGGTCTCCAGGCCTGGGGAGACCAGTACAGGGCAGGACCTGGTGGCAGGCTGGGAGCCTCTGAGGTTCTGGGTCAGCATTCACCTTTTTAGGGGTTCTGGAGACCCTTTGTCAGGGCTTGAGGTGACAGAGTCAGACTAGGTAAAAATAAAAGCAAAACTAGAACATCCAACAAAATCAAATACTGGGACGTGGCCCCAAAGATGAAAGATGAGCAAGAGATAGAACAAGTTAGGATTCCTGCTGAAAACCACTGGGAGTCTGAGGTGCTGAGAAACATCTATGGACCCCGGAGTACCAAAGATAGAGCCAAAGATCGGGGTTCATAGCGGAGATGGGGCAAGTGGGCAGGGATGAAGCTTGGGGGTATATGAAGGCTCCTGTTACAAGGCCTCTTTGTCCAGGGTTGGAGCTCACAGCAAGCACTTTGACTTCCTCCACAAATACGCCCCCCCTTACCAATCGCCCCTCACCCCGGCACTTTGTTCTCTGCCAGCTTAATACAAGTCCCTGGGGCCTGTACCACCCTCTTCCAACCGGTCAATTTAAAGAAAGGCATAGGGATCCATATATTCAGATTTCCCTGCCTTCCAACCCCCTGGCCTCCTCTCCTGGGATCCTGCCCAGGGCATGTCCGAATCCCTCTTTCTATATCCTCATCTGAACCCAATTCCCTGCGTTTCCTAAAGATCAATCAGGCTGTGATTTCAGTGTTGTTCAAACAGCTGCCTATGGGGTGGGGGCTGGGCTTTCTGGAAGAAACCAATAGTCTGAGAAGGCTAGCTGCCTTTGGCACCAAAGCATGCTCCCCGCCACCACCTGCACACACACACATTGATACAGTGCTCCCTCTCCCCCACCCTGTTCCAAACATCCTCAGCTCATGGATGGTCATCTCCTTTAAGACAATACAATGCTCACTGCCAGCTGATGAGGCCAAGTGCTCCACAGAGGGCTTGAGACAAATTTACTCTCTCTCAAGGCCGGGGGCTCACAGCCACATTGTGTAGCTTGGGTATAACCAGGAGTTGTGGGTCAGTCCAGGGCTGCTGGTGGCCAAAGTAGAAGACCAAGGGGCAGCCTAAACAGCCTCAGACCCTTTGTCTGGGACAGTCATTCTAGGCATGTCCTGGTGCACTCAATGAAAATGAGAGCCCCTGAAACTATACCACAAAGTATTCTGCCCAAGAGGAGTGGATGGGACCTGGGTAAGCACTAGTTAAGACAGTGTTAAGAGATGGGACTGGCCCTTGGGTAAGTACAGGGTGTCCCCAGCTGATGCTGGAGGTGGGGCATAAGTAGCTCTAGAATTCTTGATCCTCTGGATAAACAGGGAGACCCCAGGTGGCCTGGCTTCTGCCCCCTGGGGCCGTGTGTTTCTCCACTGCTGACAGCACTGTGTGTATAGTGGGGGAGGGAGGTTGCTGGTTCAGATTCCAGCAGCTTCAAATCCAAGGGCACCCAGAGAGAGGTTTTAAGAGTACTGTCCAAGAACTGAAGGGAAGGGAGAGCAGTGCAGACTGGCCTGAGCAAATGGCCAGGAGAGACAGATGTCTTGGGAGGGATTCCAGAGGGTCGTGGCCTGTGTGGACACTGGAATACGGGGCCTACGGTTCCAGAAATTGAGTCCAGGAAGGGAGGAGAGTGGCACACTCAAATCCACAGCCAGAAAGAGCAGTGCCCAGGATGCAGGCCACTGGCAAGGAAGGCTAGGCAGGTGGCCAGATAGTTGGATCCTCAGCAGTAGCAAACATAAGACCCGGAACAGGTGGGGAAACCACAGGAAAAGCCACAACCAGCTTCTCCTTGGGCAGCCTTCTGGCTCAGCAGCACCTCCCAGGAGTTGAGGTACAGACTCTCTTACAATTGGCAGGGAGATGCTTTGCACACAGTAGGTGCTTTATAAATGTCTGCCAAATAGCTAAGGTATAAGGAACTGAAAAGAAGCTGCTCTGGAACTTGGTGTTGGAACGAGGGACTTGAGGTCAGTGCGAATGGTTAAAAGCATAAATGTCCTGTTGCCCATCCACCCAGCTTTGAACTGCCTCACCCCCAGAAGCCAGACGGAGGATGATTAGTGCCCAGTGACATGTTCAGATCTAACAACAACCCTAGGCAGGGGGTGACAATGATCCTATTTTACAGTGAAGAAACTGATGTTCAAAGTGAATAACATGCTGAATGACAGATAGCTCCTGATTTGAACACTCAAACTCTAAATCCAACTGTCTGACCACACAGAATTTGCTCGCTCTACCTGGTCCCATAGCAGGGAGCCACGTCTTCCCTGCTTCCACCCCGGCCTATCAGAACAACGCTACAGCGGAGTGTGGGGCCCGGTGGAAGCCCACTTATCTTGAGCCCTGAGTTCCCTCAGGCTTCCGGCAGGGGGAGCCATCCTCCTCCCAAAATCCTAGTATAAGATGGAAAGGTGGCGGTCGGCCAGGTTTCAGCGGGATGTCCCCTAGTTAAAACCCCATTTCAAGGGGACACAAGTACTAGAAACGATGTGTGGCAAGTCAGCAAAAAGAGCTAAAGATGCAAGAACTGCCCCAGGCCCCAGGCCTGGGATGTGAAGCCCGGGAGTCGAGTTGAGTGGTCCGCCTCCAACTTCAGAGAAAGAAAGACAGAGGTCGCACTCAGGCCAGCCTGGCATCCAGTGGCAAGGGCCAGTGTCGGTCCTCACGGGACAGGTGCTGGAAGCTGCCTCCCACCCCCCAGGGCTGGGAGGAGACAGGGCTGAGTCCCACTTTGCTCCCCGGGGTCCTGGCTCCTCTTTCCTTGGGTAGGGGGCACTCACTGGCGAAGGGCGAGGTGGCCGTGGAGCCATTGAGGAAGCTAGGGGAGCCGGGCACGCCGAGGCCAGCCACTCCCGAAGTCCCGTAGCCGCCGAGGCCCGCTCCGAGGCCGCTGCCGTAGCTGCTCTGCTGCGAGCCGGGGCTGGGCGCGAACCCGCGGGGGGACGCGCTGCTGCAGCTGCGGGCGTAGCCTGAGAGAGAGCAGCGTTCAGACGAGCAGTGCGGCCGGGAAGGGGCCGTCGGTACGCCGGGAACTGCGGTACGCACCCGGCTCCGGGCCCGGCGTGGCTTCCCCGACTGCGACCGCCAGCGGGCTGCTGAAGGCGTTGATGCCCACGACGGCGGGGTGCGGGTGGCTGGGCGCCAGAGGCCCGAGTGGCGCGGGCGCACGGGGGGCGCTGTACAGAGCCTCAGCGACGTCCGCCGCGCGCTTCAGCAGGAGCTCCTGCGAAGACACGAGGGGCACGCCGGGGCAGCCGCGGCGCCGGGACAGGGACATCCCGGGGGCAGCGCTCGGAGGCGGCAGGAGGCGCCATACCTGGTTACTGCTGGGCACTCCGTACAGGGCCTCCGCCAAGTCCGCCGCCCGCTTCAGCAGCACTTCCTGGGGGCAGGGGAGGAGACAGCGGGACCAAGGAGCAGTCCCGGGGGGAGACGGAGCGGCCGGGGACACCCTTCTCCACCCCCCACCTCTAAGCCACAGTGCACCCTCATCCCTGCCCTGCGGGGCCCCTCTGAGTACCTTGGGCAGCCTCTCGGGATCTCCGGGGTGTCTGGGAATGACTTTTTGTAGCCTCTGGAATCCGTAGTCAATGGTGGGTTCATTCAGGGCTGGGGAAAGCGGCCGCGTTTGGAGGACGCCCCGTCCCAGCGCCCAGCACAGGGCCCCGCCGACCGGCCGCCAGTCCGGGAGTCTCCCTGCAGACCCCTCCACCCGGCCTGGCCCAAACCTCTCAGAAACTCCGGGCACAAGGAGTTAGTGGGGTTCGAAGTTTCCTCAGTTCCTTTCTTATCACCAAGAGAGAAACTGTATATACATATTAGCTTCCGCAGAACTGGAGGGGGAGTTTTCTGTCTACATTTGGTCTTATCAGGAGTAAATTATTTATTATAAAACAGAACCCCGCCCCTGCAAGGATCTCCGTTTATCCCTCACCCCAACTTAACTCGCCCTCGTCAAAGCCTTACCTACCTTCACCTCCAACTTCAGATTTAGAGATTTTCTTCAGTTTACCCCAAGGCGTAAAACACTCACTCCAGGTCTTTGCACTCACATACCTCCTCCCTTCTCCTCGGAAGACTTTCCTTCCCTATCTCTATCTCCTCACTCCTCCCTCCAGTCCCAGTTTAGCCCGCACTCCCTCCAGCAGGAATTCCCAGGCCGCCAACCCCTGTGTGCACTGCTTAACCTCCCATTAGACTGCTATCTCCCAGACAGTAAGTAGGGTCCCGGGTGGCTACCAAGTGGTGGGAGCCCCGCAAAGGGCTCGGTGACTATCTGTTGGGTAGAGTGAGAGAGACGGGGAGGAGTGGGTGGCTTGGACTGGGGCGGAGGTGGAGAGGATCCTGGCCAGTGGCCTAATTTTACCCTGCATCTTCAGGGAGTGGCTTTCCCTCACGTCATGTGTTAACTTCTTGCCATGGCTTCCTGCAAGGGGTGTGTGTGTGTGTGTGTATTTGTATGCATGCAGACTGAGGCTTGGGGAAACCAAGAGACCCAGGGAGGATTCAGGGAGCAGCTAGCTTTCTTGGGGGGCACCTGTGAAATAAACATCCCCATGGAGATGTTCTAGACCCTGGGGAGTGGGATGTTCTAGACACTTTGGGGAGAAGTCCCAAGGCAGAGAGAATGCCGAGGAGTGAGGGGACTCGGCGTCCGGGAGGGGACTGAGGAGCCAGAGGCCAGGGAATGAGAAGCACAGGGAAAGAAAGTCGAAGGAGGAGGGGTCGTACAGTACAGGTGGGTGGCCCGGATAGAAGGAAAGCGGCGCTGGGAGGCGAGGCCACACGGTAGACTTAGGGTAACTCAGAGACCAGGGTTCAGCGCGGTAAGCAGGATGGAGCTCCTTCCACCCACCCTCGGCCTCCCCTCCCACGCCTGACTCCTTACCTGTGTAGACAAAGCGGCCGGGGGCTCCCTTGCAAAACTGCTTGGACTTGTAGGACAGGGTCACCTCCACCACCCCGGGAATGTGCCTCGGGGGCGTCTGTACCCGAATGGCATGGGGCGTGATGAGCTGCAAAGGGAGAGAGGAAGCCTGCAAGTTCCGACTCGACGAGGGGAGGGGCAAGGGTCCAGCCCCACGGTCCGGAGGGAGTCTGGCAGGGGTGGCCCACCTCGCTCCACACGAGCACGTTCCCGAACACGACCTGCAACCCGTCGAAGAAGTTGTCCCCGATGACAATGACGGTGGCGCCGCCCGTGGTCCAGCCCTCTCCAGGGCTGATGGCCTTTATGCAGGGGGTGGCAGCTGGGAGGCAGGAGAGGAGCCAGGTCAGGGCCTGGCCCCAAGGTGGGGCCTTGAGGTTGGCTGGGCCTGTGGCAGTGGGACAGGTCGGGGAGTCCTGACCTTCGGAGGGGTCCAGGCGGCGTGCTCTGCGGCCGTGCTTAGAGTTGTTGTGCACAAACATGTTGTCAGACACGGCCAGCACGTGTCCGTCCACGCTCACGGTTGTGGACACCACCACCTGCGGGGAGAGCCGAGGCCAGCCTGGCTGGAGCCCTGGAGAGAGGGAGGCTCCCAGGAGGGAACTGTTGTGGACGACCAGCAACTTGAGGCTGGTGGCTGGATGCTAGAATTCGGGGTCTCTGGCATGGGGAAGAGCTTCAGTGCCTCAGGGGCTGAGCTGGTGGAAGGGGAGCCACCTGGGTCAGGTGACACCCTAGAAGCACAATTTCTGGCTGCCCAGGGAAACTGACCCCCAGGAGCTAGAAAAATCAAGAGCTCTGGAAAAAACAAAAACAAAAAACAAAAAACCTGTCTCCCTGGGTGGAGTGGCTACTGTTTTTACACATACATAGTAGCCCAGGCTGCTTCCCTGGGACTCCAAGGCAGGAATGGGTCTTAGGTAAGTGGGAGTGAGAGTTTTGATGGGGGTGGAGGTGCGGCATCAGCTTGAGAACCCGTCAGCAGGAACCCCCCCTTGGGAGGAAATTGGGGCTGCCTTCTTCACCCCTCCTTCACTGGGACGGTGTGCAGGTTGGGGATGTGCTAAGGGCAGCTGCTCTCTGCTTCACGCTATGCAAATTAGCTGGGTCGTTAATCATGTAAAAATGTCACAATTAGCATCTCCTTAAGTGGGACTCTAATGAAGCCTCCCTTGGCAGCCAGCATAAGTTGAGATGGAGCCACTCCACCCCCAGCAGGCACCAGACCCTGCAGCACAGCCCTGGGCTGGGCAGGGCTCTACCCTCCAGGCCTTTCCTATGGTGACAGGGCCTTAGCCTGCCCCCAGCTCCCACTGTCAGGAAAGGGCAGAGTTACAGGGGGGACCCTCTCCC
Source organism: Trachops cirrhosus (assembly GCA_028533065.1). NCBI lineage: Eukaryota > Metazoa > Chordata > Mammalia > Chiroptera > Phyllostomidae > Trachops > Trachops cirrhosus. The sequence continues at coordinate 71,120,010 of CM052547.1, forward strand.
CAGACCCACCTGGAAGCGGCGCATGTCTCGGGGATTCCCCGCGTTCTTCAGGCAGTTCTGGTTGCATTTGAGGAAGAACTTGAGGAAGAACCTGAAACAGTATAGTCAGTGGGCTCAAGGGTCTGGGGGTTCTGGAAACAGATGAAGACCCAACTGCTCCCTGCCACGCCTCTTCCCAGCAGAGTGGCCATTCTGTCTGCTCACACGCAGGCACACACCCCACATTCCCATCACAAGCTGCACACGCACAGGATGCCTGATTTCCACAGAGTAGACCTGTCCCAGTGACTACTTTGTACACAGAATATCCCCACAGGGTAGGGTCACATGGTGCTTGTTTGTCCCACAAAGATATACGGTACTCATCACACTTACACAAAGTATGCTGCTAAAGAATGCGTCTGTTATATATGCCGTATGTACCTCTGACTCGTGAATCATACCCACCACGCAATGGATACTTCATATGCAGCCGGTACTCACACTTCCCTGTAAGCTTCCCCCACTCCGCGTATATCTGTCATAGTATATGCCCATAGTACATAAGCATCCATTTCACATAGCATGTCCGCCCCCCCAGAGTGTATCCATCACCTGCACAGTGCACACTGTCATAAACTGTGTATCCTTCCCACACACTGTACATGCCTTATACACTGTTACAAAACAGCCAGCACACACAGTGTGTACCCGCCACACTCAGGGTATACCCTTCACAGAAGCCTATACTAGACATACTCCACATACAGCCTGTACTTGTCACATCATATGATATATATGAATTATAGTCTCTACCCACTGCGCACAATGCGTGCTCATCCTACATAGTATAAGCATAGAAAGAACAGGGCACTATATGCGTTAATATACCATTTAATGTATATGATTACTCAAAATATAGTCATCACAAATACTGTACAGTCATCACATATAGCAAGCAGATCCCCCCTCCTCCTTCACAGCAGATCCCCCCCAACACATCCCCCTCACAACACAGATCCCGCTCACGCATAGCAGACCCCCTGCCCCAGCACCCCCAAAGAGATCTTCCTCACACACTCTATATCCATTATACACAGAGCAAAAACCTAATCACACCGCGCCTATACGCATCACACACGCATCAAGTACCTGTCAGACACACGGTACAGACACAGGGAATACCTTCTTTTTCACATACAGTAATTGGGAAAAAGCACAGCATATGCAGTGATGAGGCTGCTTTTTAGACGAACACATGAGCACCTGGTCTTCCATTCTTCCAGGCAGCTGGCTGACATGGTGGGGCCTTGGCCCCGCCACCCACCAGTGAGGTAACCACGGATAACCTTCTGGTTTTGGACTCTCAGGAAATTTGGAATGCTATCACTATCGGCCTTAGTCCCTGTGGGACTCTGTGAGCACCTGGGGAGATGCACTGTGCAAACTGAAGCATGCGGGGGTCCTGGTATATGGTGCAGTCTCCTGGGCTGCTCTGTGAGCTCCTCTGGTCAGCCCCTCATTTTATCACCACCCCCTGGTTTTGAACTCCGAATGCGAGCATCCATTTTAACTCATCAGAGTTGCACTCAGAGTCTACAAACATGAAATTCACGTTCAGAGAATGATCTGATACAGGCTTTGAAAACAAGTCCCCAAGGAGGAGTTCCCCGAGTGGTGGGTGCCACTTCTGGAACAGAGGTGTCCCGGGGGGAGCCTCATTGGGTGCTGGCACTAGTCACTTTCCTGGAGATGTACCTCATCCCAGGCCCTGTCTCTGTCCCACTGCTGACCCCTTAGAACCTGTCAGTTCCCCCTGCTCAATGGGCGCCCCTCTGGGAACCCCCTTTAGTTCCCTTTCCATATGCACATTACATTGGCACATATTTCCATCCTCAGGGAACACCCCCAAAGTACTTCCACATAGTGCAGACCTTCTATATGGCCCTGCAGAGCACTCTGAGGTGCAGACACGTCATGTGACCCTAAATCGTGTACACCCATCATGTGTCTCCTTCATCCACCCCTGCAGGGCACCCTGCAGTACACACAGCTCTCGTGCCTCCGAACGGTAGTCACCACAGTGTAGATGCCGTATGTTATCCAGTAGGTCCCCCAAGGCGCAGGCACCTCAGATGCTCCCAAATAGTATACCTGCGCAGAGTGGACACTCCATTTATATCACATTATATGCCATCGTAAAGACTCCCTATTCCCCTATAAGACACCCCATGGTGCAGACACCTCTATGCCCACAGCAGTCATCTAGTACATGTCCTGCGTTTATATGGCAGAGTGTTGACACCCTAATCACACTCAGCATAGACTAGTTTATTTAAATTCTGTGTGAATATACTCAGTCCTTTACAAGGTGCTAAACTGAGGAGGGCAAAAGAGCAGGATAGGACATAGTCCCTGTCCCGAAGGGGATAAATGCTGACCCTTGGATGTCACTGATAATTCAACAAGTATGGGACTGCCCCAAAGACGACACACACTTCCCTTACAGGCTCACATGTGCCCACTGCATGCAACCCCACTCCCAAACCTACACAATCCAGAGGAAGGGCTCCTGGGTCAGGGCTGGAGAGGCAGGCTCTGACCCAGGCAATGACTCGCTGTGAGGGCCACAGTGACTCCTGCCGCTCTGGCGTCCATCCTGATCCAGGAACCAGGAGAGCAGCCGCTGAGGGCTGCCGAGGCACCTCTGGTCCTGCCTCTGGCGTCCCTTATTTCCCACCTCCCCAGTGCCAGTGCCTCAGCTGCTGTCTCCTGCAGGGTCCTGGCTCCCTCTGGGGGAACTCCCTCATGTCTCTTCCACAGCTATTGCTCGGCAGGGCTTCCCACCCTTTCCCTTTCCAGTACAGGCTGCATTTGCCCTTTGGGTTCACACCAATGCTCACTTCCTGTCTGGCCTTTGGGGACCACCCTTCCCTGAGAGCCCCAGGACATATGTTTTTGAGGCTGGTTGGCATTGCCTGCAGAGTGGTGTTGAGTAGGAAGTGGCCACACAAGGCCTGGGCCCTCCGTGGGGTGATGACGGTCAGTCTCCTTTCCTTCCCCATGAGCCTCTAGCTCAGAACTGCACATGGTAGGTGCCATCAATGGTGGAGCTGCTGAAATCTCACCCATGCTGGCTGGCAGTCCACGAGGCTGCTCCCACCCGGTCAGAGGGATGCCAATGCACACACTCTCCAGACAGCCTGTGGCTGCAGCAGTGCATGCCCTGACCCTCCTAGCCAGCCTCAGGGCTATTAAAAAATCACCCACAACTTGCAAATAAGGCAAAAAGATGACTGTGAGTCCTTTCAAAGTCATCCTGGAACAGTGGTTTTCAAAGTGTGGTACTTGGACCAGCAGTAGCAGCAGCAGCCGTGGCATCACCTGGGAACTGGCTAGAAATGCAGAAATCTCAGGCCTCACCTCAGACACATGGAATCAGAAACTCTTGGGGGTGGGGCAGGTCATCTGTGTTTTCATCATTCCTCCAGGTGATTCTGATGCTTCCTAAGGTTTGAGAAGCACTACCCTAGAGCCACGCCACCCCGTACAATGGCCACTGGCCTTGTGTGACATCGAGCACTTCAAAGGCAGTTAGTTGGAACTGAGATGTGCTGTGAGTATAAAATCCCTCTCAGGTTTCAATTGCTTAGTTAGAAAAAAAAGAATGTAAAAGACCTCATTAGGAAATTTTTTGGTATTGATTATATATTACAGTGATAATAATTTTGGATATATTCAGTTAAATAAAATGTATTGAACAGGCCTGAATGATGTAGCTCAGCTTACTGGGCGTTGTCCTGCAAAATGAAAGGTTGCAGGTTTGATTCCTGGTCAGGACACATGCCCAAGTTGGGGGTTCGGTCCCTGGCCAGGGAGCATATGAGAGTCAACTAATCGATGTTTCTCTCTCACATTGATGTTTCTCTCCCTCTGTTTCTTCATCTTTTCCCCTCTTACTAAAAATAAATAAAATAAAATAAAATTAAAATATTGTCACAATTAATGTTACCAGTTACTTCTTTTTTTAAAAGCATGGTTACTAGAATTTAAAATTACATATGTGGCTTGCATTATATTTATATTGACAATGTGGCTGTAGAGTATTATGTTAACAAAGCCATCTAAGAGTTAGCTGATTCTCCCAGGGAAGTAACTTTGACCCATATTTGCTATTGACTGGGGCCCAGACCACTTAAAATTAGGTGCTAATCTACAGAAAACTGGTAAGATGCAAGTGATTTTTGTTGGGAGAAGTAAATAATTTCTGTTTGGTAGAGAAATTAGCCCTAAAGGTTACAATTTTATTCATTGTCCTATGGACATTAACTAGCTTCATATCTAACTTGGCAACCTTATTCCAGTATTTTTCACATATCACATTTCTTCTCCCATATGCCCTCCCTCCCTCCACCCCTCTCCATAACTATATACTCCCCTGGAAGAAAGAGAGCCTGGCAGGGTCTGGGGAAGTGAGGACTGAACCATCTTGCTCTGAGGCCAGGGCCATCCCACAGGGACCTAAGACAGGAAGGGATGTGGACTTTGTTCCTAGGGGCTGCGAAGTTCTGCTTGTCATCATGGAAGCCCCTCCCTCCCAAGCCTGGATGATGCCAGGGGTGGGGGAGGATGGGAGGACAGGAGAAGGGTGTTTCTGAAAAGCCTCTCCACCCCATAGGGCTTGCAGAGAGAGCCTGGGGGAGCCCCTTTTACCTGGCTGGGCAGGGCCATGCCCACAGCCCTGGCCGAGTTGAGTATCCCCTACGCCTATGGAGAGTGAGTGATTTAGGATGCCTCCTGGGTCATCCTAGGCAGGACCTGTGCCCAGGGCCATCCCTACTGCGGCCATGAGGCTATTTGGGGCCACGATCCCACAGAAAGGGTGGTAAGAGAAAGGTCAAGTTCCAGCAGCTGCCATTGAAATTACTAGAAGAAAACACCGTGAGTTACACATAAAATACAAAACTGCAAAAAGAAATTTAAAAAGTGTCCGGGTCTGATTTATCAAGCACTTAGCCACAGCCTGGAACTCCGCTGAGCCTTCACTTGCATTATCTCATTTAGTCCTCTCACAGTCCTGAGGTGGTGGAGGTACGTCTGCAATCACATCCACTTTACAGATGAGAACACTGAGGGTAAGCAAGAATAAGCTGCAAAGTCACAGTGAATGCCAAATGAACTTGACACTTCATGCACCACTGATTGATAAGAATCAAGGGAAAGCCCCTCTACGTGGGGTTCTCAGAGTCCAACCTGGCCCCAGCCACAGGGCTGCCACTGCAGGACTGTGCAGGAGGCCATCCTTTAGAACAGGCAGGCCTAGCAGCCAACAGGTTAGCCCTGGGTTGAAGATTTCCTCAGGGTTACACACTCATCAGGGTTCCAAAGGGGACTCGGGTCTCCTTACCCCTAGTTTTAAGCCTTTGGTTGTTGCCACTACTGCTCTCAGTCAGAAGATTTTTAGGATTAAAGGCCAGTTGTCCAAGATGAGCAAAAGTTGATTAGTATTGCAGTTCAGTGAAGGGTACACGTGGTTTCATTATTCTATTCTGTCTCTACCTTCAACATTCTCCATAAAGTTTAATGAGAGACCAGATGAAGAGCCGTGCCCTGGCCGGGTGGCTCAGTTGGCTGGAGCGTTGTCCTGTGCACCGAAAGTTCACAGGTGTGACTCCCAGGCAGGGCACATCACCCCTAGGTCCCGGTTTGGTCCCCAGTGGGGGCGTGTACAGGAGGCAACCAGTCAATGTTTCTCTCTTACATCAATGTTTCTCTCTCTCTCTCTCCCTTTCTCTCTCTAAAATCAATAAACACATCCTCAAGTGAGGATTAAAAAAACAGACCAGATGAAGAGCTATGGACAGCAGTCATCCAACTAATAAAGCAACTGAAGGTAGTAGTTATGCATCGATGCTCTGGGTACTTGAGATTTAAATGAAACCTAAGAGTAGAGCAGTTCACTCACACACCTGAACTCAGTTTAGCCTTCTTAATCATTTCTCTAAATGCTTTCTATTCCTCTCTGTAAAAACAACTCAAGATGAAATTAAAATGAACCTTGCTAGCCAATGAAATGTTCCCTATCAAAGAAGCAGATGCAAGATTTACTAGGACCCAAGCGCAAACAGCTGACTTAGCCGTAACTTCTCCAGGGTGACATCACCTCGTAAGGAAACGCGCCCCCACCCCCCAGCACAGTGCTTTACTCAGGAGACAAGAGATAAGGAAAACACGGAAGTGGCTGGTACAAGTCCACTGTTAAACTCTGGCTTCTCAGGGGCAGGACAGCAGAGTGGGATGGAACTCTTTGGAAGGCAGTGTTGAGGTATCACATGGTGAGCGGGTCCCTGCCTGGATTCCCTCACCGAAGCTTCTGTGATTGTTGGCTGTTAAGTGCTCACAGCTTCCCCCACTACCTGTGAATTATCCTCAGCCAGAAGCATGGTCCCCACCAGCAGCCCCACAGCCAAAACATACTGACATCACAAGAAGGATCAAATTGTAGTGCTCCTATTCTCACCCCCAAACTCCCCAAAGGATCAGTCTGATACTGGACTCCCGCTGAGACCATTTCTTGCCAAGGAACTCCTTTTCCTGCCCAGTCCTGCTTCCCTCACTCCTTGTCTCCCCAGAGCTCTCCTCACATACAATTTCACAAGAATCCCAGTCTCCAGCCCTGCTTCTAGGAATGTCATCCTGAGAACTAGGTCACAGAGCTTTTTACCGCTTTCTTCCTACATCCCTGTGAGATGCTTACTTGGAGCTGAAATTATATTCCCACTTCCAAAGAGGAATCTGTTAGTAACCAAGCCCAAGGGTGCTTGCAGTTATGGGACTGCCAGGAGCAAGGAGATGAATGTCTAGGTTACAAGTGCTTTCTTTCTAACAGAAATTCTCCCAGAATGACATCCACTAGCCACATGTGGCTATTGAGCACATGAAATGTGGCTAGTGTGATTGAGAAACTAAAATTTCAATTAATTTACATTTAAATTTAAATAGTCACATGTGGCTTGTGGCTACATAACAGACTGCAGATCTACAAAGGGAAAGTGCTGTGAAAAGCCCTGACTGGTGTGGTTCAGTTGGTTGGGCGTCTTCCTGCAAAGCGAGAGGTCGCTGGTTTGATTCCCAGTCAGGGCACATGCCTGGGTTAGGGGTTTGGTCTCCAGTCAAGGCATGTTTGAGAGGCAGCCAATCAATAGTTTCCCCCTCTCTTTCTCCCTCCTTCCTCTCTCTCCAAAAAATAAATAAATAAAATGTTAAAAAAGAAAGCAAGAAAGTGCCGTGAATGGATACATGTGTTGGGGCAGGGTGTTCAAAAACAACTGTATTGTGAAGGCCTTGGAAAAGAATGCAGATTGGGAGCAAAAGGTAGAATAAAATTAGGTATTTCCCAGACCAAAGATGGCACTGCAGCCTGGGATGTGGAAAAGTAGGGTGAGGGAATGGGGGCGGGGCGCAATCCTCCACTAATTTCCACTCCAAAGGGTTTGCCTTTGAGCTCGTGAGCCTTGGGAAAAACAGAACATCTTCGAGGCAGCGTCTGTGCTCACCACAGACAAGGACAGGACTGTTCATTCCCGCATCCATTCAATATGCCCGTTTAAAAAGATGTATTAAGCCCTGGCTGGTGTAGCTCAGTGGATTGAATGTGGGCCTGCAAACCAAAGGATTGAAGTTCGATTCCCAGTCAGGGCACATGCCTGGGATGCAGGCCAGTTCCCAGCAGGGGACGCATGAGAAGCGACCACACATTGATATTTCTCTCCCTCTTTCGTTCCCTTCGCCTCTAAAGATAAATAAAAATAAATTTAAAAAAAGAAATAACCACTCTTTATAATGTATATTTTTAAAAAATGTATTAAACACCTCCTGTGTTAGACAGTAGAATCTAGAGATGAACAAGATCTTAAGAAAATTACAATCCAGTGGGACAGAGAGAAACTTAAAGTACAGCCAGTAAGACAGAGTGGCGGGCATGGCAGGGTAACTTGCCAAGTGTAATCTGTAGCAGCCACTTGGCCTGGGAGAAGTGGAAGGGGTCCTTCAGGTCACATGTGATCTGGGGCATTTGAGGTCTTGCAGGACCAGAGACACTTCCCTGGAATAAAGTAGGAAGAAGGGGCCCCCCAGGTAAAGGGAATAACAGCCTTGCCAAGGGGCAGGTGGGATGCATGGCACACTTTGCCAGTGGTGCCTGACAAGGCTGAGAAGGGCAGCTGTGGACCAGGGCCTGGGGGTGGGGGTGGGGGGAATTGGCACCAAAACATGTGGGATGGGACCCTGTGTGTGATGGGAAGTCAGCCAGGGGTGCCTTATCAGCTGTGTCATTCGGAAGAGTCATTTTGCATGCAGGGAGAAGCAGACACCAAAGGGCCTAGACTAGAGAAGCGATGGTCAATAAGGAGGCTGGTGTGAGGGGTAGTTCAGGCCCTGGTGGGAGTGGCCCCAATGGGGCAGCCATGCTACTCCTGATCTTGGCCTGGGACAGCAGCCAAGGTCCAGTGTCCCCAGGGCCACAGCCACCTGCCAGGCCTGGACCTGGCCTCCCCACCATGATCCTCACTGGGGCAGAGGTGGCTGCAGTGCAGATGGGCTGGGGGACTATAAATAGCCAGGGTGCATACATTAGCATGCCAATGCACCCGAACCCCATCCTCTATGCTAATGGCCCACCATGCGCCTGAACACCTTCTGTTCCCCTGCATGCATTTGCATGCACAATTAGCATAATCTTGTATAATTAATGAACAGTGTCAATTTTAGCTCCTAAGTAATTTGATTAACATGTTGATAGGGCACTTACTAGGCTCTCCAAAACTCAGGGCTGGGCATGGGGCCTGAGGAGAGGAGGAGAGAAGGTGGAGAGACTGCTAAGCGGCCCCCAGCTGCCCATGAAGAGTGGTGGTGACTCCACTTTCCCTTTAATGGGCCCTGAGGGGAGGGGTGGAGAGGTGGCTAATGGGAGGCCCCTGGATGCCCCATGTGGAGTGGCAGGGACAGGCCGGAGCATGATTACAGTGGGTCACCTGAGCATGAAGCACATTGTGTCCCTGTGGACAGAAACGCACACCTCCCCTGTGTGTACCCCTGGCCCAGGGAGTCTTCTGTGAATGCAAGACAGGAAGAGCAGAAGAGGAGGAGTGATGGAGAAAAAGTGGGATGAATGGGAATCTGAGGATGGATGGGCAGAGGGAAGCCACAGAGGAGAAAGGTGTGCTTGTGGGTACTTTGGGGACATAAGGGGAAGATAGGGGTCCTGAGACTGAAGGGAAGTTGTATGTTCCTCTGGCCTTGGGTGGGTAAGAAGCCAGGCTCCAAAGCCAGGGATCTTGGACCTTTTATTTATGAACCATGAGAGAGGCAGAGGTGGGGGGCTGGCAAGGCCTAGCACTTTCTGTAATACATCAAGTGACTCAGGGCAGAAAGAACATGCAGAAGGCTGAAGGTTGCCCCCTTCTGACTCAGAGATAGATGCATTCCCAGCCTGGACATCGGCAGAGGCTCAACTCCTCTCCCACTCATCTCTGACTGTGGTCAGTCAGGAAGTTCCTCTGTGCCTCTGACTGACTTTCTTGTTGCTGTCTAGGCTCAGTTGCACTCATCTTCTATAATAAGATGGTCAGTTGAGGTGAGGGTGGGGTAGGGTAAGAAATGATATTGTGGCCCTGGCTGGTGTGGTTCAGTGAATTTAGTACCACCTGTGAACCAAAGGGTCACCGGTTCGATTCTCAGTCAGGGCACATGCCAGGGTTGTGGGCCAGGTCCCTGGTGAGGGGCGTGTAAAAGGCAATCACATATTGATGTTTCTCTCCCTCCCTTTCTTCTTCCCTTCCCCTCTGTCTAAAAAAATAAATACATAAAATCTTTAAAAAATGATATTGTGGCAGGCATTGTGCTGGACATTGTGTAAATACTTCTTATTTAACTTCACAACATCCCTACCAGCTGGGGTTAAGAGTCAGCTCCATTTTACAAATGAGGAAACCGAGCCTGAGAAAGGGGAAACCTTGCTCCTAGTCATATGGCCAGACAGTCCGGGTTTCTTGAGCTCCACAACCCTGGCCAGTCCTTAGCTTTATGGTAAGAATTTATCATTCAAATTGCAGACAGTTCATTCATGAGCTACCTTCCACTTTACACGTTATGGTCCCCAGGCCTTGTCATGCCTGTGCTTGTACTCTCTACCAATATCCTCTGGGGGCAGTGCCCACAGCTCCACTCTAACTTCAGCATGGGGGTCACTCTGATCTCAAGCTTGATTTCAGCTGCCCAAATGTCTTAAGTCCCTGGATTAGGGATGGCTTGGGGACCCTTGCCTGTGTGACCCGCCACATGATCCCCAACCCACATGATCCCCAGGGCACATGGAAGAATCTCTAATGAACCCTCTCTGCCTCTCCCTCCCTCAAATGCTCCCAGCTCTGAAAGGGGATCAGGAGAAGGAAGTGCAGTTTATTCTACAGGCAAGAAAAAAAATTCAGCCCCACTTTAGCACTGACCCAGCAGGGAGGCTCTGGAACCTCAAGGGCAGTTGCCAGAGGGACCCTAGATGGAAGCCCGTACGTGCAGCAGCAGTATGGCAGAAAAGAGACCCTGCTGGAAAGGGTGGAAGGAAACGGATGCTCTAATGGGCTTGTTTTGTGGCTGCAAAAGAAGAAAACAGGGAATATTTCACTGACCACTGGATTAGGACGGGGGACGTATTTTGTCACAGTTCCCACATCCCCTTCTCATCTAACTGCATTTGTCAGGTTCTATTTGATCTATGGAATCGGGTCTAAGTTTGCCACCCACAGAACAGATGAGAACTTACCTCAGCCAGGTGGCTCAGACATGACCTGCTTCAACAGTACTATTGAATGACACCCCCTGAACTTCAGGCACAACTGCATGCCAGAGAGTGTCCATAGCCCACAGCCCCTGCCACACCCAGGAGCCAGAGGAGGAGAGCTGTCGGCCTCTCGTGAGAGGGAATCTTTGCCCCTCCCCCATTCCTGCACCAGGGTCATCCTGGCCAGTCAAGTAACAATTTAATCTTAGAGCTGTGATGCTCAATAAGATAGCCATTTTAATGTGTCTATTTAAATTTTAGTCAAAACTAAATAAAATGAAACATTCAGTTCCTCAGTCAGAGCAGTTACATTTCAAGTGCCCAATAGGCACCTGTGGCTATTGGCTACCATATTGGTCAGCGTGCAACATTTCCATCATCACAGAAAGTTCAACTGGATAGTGTTGTCTTAAAGCCTTACAATGTTTTCCATTTCCTCGTATCATTATGTAAAACCTTACACAATTATGTTTTATCTCAACAGCTCTGAAGGCTCTCAGAGGGCAGGAATCATGGTTAAAACTTCTCCCTTTTCTCCATAAAGCAACAGGAACACAGGCAAAAAACTGTCAGAATTAACTTTTTCAGAATTCTGAAAATTAACAAAAGGTTTGCAATGATCCAAGGAGTATTTGTTTAAAAACACAGTTGATTCTTAGTAAGAACAGAGCTTTTCAGTGTTTTAACTTGCCCTATCCCAGCCCCCTCTCCTTAGCTCTGGTAGCCTTAAAAGTCAGCAGCCTTGAACCATGGCAGCTGTGAAAACTAGCAGTCTAGTAGCCACTAGAAAGGATAGATTGGGTTTGGAACTTCTCAACAGTCTGTGTTTCCAGCTGTTGATCTACCTGGCAGCTCCCTAACATCCTCACTTTTAGTACTTGTTATTTGACCTCAGAGCTTGCTTAGTGCGAAAAGCCCTCAGGCTTTTCAAAACAACTGTTTGAACAAACAGCTGTTTGTTCAAAACAACCAGTGGTAACTGTTCAATATTGCTATTGCTGGAGGCAGTGGTACTAGTTAAGGCTAACAGGAGCCTGGAAAAAGTGGGAATGAGATGTTCATAGGGGCTCTGAAAAGCTCATATATTCTTGGAGATTTAGAAGGCCATGTATATATGCAGGAAAGAGCACATGCCCAGGAAAGATCTCAGAAAGCTCTTCCTAGTCTCTCATCTCTGGTTGACCCTGAAACCTTGCATAAGCAGAAAGTGAGGGTTAAGGCAGAGCTGCCCCACAGCCTTTTGGCAAAGGGTTGAAGACTTACTGGTCCAATCCAATTAAGAAAGTGCCTGTCCAATCATGAAAAGATCACTACACTAACTTAAATGAAGAGAAGAAACTTTAGTGGCCACACATGACAAGGAATACAGACTCTATAGAATCAGTCCAGGAAAGGCACTAAACAAACAGCAGCAACAACAAACACTGGAATAGGGGATTTGAGTTACCACATTATATTATTAAAATATTCAGTTTTCAACAATTAATCATCAAACATGAAAAGGAACAAGAAACAATGGTCCATACATGAGAAATAAACCAGTTAGTAGGAACTGTCCTTGAGGAAGCCCACACGTTAGACTTATTAAACAAAGACTTTCAATTGGTTATTGTAAATATGTTTAAAGAACTAAAGGAAACCATTCCTAAAGAATAAAAGAAAATATGAGAATAATATCTCACCAAACAGAAAACTTCAATAAAGAGATACAAATGGTAAAAATTGTACCTAAATTTAAATTCTGGAGTTGAAGGAAACAACCGAAATGAAGAATTTCTAGAGGAACTCAATAGCATATTTGAGTTGACAAAAGAAAAAGAAATCAGTGAACTTGAAGATAAGTCAATTAAGATGATCAAGTTCTGGAGCAGGAAGAAAAACGAATGACAAAAAATGAACAGTTCCTAAGATGTTGTGGAACAGCATTAATCATGTCAACATATACATAATTGGAGTCCCAGCAGGAACCATGAGAAGGAAAGGGGCAGAAAGAAAGTTTGAAGAAATTGTGGCCAAAACTTCCCAAATTTGATGAAAAACCTTGTTTGGCATATCCAAGAAGCTTAATGAACTCTAAGTAGTATGAACCCAAAGAGATGCACATGGACACTTACTTAAACTGTCAAAAGACAAAGACAAAGAAAGAATCTGGGAAACAACAAGAGAGGGAAGCAACCCATTACTGACAAGGGCTCCTCAGTAAGGATAACAGTTGACTTATTAAAAGCTATGGAGGTTGGATGAAATGACATACAATAAGTGCCGAATGAAAACAGTTGTCAACCAAAAATTCTAGCAAAACTATCCTTCAAACATTAAGTATAAATTAAAATTAAATAAATTTAAAGGATAATTGAAGATATTTCCAGATAAACAAGAATTGAGGGAATTAATCACTAACAGGTCTTCCCTCCAAGGAATACTAACAGGAATCCTTCAGTCTGAAATGAAAGGACACAAGAGAGTAATCTGAATCCACAGGAAGAATTAAGTAAGTACTTGTAAAAGTAACTGCATAGTTAAATGTAAAAGACATTCTATATGTATTTTTGTTTATAATTATTTTGTTTTCCTACCTAGTTTAAAAGACAGCCCAGGCTGGTATAGTTCAGTTAGTTGGAGCATCATCCTGTAAACTGAAAGGCTGCAGGTTCAATTTCCAGTCAGGGCACAGGCCTAGGTGGGTTGGGTCCCAGCTGGGGGTGTGTGTGAAAGGCAACTGATTTCACCTCAATGTTTTTCCCCCGCCCTTCTCCTCTCTCTAAAATCAGTGAGCTTGTCCTCAGGTGAAGATTAAAAAAAAAAAAGAGCCACATGTGTTTGGGGGCAGGGAATACAAGGCAACTCTCAGTACTTTCTGCTCATTTTTTCTGTAAACCTAAAGCTGCTCTAATAAATAAAATATATCAAAGAAAACTGCATAAAGCAGTAATTATAAAACTGTGCTGATGGGCTTTGATTGGTAAACATAGACTGTGATTGACAAGGATATTAAAAAAGAACAGAGGGAATGAAGCTCTATTAGAGCATTGTTTTTGTACACTATTAAAATTAAGTTGATAATCTAAATTATATTGTTTTAAACTAAGATGTTAATTGATACTTCCAGGAAAACCACTAAGAAAATTACTCAAAATTTGATAAAACAACAATGACATTTTAAAAGTACACTGGAAACTGTACATTAACACACAAAAGGCAGTAATGGGAGTAAGAGAAGAACAACACCAACAAAAATAAGACAAAAAACACATGCTTTCAATTATTTGACATTTACCTATTTATTTATTTATTTTATTTATTTTTAAAGATTTTATTTATTTATCTTCAGAGGGGAAGGGAAGGAGAGAGGGAGAGAAATATCAATGTATGGTTGCTTCCTGTGCATTCCCTGCTGGGAACTGGCCTGCAACCCAGGCATGTGCCCTGACTGGGAATCGAACC
>CM052547.1:71143164-71172487 GCA_028533065.1 Trachops cirrhosus
CAGGAATAGAACCACAGAAATGGAGATCACATGGAGGGTTAGCAACAGGGGAGTGGGAGGAGGAGAGAGGGGGGAAGATATGAAGAATAAGTAGCATGGATGGTAGGTAGAAAATAGACAGGGGGAGGGTAAGAATAGTATGGGAAATGTAGAAGCTAAAGAACTTAGGACACATGGACATGAACTAAAGCGGGGGAAGGTGGGTGGGAGAGGGTGTTCAGGGTGGAGGGGAATGAAGGGGGGATAATAGGACAACTGTAATAGCATAATCAATAAAATATACTTAAAAAAACAAAAAAAAAAGTAAATCAAGTCCAACAGTATTTGGATTTAGAGAGCTAACCTATCAGATGCACAGTTCAAAACACTGATAATCAGGATGTTCATAGAAATAATTGAGTATGGTGGCAAAATAGAGGAAGAAGTGAAGGCTATGCAAAGTGAAATGAGGAAAAATATACAGGGAACCAACAGTGAAGGGAAGGAAATCAGGACTCAAATAAATAATTTGGAGCAGAAGAAAGAAATAATCATTTAACCAGTACAGAATGAAGAAACAAGAATTAAAAAGATAATCCACAATGACCAAGTGAGGTCTATCTGGGAAATGTAGGGTTGGTTTAATATTGCAAAACCTACTGATGTAATTCATCATATTAAACTGAAATTTAAAAAGGTCATCTCAAAATATGCAGAAAAAACATTTGAAAAATCTAACATCTATTCCTGATAAAACTTCTCAGTAACCAACCAAAAATAGTAGGGAACTTAACCTGATAAAAGGCATCTATGAAAAACATATAGCTACCTACCTACCTACACATACATACATCATGGTGACAGACTGAGTATTTTCCACCTAAAACCAGGAACAAGACAGATGTCCATGCTCTCCACTATCATGCAACATTGCACTGTTGAAGGTCTAGCTAGTACAGTCAGGCAAGAAAAAACAATAAAAGACATCGCATTCCAGTGCCAGGTTTAAATCCTAAGCAAAGTCTTGTACCTACTCAATTAGGAAAGATAAATAACAACATGCAGAGCAGCTTTGCTCATAATAGTAAAAATGAAATACAACAACCAAAATAAGGACAAAAACCAATTTAAAAACAAAAACCAACCAGAACTGCCAGAAAATCGAACTGTATGGAAGTCCTACAACCAAGGAGTTAAAGAAGAAACATTCATCCAGGCTGGTAGGAGGGGCTGAGAAGGGCAGCCAGGCTGGAGAGGACGTGTAGCAAGACTGTGACTGGCAGACCTGGTAGACGAGGAGGCGGATGGCAGATGGGATGCTCCCACATTCGAGTGTGGATAAACTGGGAGGAACAACTGGGAAGTGAGACAGACCACACAGTCCAGGATTCCAGAGTGTGGGGAGGTAAAACCTCAAAACCTCTGGCTGTAAAACCTGCGGGGGTTACAGCAGCAGGAGAAACTTCCAGTCTCACAGGAGAGTCCGTTGAAGGAACCCACTGGGTCCTAGAACATACACAAATCCACCCACCTTGGAATCAGCACCAAAAGGGCCCAATTTGATTGTGGGTAGCAGGGGAAGTGACTGGAAGTGGGGTGAGAGCCACGTAAGTGAGCAAGAGGCGTTGTTCTCTCTCTGACCCCTCCCTCACATACAGCACTATAATGCAGAAAAGTCGGTTGCCCAAACCTGGTGAATACCTAAGGCTCCCCCCTTGCAATGTAACAGATGCACTGAGACAAAGAAATATGGCCTGAATGAAAGAACAGATCAAAACTCCAGAAAAAGAACTAAGTGATAAGGAGATAGCTAACCTATCAGATGCACAGCTCAAAACACTGGTAATCAGGATGTTCATAGAAATAATTGAGTATGGTGGCAAAATAGAGGAAGAAGTGAAGGCTATGCAAAGTGAAATGAAGAAAAATATACAGGGAACCAATAGTGAAGGGAAGGAAACCAGGACTCAAATAAATAATTTAGAGCAGAAGAAAGAAATAATCATTGAACCAGTACAGAATGAAGAAACAAGAATTCCAAAAAATGAGGATAAGCTTAGGAACCTCCGGGACAACTTTAAATGTTCCAATATTCGAATCATAAGGGTGCCAGAAGCAGAAGAGGAAGAGCAAGAAATTGAAAACTTCTTTGAAAAACTAATGAAGGAAAACTTTCCCAATTGGCAAAGGAAATAGACTTCGAGGAAGTCCAGGAAGCTCAGAGAGTCCCAAAGAAATTGGACCCAAGGAAGAACACACCAAGGCACATCATAATTACATTAGCCAAGATTAAAGAGAAGGAAAGAATCTTAAAGGCAAGAGAAAAGGATACAGTTACCTACAAAGGAGTTCCCATAAGACTGTCAGCTGATTTCTCAAAAGAGACCTTGCAGGCAAGAAGGGGCTGGAAAGAAGTATTCCAAGTCATGAAAGGCAAGGACCTACATCCAAGATTACTCTATACAGCAAAGCTATCATTTAGAATGGGAGGGCAGATAAAGTGCTTCCCAGATAAGGTCAAGTTAAAGGAGTTCATCATCACTAAGCCCTTGTTATATGAAATGTTAAAGGGATTTACCTAAGAAAAAGGAGCAGATCAAAACTATGAACAGTAAAACGACAACAAACTCACAATTATCAACAACTGAACCTACAACACAAAAACCAAAAACAAACTAAGCAAACAACTAGAACAGGAACAGAATCACAGAAATGGAGATCACCTGGAGGGTTAACAGTGGGGAGGGGAAAGGGAGTTAATAGGGGAAAAGGTACAGGGATTAAGAAGCATCAGTTGGTAGGTTCAAAATAGACAGAGGAGGTTAAGAATAGTATAGAAAATGGGGAAACCAAGGAACTTATATGTACAACCCATGGATATGAACTAAGGTGGTGGGAGATTGCTGGAGAGAAGTGGGGTACAGGGTGGAGGGCGATAAAGGGAGAAGAAATAGGACAATTGTAATAGCATAATCAATAAAATATATATAAAAACCCCAACACACTACAAAAAATGAAATACAACAAACTACAGCTAAATATGGCAACAGAAAAACCTTAGAAATATAAGGCTGAATTTAAAAATAACATTTTTAGAAGACTACTATATATAAAAATAATATCAGTTTTACCATTAAACCCAAGCACAACTAACAACATGTTTAATATTACACAATCTGTGATAACTTATTTTTTGAAGTGCAAGGTCATGATAAACACAAACCTGCACTCGTTACCTTTACGAGG
This sequence comes from Trachops cirrhosus, assembly GCA_028533065.1. Taxonomy (NCBI): domain Eukaryota; kingdom Metazoa; phylum Chordata; class Mammalia; order Chiroptera; family Phyllostomidae; genus Trachops; species Trachops cirrhosus. The sequence continues at coordinate 71,146,390 of CM052547.1, forward strand.
CGGCAGGCAGTGGTATGAGAGAGGAGGGGAGATGCTGGCGGCACAAGGGTCGTTTCGATGTTCTGAGTTTGAGTTGGTAGGTTCACAAGCGTATATTCATTACTGTGCTTCCTAATTTTTATTTTGTTATATTTTTCTTTTCTATGTATCATCTAGGACATGGTAACTTAATTTTTTTCAAATGGATCAAATATTTAAATGTAAACAATGAAACCATAAAAGTACTAGGAGAAATCACAGGATACATTTTTTGAAATTGTCAGTGGTATAAGAAGCCTTTCCAAATGTGATCAAAATCCAAAGGACTTAAAAGATTGAGGAATTAGGTAAATTTCACCATAAAAAAGTTGAAAGACAACAATGAACTAGACAAAAAATATGTGCCATTCGTGACAAAGGGCCAATTTCCTTAGCATATACTTCTACAAATCAGTAACAGAAGCCAACCCTTCATAGAACAATAAAGGATATGAACTGACAGTTCACAGAGAAGGAAATAGAAATAGACTTTAAATACATGAAAGTGTGCTCAGCCTCAGAGTAGGAGAAATGGAATCCACGGAAATATCACAGTAGACTCACACAATGGAGAAAGATGAAAAAAATACGGTAACCACCGCTTGTTGCCGTCATTTCTCAGTGCCGAAGTCACTTGCCTTCATCTCTTGAAGATTTTATTCCTGGATCTCTATACATTGGTCCTGTCATAAGTCTTGGTGATTTCATATCAGTATAGATGTATAATTCTTCCAACACATGCTCCTCTCCACTCCTGCATCTCTCCTGGGATGTCCTTGTCTCCAGCCTCCCTAGGTCGTGCATCAACAATAAATGCAATCCCCAAATAATCCCACCTACAGGCAGCCCACCCTCTAACCCCCTCTAGTACCTCAACTCCAGTAATTCCTCGGCTCCATCAGAACCCATGTTCCATTCAGCCTGCCTTCTCTTCACTCCCCCACATTCCCGTCTTTACCTTGCTAAAAATCCTGGTTCCATTTTTGCAAATACCCCTTGCACACACTTGCACTCTCTTGCCCTCTCATCTTTCATTGTACTCACCTGGCAAAGCCCTAACTGGTTATGTGTCACCACTCATCTGCTCTGTACCTGCATTTGTGCAGCTTTGCATGGCTGGAAAAAGTTCTCACTTTAAGTTATGACCACAAACCTCAGGTGGTTCCTTAGTGCTGCTTGGCAATCACACATTTCCACGGTCCATCACTTCCCTGGACAACTATTTCATGCCCTAAGGTCTCCCTTTCCATCCTCACCCTCGACTGTTGACCTTGCTTCCTGCGTCACTGAGAAAACAAAGCAATCAGAGGAGAAGTCTACAGGCTCCTGCACTGGATATACTCATTCCCCCGTTTCTGCATCTAGGGTTTCTGTCTTCACTGCTGTTTCTGGGGACAACTGTGCTTCCAGTCCTGTGTGCAGGGTCCTATGCCCTTTGCCAACCAAAAATCGTGGCTCTGGCAATTCTCCCCTCCATTTCTTGCATCATTTTTCCCTTTCCTACTGAGTTTTTCTCATCAGCATATGAACAAGTTATATATTTTTAAAGATTTTATTTATTTACTTTTAGAGACAGGGGAAGGAGGGAGAAAGAGAGGGAGAGAAACATCAATGTGTGGTTGCCTCTCACACGCCCCCAACTGGGGACCCCAGGCATGTGCCCTGACTGGGATCGAACCAGCGACTTTTTGGTTCACAGACCAGGTGCTCAATCCACTGAACAGCACCAGCCAGGGGTTTTTTTTTGTTTTGCTTTACATTGTATTTCAGCCACCACCCCATTTCTATGATCCCTATAGAGCAAAACTCAAAAGAATTCCTCCAGTCCCTGTCTCTAATCTCCCTCCTCCCATTTTTTCTTAATCCTTCCCGTGTCAGACTTCTGCTTCTCCACTCCACTGAAATAGCTCCCATTGAGAGTACCAGTGTCCCCCACGTTGCTAAACCCAAAGGTCAATTCTTAGGTTTCTTATCATAGCCACAGCAGCATGCGATGCTGTTGACCCCGGCTTCCTTTTTGGAATATTTTCTCACCTAGGCCGCCAGGACACACCACTCCCGATATCCCTCTGACTTCACCGGCTGCCCCTTCTCATTCTTCTTTGCTGGTTCCACGTCTCTACGACCTCCAAACCCCAGCATTAGGGTCTCAAACCTGTTCTGCTCTCTATCAGTACTCATTCCCTCGATGATTTCATTCACTCACATTTCTATCTGCAGCCTGGACCTGTCCCCTGAGAGCCACACCCCTGTTTGTTAGCCGCTTTTCACCATTCCCATCTTAAACATAACGTCCAAAACAAACTCCTGATCTTCCTCCTCCCAAACCTGCTCCCCGCAACCTCCCCCTTCTCAGTAAATAGAGGTTCTTTCTAAGTTGCACACATCAGAAACCTTGGGAGACATCTTTGACTTTCTCTGTCATTTTGCCTCTCGTTCCATAACAAAGCTTACCAGCTCTGCCTGTGGAATCTATCCCACATCTAACCACTTCTTGTTATAATGTCCCTGGTCTTGTTCTCCATCATCTCTGCTCTGTGATGGCTCCTAATGCATCTCCCTGCTTCCACCCTTGCCTGCTACAGGTCACCTTCAAAGCAGAAGCTAGAGTAATCTTGCTGAAATATAAATCAAGTCATACCATTCATCTCAAAATCCCCCAATACCTTCCATGTCATTCAGAATAAAAGCCAAAGCCCTTACTACGGCCTACAAGCACGGTGCACGGGCAGCCTACCAGGCCTTGCTTGATCTTGCCTTTGTCCTGCCCCATTGTTAACTCTCTGACATCACCTCCTCCAGTCACCTGGTTCGTCTTGCTGTTCCTTAAACACACCAGGGACACTCCTGCCAAGAATATTTTCCCCCAGATTCATACATGGCTCACTCCCTCACTTCCTTCAGGTCTCGGCTCAAATGTCATCTTCGGGGTGAGGACTTCCTTACATAATCTAAAAATTGCAACACCCCTTCCTGGGCACTCTCTGAACCTCTCCTGATGGCTCTTTTTCCTCCTCAGTTGTTATCACCACCTAACATGCTATACATCCTATCCACTCAGTTTACGTCTCTCTCCTACTTGATCGTAAGCCCATAAACACAAAGCTTTTTGTCTGTTTTGGTCACTGCTTAATCCACGGCATGTGGAAGAGACCCTGAGACAGAGTAGATGTTAAAAAATTATTTGTTGAATGAATAAACAACATACATAGCTGGCCAGAGTATGGGGAACAGGCAGTCTGAAAATTGTTGGTAAACTGGCAATGACTATCAAAATGACAAATGCACATATCCGTGACTCAGCAATTCCACTCCCACTACTGCAGTACCGTTCATAAAACTCACACTTGTGCAAAATGGCACACGGACAAAGTCATGCACTGCAGTACATCTCAGCCCTGAAAAAGAATGAAAACAGCTAAACTGTTCAGCAATAGAGACCATTTAAAGAAGTTACAGTTTATCCGTACAATGGAATGTTTACAGTGGCAAAAAAAAAAATGAGACATCTCGTGTCCTGATAGAAGCTCCCAGATATATATACTACGTGTGTACCCACCTTTCAGAAAGGTGCTGAAAATACACATAAATGCCACCTTTTTATATAAATAAAGGGAAAGGTGCAAAGACAATGTATATCGGCATTTTCTTGTATACGCACAGACTATTTCAGGAAGGATGCTAATTTCGGAGGGCGAATGGATGGGTCAGGCAGAGGTAGATTTGCTGTAAACCCTTTTAAATTTCAATGTTTTATTTATTAAAAGAAGAGCGAAGCAGGGTTTACGTTCCAATATGGCATGACCTCTAGGATATAAAAAGTGTGGCAAAAGTAGGTTTATAGTTGTTTGCATGGAAAATAATACAGTAATTAATAAATAACACAAGAGTGAACTTTGTGTTTAGTGCACTGCACCCTGTATGTATGTGTGTGTATGTACAGTACACTTTAAAAAAAAAAGGTAAGGGTGTGTACAAGGGTGTGTGCGTACTATGCCATACATAGCAGTGAGGGCAGACTTTTCGTTATTTGCTCTCAGACCTATTTCCTATTAAAAAATAAAATCGTTTTTAAAAGTCATGGTGGGAGAGTAAATGTTTATCTGCATCACTGCGACCTGTGAAGTCGGGAAACCTGTGTTTCTCCAGTTTTCCAACGAAGGGAATGGGCATTCAGAGAAGTCAAGTCAAACAGCACAGAGGCGGCACCTGGACTAGAACCCAGCTTTCCCTGCCCCGCCCACTCCAGTCCCTCCACTGTCCTAGCTTTTCTCTCTGGGGCAAGTTCACTGCCTACCTCGTCCCCCATCCGCTGCCCTTCCCAGGCTCGTCAGGGAACACAGCTCCTAAGCCCAGCCCCAGAACGTTTGCCAAGGCTTCACTCAGGGGACCATGGTTGGTGGCTCCCCAGTGTCTGACAGTTTTCCTCTGCTGAGAGCCACCAACATGGGGGTGGAGGTGGGGGCAGGCGGCTCTGTTCCTCCCTGGAGCCACCACTGTGCTCTGTGACAGAGTCCAGCCTGCCCAGGCCTTGCAGCTCCCAGGCCCCTCCCCCAGCCTGTACCTGTCAATAATGACGGGGTCTGAGGGCGTCTCATTCCGGTTACCACAGCTCTTCCGGTCACAGCACCGGCTGATGGAGAGATGAGGGAGGGAAGGAGAAAAGCAGTGAGGGAGATTACAGTATGCATGTATATGTGTGCGTGTGTATGGTCTGTGGGGTGAGGATGCTGATCCAGTCTCTGGGTTTGGTATCCTTGGGCCAGAGGGGCCTGGGGGAGAAAGGAAGTGAGGGTCCTGCCACAGAGACCTGGAGAGCCCAGCCCTGGGGATGAGGTTGGCTGGGAAACCCTTGTCCCCAAGGCATGCTGCTCCTGGAGGATCCAGGAAAGGGCAGGCTGCTGGCCACCTATGGGGCTACTCACTCTCTCTGCGTGTACACTTTTTATCCATTTAGAGATGAGCTCAGACTGTAAGCGTGCAGCTCATGAATTATCACAAAGTGAACCCACCACGTAATCAGCATCCAGACAAGAAATACCACACGTGTGCCCAGTGGCCCAGAAGCCCCCTCGTGCCCTCTCGTTGTCACTACTCTTCCCAGGGGTAGCCACCATCCCAACCACATTTTGGAACACTGGGCTGTCTTTTCCTTGTGTGAGGAACTGCCTCCTAGGACGCGATCTGACTGGCATCTCCTGGGGAGACCTTGCCCAGAAATGCCAGGCGCTGTGGTCATGCGGCAGGGGAGCGGAGAGCTGGGTTCCACACCCTGCCCCTCGACAAGGGAAGTGCCCCGAGGGTTACATAGGAGGCAGCAGTTTCCTCCCTCCTGCTCTGGAGCGAATCCAGGAGGCCCAGGCCCTGCCCCCACGTCTGCAGAGAGCCCTCCCCAGAGCTTCATTAGTTAAGCTTCCCAGCAGGGGCAGGAGGCCTCTCTTACAAAAACACTTGGAGAAGCCACATAAACAGGCCAGGCTAATGGGGCCTCAAGGACCCTCGCCTCAGCCAGCACTGTGCCCAGGGGCCTCCCTCTTCCCTCACCGCCTCCTCCCACCAGGCTTCCCCAGGGAGCGGCAGGGGTGGGGGTGGCAGTGGTAGGGGGCAGGGCTAGGCGGGGGTCCTTGGCAACATTTGGTGAGGGTCATGGTGCAAGTGACCCAGCCCTTCTCACCTGCACATGATCTCATGGGTGAGCAGCACTCGGCACATTTCAGGGTTCTTGTCCTGACCCTCATAGATGATGGCCTGGGGAGGGAGGAAGAGCACAGGCTCAAGCAGAAGTAGGCCCCTCTTCTGTCAAAGCACATCGGGGAGAGGGGAATGGCCCCGCCCCCTGGGAAGATCATACCCTCCAAGTCACTCTGGGGGGCCTAGGAGTGCAAAGCAGGAGCTGGGAGCCTGGCTCCTCCCGGATCCAGGATCACCACTAGGGTGAGCAACAGTGGCTTGAAGTCTATTGATTCTGTTTGTCCACAGGCAGCTCTTTCCAGGTCCAGCTCTGCTTGGAACCAGGGAGGACCCCAGACCAAGGACCAAGGTCAGGCTGGGATGGGAGTAGACACTCCTATCTCCACTCTCCCATGGCCCTAGTGGGCCTCTGCTTCTGCTCGCAAACCTTGTCCTCTAGGCTATCCCAGCTTGTTAACCAGTCTCTCCCTTGGACTATTGGATCAGCCTCCTCACTGCACCCCGCACCCCCAGCTTCCACTCTCTGCCCTGAAGCAAGGAGTAGCTTCCCAAATTGCAAATCTAGCTTCCCACTTCATAACCCCTGGGCCTCGGTCTGTCCTTCAGTGAGCAGGACTCCTGGGTCCTCTCTCCCAACTCCCCAGACCCTTCTGCACCATCCCCCAGCAGTCTCACTTTGCCACTGCTGCCTGGCCTGCCTCCCTCAGCACCGCGACCACAGACCACAGGGTTTCTAGAAAGAAACCGTTTCTTCCTCTGCCCTGGGACTGGGTGGAAGCTGCTGGAAGACCCTGCCTGTGTGGGAAAGCCCAGTGTCCACCTTGCATTCAGGGCCGCTGATCAGCCCATTTGAGCTCCGCTCCCTCTTTGCCAGTGCACACAATTTCTCTCCAAAATTCTGAGCCCTGCCACAGCAAGAGCAGCCCATCGGGGCTCATTCAGGTATCAGTCCTCCCCAGCTCCTGAGGACATGGGCCCCTGAGCCTCCTTCCTGTGACCTTTCGCATCAGCAGGGGGCTGAGGGTCTGCAAAAGCTCTGGGGCCCCACCTCATCCCCTTCCCTGAACCGGTGCACCCACCCCCCAGTTCCAGATGGTGTTGGCTGCTAAGTGCTTTCTCCTGAGAATGGCTCCCAGCAGATAGGTGCTGCCTCGCCCGAAACTGTCTGGAAGGTTACACGTTGCCCTGGGGAGTGCTCCCCAGCCAATGACTGACTCATACAGGGTCAGTAATCCTGGCCTCTTTACCTCAAGATGGACAACTCTGGTGTGACTTCTTCTCTACAGCTTCCTGTGGATTAGGCTGAGGTTGGGCTCCAGCCAAGACCCCATCCTTGCTGAGCATCCCCTGCCCTGTCCGGCTTCCCCCCTCCCTTCTGCTACACACCCTGTCTGCTTCCCCAACAAACCTTGTGTGCCTGAATCCCTGTGTCTAAGCTGGGCTTCTAGAGAACATGACCCAGGATGAGGTCTTTGTACAAATATTGCCTTTTTCTAGACTAGAGGGCGAGGGCCGCAGAGGCTGGGTAAGCACTGAGGGAGCTGGACCAGTGGGGGTGGCAGCACAGGAAGGCGAGGGCAGGGATGCTCACTCCCACCACGGGAGCCAGGGTCTGAGAAGGCCAGAGCACCCGGGCTGGCTCACCTGCTTGGACATGGAGTCGATGAGGCGCACGTAGAGATCCTGCTCCGTCCGAAGTCCTAAGGGTGGAAAGGCGGAGAGGGTTGCTGCATGCGGAGCATCTGTGGCTGCTGATGAGTGGAGCATGCTCCTTGCTCTCCCCACCGGGAGGCAGGGGCCTCCTTAGCCCTGACAACAGGGTATCACGTGTCGCATGGGGCTCTGGTCCCAGTGTGCAGTGGGCTTCACTCACCATTGTTATACACCAGCCGGAGGCGGTAATGGATCCCGTTGTTCGTCTTTTCTGCCCCAGGTTCCTACAGGGCCAAGATGGGGAGGATGCTCCCAGGGGTCCTCCTCTCCCAGCCCTCCTCTCTAAACCCAACCTCTTTTCCTCCCTTCCATCCATTCACCCCCTCTTCTCCTCTCCTCCGCCATCTATCTACTCATCTGCCCCTGTGAGAGGGGTGTCCCTGAAGCCCTCCCGTCCCCACTGTCCCATGCTCTGTCCCAGCCGAGCCCACGAGCCTCTCACTAGGTCCTTCTCCACGAAGTTGATGAAGGCCGTGCGCTCCACCTCCACGGGCTGCCCCTGCCGGTCATACATGGCCAGCACGAAGTGGAAGAAGTTGGATTTCCTGAGGTTGGAGGGAGGCTGCTTCTCAAAATGTGCTCGTGCCAGGCCCACGCCACTGCGGGAGGAAAGGAGCTGGGAGACTGCCGGAAGTGCTCTCGGAGAGAAAGATCCCTCTCCCTGGCCAGGTAGCCTGGCTGGCCAGGGTGTGGCCCTGACACGGCAAGAATTTGGGCAAGGAATGACTTAGGTGGGCCTGTCCCACCCTCGGCAGGGTCATCTCAGTTCCAGAGGCCTCTCTGCCCCGAGGTCACTCCAGCCTGCTCCCTTGGGAGCAGGCAGTGGCATGGAGGTGTCCTTGCCAGGCTCTCTCCCAGGATTCTCCCTGGGCCCCACACTTTGAAAGGCTGATCTCCAAAACCAAGTGCATGAGCAACTGTACAACCCATTTTACTGAGCAGAGGTGCCTGTGCCTGCCCTTCAGGGCATCAAGGGGCAGTTAGGAAGTTCTGGGACAAATACCCCACTGTACCCCAGTCCATGGCTATGTACCCAAGCCTGCAGCACTGTCTGGGAGATGATGACATCCAGCAGACTCTCAGAGACATCAAATGTACTCAGGGCCATTAGCCTGCCAGGCCTGGATCCTGGGCTATGGAGAAGGCAGGGGACACCTTCTCCAGGTGTGGAGGGCCTGCCTCCATGTTTTGGGAAAGACAGCTCCTGGCTCCCTTGGGCAGCGGGCTCTTTCGGTCTGGCCTTTCCAAGGGCTTTCTCCTTATCCGCCAGAAACTATTCTCAAAAGCTCGGTCAGGGCAAGAGCAGGAGGAGGAGAAGGGCCAAGACCCATTTCACCAAATACTTCCTGAATTCCCATGATGCACCACGCATTGAACACATGGCACCCAGTGGGGCTGGAGTCAAAAGCCTGGATGGAGAGGGGAGACAGACAGCTTTAGCACCAGACAAAGGGGTAGGTGCCCTCCAAAAGCAGTTACTATATCAAAAGCTATAGAAGCAAAGGAAGAAGAAATGAATTCTTTCTGTGAAAGATGAGGGAAAAGATTTCATGGAGATGGAGGCGTTTTACCTGGCCCTTGAGGGATGAATAGGAGTTCAACAGGTACACCAGACAAAAGAGCAGAACAAATGGCCTAAGAAATGGCGGTAGGTATAAGGGTTAGTGCCACAGGATTGCAGATGTCAAAAAGTGAAGCGATGAGAGGAAAGGCTGTACTGGAAGTGTTATACTATGCAGGGTCACAAAAAAAAACAGAGTTCTGACTTTCTTTTCTGGGTCCAGGTCTTCCACAGTGTATTCCTTAGATGTCTTATAGCTCCAGATCCTTCCTCTACAAAAGGGTGCTGTGGCCACAACCTTGGAAAATGTGGCTTAATAGCATTCCTTGTGTATTGGGCGGGGGGTGGGGAGGAGCCTGGACACCCTCCAGGAATGGACCCCACTTGGTATCAGCCTGATACCCCCGGTATGCGGTAGCCAGCCTCCAGGGTGGTCCTCCAGGATCCCCCACCTCCTGGGATTGACGCCGTCAGTCGGTCCCCTCACATACTGTATGTATCAGGATGGGTCTGTGTGGCTGACAGACTACAGCACAAGTGATAGCATATGATTCCCAGTGTTAGGTCCAGAAAGACACTGTGGCTTCTGCCTTGTTCCATCTCTCGGGTCAGTCACTCGGGGGGAAGCTGGCTGCCATGTTGCGAGGACATCCCAGCAGCTCCATGGAAGGTCCAATGGAGATGAACTGAGGGCTCCGGTCCACAGCCGGCACTAACTTGAGTGATACCTGGGAGGAGCCTTCAGATGACAGTAGCCCTGGCTTCCAACCTCGACCGCAGCCTCATAAGAAACCCTGAGCCAGAACCACTCACCTACGTTGCTCCCTGATGTCGGACTCTCTGAAACTGTGTGAGATAATAGATGTTTGTTGTCTTATGCTGCTCAGTTTTGGCATAGTTTTTTATGTGGCAGTAGACAACTAACACTCCACACTTACCTGACTATGGAGCATTTTTGTTGAGGGATGTGGTTTAGAAAACACGACTCAAGGCCACCAGAAAATTCTGAAGCCAGGCAGGGCTTAGAAGGTGCTACAGGTGGCAGGATGGTGGGGGGAGGGGTGGGGGGTGAGTGGTGAGTGCAGTGGAAAAGTGAGAGGCTGCTGCAGGGGTGCAGAGCAGGAGGGGATGGTGGGACTGCCTCGAGAGCCATTTAGACAGAGTCGCACCACAGACATGCCACCATGACAATGGCTGCCATATCCATCACTACTTAAGTTTTTTTTCTGCCCTGGATGGTGTGGCTCAGTGGCTTGAGCACCAGCCTGTGAACTGAAAGGTTGCCTGTTCGATTCCCAGTCAGGGCACACGCCTGGGTTGTGGGCTAGGTCCCCAGTAGGGGGCATGCAAGAGGCAACCAGCTGATGTTTCTCTCCCTCTCTTTCTCTTTCGCTTCCCCTCTCTCTGTAAATAAATAAATAAAATCTTTTAAAAAAAGGTTTTTCTTCATATAATTTAAAACCAACTTACTCAACTTCAGGTGAAGCCACAATATCTGGGATGTCATGGGCTTGAGAGACTTGTTATATTTTTACTCATAGGTTACAGTAAATACATAAAAAACCAAATGAAAATTGTTCCTCCTCTTGAAAGCCTGCTTGGGAGTCTCAGTGGTCCATGTGAAATGGTTTCAGACACAGAAGCGATGGGGCCAGCCCTGGCCGGTGTGGCTCAGTGGACTGAACGCTGGCCTGCGAACCAAAGGGTCGCTGGTTTGATTCCCAGTTTAGGGTCGCGGGCCAGATCCCCAGTGCCGGGGGCACACAAGAGGCAACCACACATTAATGTTTCTCTCTCCCTCTTTCTTCTTCCCTTCCTATCTCTCTAAAAATAAATAAATAAAATCTTTAAAACAAAAGAAACAAAAAAATCTAAAAACAAAAAAAAAGAAGTGATGGGTCTTGTTTGTTCCTAACGAGATGAGGAGGAAGGGGGCTAAGGAAAACTCTTCCCAGGCTAAGGTTTTTTTCTACACTTGTCCCTTTCTCTAGGGACATCTTTTTCCCTTTGTCCTTCCTCCTCCCTCCTGCCCCTCCCCCCTTCTCCCTCAGGCTACAGTCCTTTCAAGTCCAGCCCTTGACCCTCCAACTTCCCATTTACCAAGAGTCAGGGAAGCCCAAAGAAGGCTTTGATCACAGCAGGGCCCTGATTACTGTTAATGAATATGCTAATGAGACAGCAACATTGACTCCTCCCTCCTGTCCCCAGGACCACCTAAGGGGAGAAAAGCTCCCAGGGACAGGTTCCAGGACCAGCTGGCGTGAGAGAGGGCCAGAAGGGGGCGGGCTTGTGGAACCGTCCCAGATCCCTCTGCTCTTTCTGCTGTCATCTCGCCCAGGAAAGGCACGGGAAAGCTTTCAGACAGCAGGGAGTGAGGACACAGAGGGAAAAAAGGTCTTAAGAGAGGAGGGTGGATGCTGAGCAGTAAGTAACACAATCTCCTAGACCACTCAACACACCCTTTCTACACAGGCACCTTTGTACTTCCCAGGCCAAGAGTAAATCAATGATGCTGGCCTGAGCTTCCTCTCCCATCCATGTCTCCTGGCAAATACCAGTCAGTCCTGGGTCCTAGCTGCCTGCTGGCACCTGAGAACCAGATCTGGGAAGTCTGACCTAAGCCCCCAGCCAAGCTCCCTTCACAGGGCCCATGGTCACCACTGGAGGGGATTCTTGGGGAGAGGTCAGGTACCCTGGCCTGGGGACACTGGTGCTGCCTGCTGGGGAGAACAGCGCCCTACCCCACGGTGGGGTCAGGCTCAGTTCCACTTCGCCTGAGACAGCCCAGCATCATCCTCTCTTCCCCACCTTGTTTAGTGGGTTCGAGGTATAGTCATCCTCCTGGGCTCCCGCCCGGCCACACAAATCAATGAGACAGAAGTGGCTAGTGCACAGCTCCAGGAGAGGATCGCTGTCCTGAGCAACAGCACAATGCCACAGCCCCAGCCCTGCAGACCAGGAGAAGAGAGCAGAATGGGGCCGGCCGCCTGCTGGGCACACCCAGGGCTGCTCCTGGTCTGTGAATGTTTCCAGTTTACCCTGTTCACACCCCGCTGGACCTGCCTGCGAGATCGAAGTGAGATAGAAAAGGTTTTGCTTTAAAGACATCCTAGTATTCCTGTGGACCAGAGACAGAGACTGACACAAGGATCAGCACATCATTGAGAGCACCCGAGGCTGGCCGGGACTGTGCCTCTCTTCTCCTGGTTGCCCAAGGCACCTCGACCCCCAGGGTGCGGTAGGTGACCCACCACCATCCCTAAATGGAGAACTGTAAGCCCCAAGGGGAGAGGGCTGAGGGAGGAGGAGGGACTTTTGCTTTACTCCCCTTTGGGAATAGCTGGTGCTCTTGTAATAAGAAAACAAACCATGATTAAAGAGCAGAAAGAAAGAAACATAGAGACACGCTCCAACAACTCAGAAGAGAGACACAGGGCAGCAGAGAGGCCTGACAGCCCTGCTGGGCGCGGCCTGGGTGCAGATGTGTGGGACACAGGTGGGAGCCGGGACCGCGGTCCGCTCTCACGCCAGCTTACAGACGGACAGATGTGGAAGAGGACCAATGTCTCTGGTTCTGTGGTCTCCAAAGTGGGGCTGCCCAAGTTTGGAGTGTGGGGAGAAACTGCAAGGATGTTTATTGATGTGAATCCTTTATCTAAAGGAAAGAAGGGAGGCAGGAGGAGAGCCCCTGAGGTCTGGAGAGGCAAGCATTTTATTTGGGTTTCCTCAGATGCAGCACCCTCAAAATACCAGATCTGTGTGGGAGACGAGTCTGGGAAGTAACTGATGTGGATGGGGAGTGAGAGAGAAAAGGAAAGGCAGTTTATAAAGGGCGCATTATTGAAAAGTTGCCACTGCGGGCAATGGCAGCACAATCCCCCTGGGAGCTCTGGAAACAGTTGAGAAAGCGAGAAAGCATGCTTTGGAGTTGCTGTGCCAGAAGGAGGGAGGAGGAAGCTGGGGTTTTATCCTCCAGCTCCAGAGGCCTTCTGGGTTACTTCTCAGGTACTTCTGGCCTGATGTGCAAGTGGGCAGAGCAGGTTCTGGGAGCCCCAGTCTCAGGGAGCAGATACTGGCAGGGGAAGCAGACCCTTTACAAGCTTCACAGGGAGAATGGGTGGGCTACCAACTGCCAGCGGTGTGATGGAAGCCAGCAAAGCTACAGCCCAGGGGCCTGCGTGCAGCCTGGCGAACAGGCACAGAACTGCCTCACCTGGTACATGTGCTGCTGGGGCCTATAATTCAGAAACAGCTCATTCACTTAGCATCGTTAGTGCACAAAGCCTGCCACATAAGCACCTTTTTCAGATAAATGCGGCTGAGTGATGAAAACAGCCACATTAACCACTTTTTATAAGATTCCAAAACGAATTACACATCTCACTTTCTTAAAAAGATTGTTTTCATCAAAATGTTCCAAACACTTTCCTATCAGCTCCGGAGTATGCTGAGGCGGTGGGCCATTTGCTCCTGCACTAAGGAGCCAGGATGTGGGAGAAGAAAGTGCTCATTTTCACATTTCCACCATGGCTCACTCACTTCCTTCCCACCTTCAGGTCTGAAATAGCCTGAAAGTTAAAGACGACCATGACAGAAAAGCTTTGCTTCGGTTCGCACAACAACTTTTTAACGGGAGGATACCAGCCTTACACTGTGGTGTGTGCATGGGCTTCCCGAGTACTGTGCTGGGAGTCCAAGTTCAAGCTGACACCAAGGTCAACCTGACCTTCACAGTCTGAGCCATTCAGGTGAGCTGTGCTCCAGAGTACAGAGGGGTACCTATGGGGAAATGCTGGGGGCTGTCCAGTGGTCAGGCTGCTATTGTTAAGGCCACCCAGCGGTCCCTGGAGGCACTCCTTTCTGAGGCTGAGCAGGATGCCCCAGGGTCCTTCTTGCAAAAGCTGCTGGACTTGGCCATGACTATGTCCTACAGATGACACCTCCCTCATGACTGCTCTGTATGCAGAACACCACTTGTGGTTCCTCGCATCCTTGACTACATGGTTATTATAAACACTAGCAATTTAAAACAAGCATCTCAAACCACAGAGGACAAGTGGCTAAAGCCTTGGTTCCCCCCTAGGGGCACCCTTAGGTCTCTTCCTCTCCCCATTCCACCCCAAACCCTCCCTCTTACCCGCCTTGACAGCCTGAGGTTCTGAACAGTGCCTTGGCTTGGGTCCTATCTGCCTTGGAGTCTGGGACTCTGGTGAAACGGGACCAGCTCTGAGGTTGTCAGAAATGGGGAGAGGCTCCTTTCTGACCTCCCCTCCCCATGCCCCGAGGTGGAAGGAGCAAAAAGTGTCTATCTCCTGCATCTCATCCCTCCTCTTAGATTTCCCTAAAGTCTCTGCTAAATCCTGCTCTTCCTTTCCCTATCCTGGCATGGTTCCCTAAGTGCCCCCCTTCCTTTCCTCAGCATCCTCACTTCCTCCCAGCGTCCCACCAGCCTCCACCCTCCCTCACCCTCTCTGCAGGCATCCCTTGGGCCCCTGAGACTGCTGGTAACCATCAAACTGGGCCTGGCATTCCTGGCCCCAGCCAAGGTCTATTGGCCCAGCCCTACCCAGCCCGACATGCCCAGAGCCTGGCTGTGCCACAGACAGGGGAGGATAAAAGCAGCAGCTTGCTGGGGCACACCCACCTCAACCATGCAGCAAGGAGGCCCTGGCGGCTAGAGGCAGCTGTTCAGAACCTCTGTCCTGGGGGGCCTACAGGAAGGAGAGGAGGCTTTGGGGGCTGCTTCATATCCCCTGCTCCCACTGCCCCAGCAGTGGCTCTCTCTGATCACCTGCCCTGGGAAATTGTCTCAGCTACCGAGGTCCCTTAACAAGGGGGGAAGACTGCCCACCCTGCTTCTCTCTGCCCACTCCTTCGCCACCCACCCACAGGCCTGTCTGCCAGGTCCCAGGCTGAGGAGCGGTTATTAATTATTAAAGCAAACAAAAGCATTTCCTAGCAGGGAGGCTGGCCTGCAGCTGCTTACAGGAAAGGCAGCCTCAGCTGGCTTCCCTCTCAGGGCCCTTGCAAGTGCGGTAGAACCAGCTCAGGGTGGAGGGCTGGCCTGGATCCTCCAGGGGTCTCCCCAGGCTCGGCATCACATCAGGATGAAGGGACAGCTGCCTCTGTGCTGAGCACTCTAACAAGAGGATGCTCGTCTGAGGGGGAGTCTGGGAAGGGGGGGCTTGAGCTGAGATATGGGTCTCGAAAATAAAGTCCTTTTGGCTCAGAGTAGGGACAGTTGTGGCAACAGGCGGGGTCCTGTGCAGCATTCCTCACTTGGAAGACCCTGCCAGCCCTCAGCAGCAGCCTCCAGGGTGAGAGTATACAGCCCCTCTTTTTCCCCTATCCCTCTTTTGCTGAGAACCTCCTTCCTGTCGGCAGAGCCTCCCTCACTGTTCTTAGGCTCTGGGTCTTCTCCTCCACCTCCAGCTCTGTAAAACCTTGGCTTTGTAAAGCTGGAGAGCAGCAGCTGCTCCAGGACTGGGTTCCTGGGGTCAGGTTGGTCCTGGAGACCACGAGCAGGGAGAGGGGAGCCCAACAGAAAGGGATCAGTAACCTCCAAAAAGCTACTCCTGCTTCCTTCAGCAGATGCTCATTGCTCACCCCCACCCCCCATCCCTAACCACTGGAGCCTGTACTTGCGCTGTGGACACAAGGATGAACAAGACACCAGCCTTGCTCTAAGGGAAGGAACAGGCTGGCAGGCCAAGGAAGCTGGGGAGAAGCAGGGCACAGCTCGCTCTGGCCTGTGGTGAGCGGCCTCTGGCAGCAGCACTAAGAACCATTCCCCTGGGCTGAGCGGAGCGCACGGATAGAGAAGATACTGGGTAAGACTGGTAGGCCTGTGGGTGCTGGGGGCAGGGGAACTGTTTCAACAGACATTGCTGGGTGACAAGAATCACACAGAGGTTGTGAGAAAATCTGGGGTCAGTCTGTGTTGGCCTCAAATGCTGCACATCTGGGAGGAAGTGGGGGTCACGGACATGTGTAACTGAAGAAGGACAGGACTGGAGACAAGTTCTTTGGAAATACTGCTTTGGTCCCCGGTGTGCGGCAGCTGGTTTGGGGGAGTGCTGAGAGGCTGGGGCGGGTAGTGGGAAACCTGGGTGGGTTAACCTTCAGCCAGGGAGGCAAGTGGTGGAGGGCCAGCCAGGCCGCGTCATCATTAAAAGTCAGCTGTGGGCACTGAGATTAGGAGTAAAACACAGAGGGAACTTCCAGAAGCCTTGACAACCAGGCAGCAATGGGGTAAAAGAGAGCATCAAAGACAACTGTCAGATCCCAAGCAGCCTAGGGGGCGTGCTCCTCGGCAAGTTCCGCAGAGGGGAGACGGAGAGGGACCAGGCAGAAGTGGAAGAGGGAGGCCGGGGATGGCAAAGAAAGTTTTGTTGTTGCTGCTTTAGGAGGGGAAGAAGACCTGAGCACAGGGCCATCGGGGACTGAGATGCAAACAGCAGAGAGGCTGGGCTACCTCTGGAAGAAAGAGGAGAGAGGATTAGCCTGCTCCCAACTGGAAGGAGGTGGCCCAGTGTCACTCAGGGGTGGAGGAAGGGGCCTCCTAAACTGTGTCCTAAGACAAGTCTCTGGAATTGGAGATAAGCAGCCCAGGCCCGAAGAAACGCCCCTTTTCCAATTGGGGAAGCCTTTCGAGTCCCAGCAGTGTGGTCCTGGGGACTCAGAGTTGACCCCAAACACCAGTCAAGACCCCTATGCGCAGACAGCAGCACTGCCGGTGGCCCGATCCATGGAAGAGCCTCATCCCCACACTTCTGCACCCACACAGGCTGCAAGGGCACTGCCTCCTCCCCTCATCCGACCTGCCGCCTGGGGCTGCGGCACAGGGGAGGGTCAGAGGGACATGGGAACCTTAAACCCCAGAGGCCCCCACTGGAACTCCCTATCCACTCTTATAAGGAGTTCTCACAACATAGCCAGTGGTGGAGAAAAAGATGGGGTCGTATTAAGAAAGTGACCATGTCAAATTAAATTAAAAGAAGAAGGAGAAGCAGCAACAGAAAAACAGGAAGGACACAGAATTGCATGCATTTCACAGAAAAAAAAAGTAATGAGAACAAAGGTGGGAAGGAAACACTAACGTGCTGACAGTAGCTATATGAGAGAGGTGGGATTTGTTCCCCATTTCCCAATTTTCTGGAATATAGTTATATCATGAACGAATTAATCATAGGCAAGACCTTTCCCTTTCTGAAGAAATGAGCCCCAGAGAGAGCCCCCGCGCTCCCCCCTGACAGCCATGGAAGGACCCCAGGGGCAGATTGGCTGGTTCGGCTGCAGCGTGAAACAGGTGTGCATCTGCTAAGGGGTGAGATTGGGGCAGGGCTATGAGTGGTGTCTCCTGGACAGGACTGGGGATGTGAATGTACGGCCTGTGTGCCCGGCCTAGTCTGCCCCGGCAACCCCCCCATCAGAATCCCTTCAGGCTGCTGGACAAGCAGCAGCTCAGAACTCTGGGGAGACCAGCTTTCACACGCCCCAGCTGTCTGCAGAGGCAGCACCCCTCTAATCCCCCTCCATGCTCACAACTAGGGATACAGAAACCTGGGGACCAAAGTGTTGTAGGGGGCAGGTCAATAAATCTTTAAACTTCCTTTCCAGATCCAGGAGCCCATCCCCCATCCCGCCTCCCTGCACAGGCTCCTGTAAAGGAGTCAGAGGAGATGGGCGTGGGTGCTGGGTTCCCAGGGATACGCCGCCTCCCGTAGGACCCACTAGAAAAACACCTTGACCAGAGGTGGGACCTGAGTGGCTCTGCCCCATTCCCAGTCCCAATCACTCTAGCCAAACTGACTACCCACCTCATCTTTCCCTACTCATCAGGCCCCTACCGGTTCTCCAGTCCTGCACACCCATCCTCCAACTCGGAGGGGCGTGGGAAAGCAGAAAGGGGCTGGGTTTCGTATCTTTCCTGGTAGAGAGCCACGGAATTGGACCTCTCCAGGAGAGGTACTAGAACTGCCCAGGAAGGAGGGGTTGGCCATTCCTTGGCGGCTGGTGGCTATGGGGCAAACCTCTTCCGCTAGAGCCGTGGATATCTGGGCCCGCCTGCGACAGCCAGAAGTCAGAGCCCGGACAGCCGGGAGTGGAGGTAGAAGCCCCGCCCCGCCCGGCCCGCCCCACAGCCTCAGGAAGAAGCACAGACACTCCGGGCAGGGTGGGCGGGAGAGCTTGCTGGGACTGTCCAGAGATAGGACTCCCTCCAGCCCTTGCCTTAGCAGCTCATCTAGCTGGGCGAAGGGGACGCGGAGCCGTCCAACTCCTGCGCGCCGGATAGGGTCCGATCGCTTACCTCTGCGCCGCGGTGCTGGCGTCCAGGATGCCCGCGCCCTGCATCCAGGAGCGCACCGAACCCAGGCCGGCCGGGAGCAGCGGCTCTTCCTTCAGGTTCAGCCCGCTGCGGGGCAGAGCGTCCTGCGCGGGGAACATAAGGGCGCGCAGTGGGTGGGCGCCCCCGCCGCCGGGGATCCGCTCCCCCTGAGGCTGCGTGCGTCTCAGCTCCCCCGGACCCGACGGCACCGGACGCCTCTAAGAGCGCAGCGCAACACTGAGTCCCGGCGGCTCAGTGCGCACTAGCCTCTGGGGCGCTCCCTCGGAGAAAGCGGGTCCGCCAGCGCCGGCGCTGTCCCCTCCCCTCCCGGGGCGCGGGGCGGGGAGATGGAGGGATTCCCCCGCGGCCTGAGCGCCGGCGGCGGGCGGACTGCGAGCGGGGCGGGGAGGGCGGGAGCGCAGCCGGCACCCGGTCCGCGCGGAGGCGCCCCAGAGGCGCGTTCTGGCGGCTGCCCAGGGCCGCGGTCGTCGGAGCGGGGGGGTCCGAGCGCCCCAGGAGCTGCCTCGGGCGAGGAGGGGGCGCGCGGCTGCCCGCCCTTTCCCCCCCGCCGCCCCCACCGCCCGCCCGCGGCGCCGGCGCGGGGCGCTGATTACCATCCGGGAGGCGGAGGCTGCGGGCGCGGAGCTCGGCGGCGGCAGTGGAGGAAGGAGCAGCAGCAGCCGCGCGTCCCGGGGAAAGGCAGGGACAGCGCCGGGCCAGCAGACGCCGCCGCCGCCAGCGCCCCGCGTGCCCCGGCGCCCCGGTCCCGCCGCAGCCCCAGGCGGCAGCACCTGGAGCAGCAGCAGCAGCAGCCCGGCCGACTCCCCCCGGGCCCCGGTTCCCGCGCCACCCCGCCGCGGGCGCCGCCGACCGCCGCTCCCCAGGGCCTGGCCGCGGGCCCGGGCCATCCCGCCGCCGCCGCCGCTCCCGGGGGAGCGGGAGCCGAAGGGAGGGAGCGCGGCGGGAGGAGGGATGGCGGGAGCGGGCGGGCCCAGGGGACTGGGGCCGGGGGAGGCGGGGGCGGGGCGGCGCGGCTGGCCGAGGGGCGGCCGGGGACGTGACATCATCGGGGGAGGAGCGGCCGGGCCCGGGCCGCCGCGGCGGGGCGGACCCTGGCGAGTCTGCCGCCGGGGCCGGGGGCTGCGGCCTGGCCGAGGCTGCAGAAAACACCGGAGGGACGTGTGGGGCCGGGGGCCCGGGGCCGGGGACGCGGCAGCGAGCAGACGGGCTGTGAGCCGACGGGGCTGTGGGGCAGGGAGCCAGGCCAGAGGCGGGGAACGTGCCACGCCGCGCTCGGGAGCCGCCACCACCTCGGGGTCGCCCCAGGACGTTCCTCGGCCTCTTGTCAGCCTCATCTCCATCACCTAAGTACCCGCCGCTCTTCACAGCGACGCCCTGGTCCTGTCCTTGCTGCTCGTTTTGACGCCTCCAAGCTTTTGCTCTTGATGTTCTTTGCTCGCCCGCCTGTCCTTCCCGCATTTTCCTGGCGAACCTGACCTCGGTTTAACCTCAGCGCAGGACTCAAACCTCTGTCTCTCAGACTGGGCCGCGGGGCCCTGAGAGGAGTCCCTGCGCACACCTCCCCCCATCCCATCACCCCTAGTTCCTGTTGCCTAAACCTAAAGCATTATCTTTCCAACCTCTGCCTTTCAGAAATCTCTTGATTTTTGATGGCAAGTTGCAGATTTAGGGCTTGGAGTTAGGACTGAGAGCCAACTCACTTCGTCTTTCTCCTCAGCCAGAGAATCTTCCCTCTCGGATTTCATTCCTGGCCCAGAACTTGTCTTGCCCTTCACTCTGGGGCCGGGCCATTTCTGCCCCTCTCTCCACATTCTGTCCTCAGGTGTCTTGGGCAGGCTTTGCACAAGCCCAGAATGTGCCCAGCACTTCCCTGCAGAAACAGCATGAGGGTGTCCTGCCCTGCCTGCCCTGTCACTCTCAGGCACTGTTTCCTGTCCCAGCAGACTCCCATCCTCTTTTGGGGGACCTCCAAGTGTGCAGTTAGTGGTCCGCCCTACATGGACCCAGATGTGGGGTCCCAGGGCACTGCTAGGCCTCCTACCACCGCAGAGGTCCCCCCACCTTCTCTGGACCTCTGTTTTCTTTACCATCTCTCTCTCTACCCACGTCCCCAACACCTGCAGGGCCTGTCACTGCCTCCCAGACTAATCCAGGTCTCAGTTTTTACCCAGGTGAAATTATCAAAGGTAGTTCTCTGCTTCTGGTGGATTCTTAGGCCAATTTCTTTCTCCATCTCCTTATCTGGCTCCCTTAATCCTTGCTCCTCCCCAAGCCAGCAGCATGGGCATTACCTGGGAGCTTGTTACAAATGTGGAATCTTAGACACTGCCCACACCTGCTGAATCAGAGCCTACCTTTTAACAAGAGCCCAAGTGATTTGCATGCACATTACATTTGAGCAGCGTTGCTCTAGAGAAGCCCCCCAAAGCTGTGGCATACATACTCCACCCTGTTCTCCAGCCTTCCAACCTTCCCTACCTCTTACTACACGGAGAGGGTACAGGGAATCCTGACAGGATCCTGCTGTCTCTCAGCTGCCCACCTTTTTCATCCTTTCTTAGTTTCTTCATCCATTCTCTCCTCTCCTTGCACTGGGAAAAGTAAATACCGGGGACCTCTTTGCTCAGTCCCACCTTTTGCATCTCCTGATGTTGCCCCATCTGATCAGTTTGTGTCTTCATCCTCCTCCTTTCCTCTGCTCAGAACTCCCCATTGTTCAAAGAACCCTCCCTTTGTCCCCACCTTCTCCTCCAGCTTGTGTCCCTCCTGTTTCGGAGAGAGTCCACAGGCCCACTCCCCCAAATGATGCCTTCCTTGCCAGCCCCCAGCAAGCCACTCTGGAGCCCTGGTGGTCTGGTCCCCTCCCAGCTCTGCAGCCGTTTTCTCTCCTCTTGTCTCTGGCCTCTGACCTCCCTGCAGTATTGGGCTTCCCGCCCCTGCCCCCCGCAAAGCCATCCTGATGACCAGAGCCCTCTGTCTTTCCTCTCACCCCTCGGAGCGCTTCAGCCCCTCTGTGCCTTGCACCCTTCTCCCTCGGAGACCCGTGCTCCCCCACAGTCTCAGAAGCCACTTTGGGAAAATGATCGAGTGTGGGCCTCCCTCCTACTTCTCTCAGTCCTGAACATCAGCTGGTGAGGACAGAGCTGGGCTTAACACTGTGGGGGGTGAGGGGGGCACCTGCCTCCACTGAGGGTCCCTATCAGGACAGCTCTGTCCCTGGGCTGGGCTACTTCGCCTCCTTATGCCCAGGCCACACCGCCCATTCCCCACAAAGCAGCTCTTCCTCCTGGTTCGCCTGTGTCTGCTGATGACACTTCCTCCTGGTGCCCGCCTGACTTGGGGCCCCAGCACTCAACTCCGATGCTCACCTCTGATACCTCTGTCAGATCTTAAGGATTCTCCCTCCACATCCTTCTCCCTAGGACCACAGTGAACATCTTTAACAAACTTGTTTGTCCTCCCCTGCACCCCACCCTGGCTTGGGGGAGAAATTTACCCCAGTCTAACGACAGCCTCCTCAGTGATCTCCCTTTCCCCAGCTGTCCACCCCTCCCCAACCACCCTCCATCCTCCTGCCACAGTTTTTTAAAGGCATGCCATCACCTGCTTAGAAACTTCCAAATGTCTGCTATGGCTCCTCAAGGAGACATTTAGGGATATTCTGGGCCTTTTGCTGCCTAATCCAAATGTCTCTTGCCAGCCCCCCTGCCATTCCCTTGCTGCGGGAGTCTCTTACTTGCCTGATAGTCTTACTGTTTCTGACATGCGGATCGCACACTCTCGGCTCCCTGCCTTTGCTCCCATCTACTCGCAAGGCCCTCACCTTTGCCACACCTTTCTTCTCTGGGGGGCAACAGGGTCCACGTTCCTTTTCATAATGTTGAAGGGCCTTGGTGTTGCAGATCTTCATGGTTCTGGAAGACTCTTGCCAAGGTAGATTTGGGAATAGTTGCTCAATATTAACCTGGGGGTAATGAAAGGGGAGTCTCTCACCCCAGGAAAAGTGGTACTCAGCTAAGGCCAGTCTGGATGGGCTCCTGACTTGTATGGATTTCTATTCTATTCTAACTATATGGACTAGAAAAGAAACCAAGCAGGGTGGTGTTTGAGGCTTTTGGGTTAGAACTGCTGGACCAAGGGGTAGGGTGATGAGGACGCCAACCAGACTCAGGAGGTGGAAGGCCAGTGAGCAGATTCTCAGCCTTTGGGGTCAAAATAATCATCTCTGCTTTAGATCCAGCAAGTCTGTTTCTTGGAACTTTATGGGTGTTTCTATTTTGCAAATTTTTCCCCTCAAACTGCTGCAGCTTCTCCATGAGGAAGGGATTTAGGGACGTGCTGTGGCTGTGGTCGCAGAGCTGGAGGGGTGATGGTGACAGGCAGAGGAGGCTGGGTCCAAGCCCGCAGAGAACACCAGTCCTTTCTGGCCCAGGCAGAGGCTCACCCCGGACCACCAGCCCAGGGCCTGTGACCTCACCCTTCCCTGTCATGGACATTCATGCTTCCATCCACCGAAAGGGCTCTTATCTCTCCCAGGGTGAGAGAATAAGGAAAGGCTAGAACACGGGCTCAGTCCTCATAGACACCACAGTGTGGCGGTGTGGAACTTGTAAACACTCCATCAGTCTAGAGTGACCTGGGCTGCTAAAGATGCAGGGGCAAGGATGGGGACCGGCACAGGAGGGCCTGAGCCTGGGAAGGGGTGAAGGGGCTCTTGGGCAGAAGGGCCAGCATAGGTAAGACCAGGAGGGCTCAGTGACTGGGTTTGCTGCGCTTGCATCAGAGTGGAAGCTTGCAGTAGCTGCAGCATCATGCTGGTGCCCAGGATGGCACGCTGAGGAGGCTGGAATTTTTCCTGGCCTTAAAACAGTAGTTTTAAAATAGGCATATAGAATTGTGCACCTGAAACCTATGTAATTTTGTTAACCAATGTCACCCCCATGAGCTCAATAAAAATCTTTTTAAAAAATTGGTGGAACTCTTCTGTTTCTCCCTCTCTTTTTCTTCAAAAGGGGATGCAACACCGTTGAAAACAGATCCCAAGTGCTGCATTGGGCAGAAGTTGGGCCGTAGCGCCCCCTGGAGGTCCTAGTGTGTCAGGTCGGCACGTGGATCCACTCCTGATGGGAATTAAAATATAGGAATAAAAAAATTAAAGCATGTATTAAATATGGCTGTTCGAATAATTCCATGAAGAAACAAAAATGACTAGGGTCATCCCAGAGGTGCCCTGGTGGGTATATCCAGCTGTTAGCCTTCCCGTGGACTCCTGAGGTCTCTTCAACTGCTTCAGGAAAAACCTGCACTACAGGTGTTAGTCTTGCCTCTGGATCCATCCCATTCCGCGCATCTCGGCTGAGTTATTCAATCCTGAATAATAGCACCACGGGAGCTGCAGTGGTGGGAACTGTGGCAGGGGAGGTGAGCTGCCTCTTCAGTCTCTGCACTGGAGCAAAGGCTGCATGTCCCCTCGATATTCCTGGCTGTTCACACCCGTACTAATCACAAACCACCTCAAGGACAACCAGACTGAATCCCCACGGAGGAAGAGGAAGGGGACCATTTTTCTTGGTGCAGCAAGAGCTTCACTAGGCTGGCCCCTCTGTTCACCTTCTGGCTTGAAGAGAGGGTCCAGGACCTGCAGGTTTCTATCCAAAAGCTGTAACAGCACCCGGCACTATCCTGGAGCGCTGCCCCTTAGCGACCCACAGGCAGTGGTACAAAACCTGAAATCAAATTATATGTACATTTTTTACTCGTGGGCAATATCCACATTTTCTGAGTGCTGTGGGACCAATAGCAAAGGAAGCCATCACATCTGAAGTAAAGCAGGGGAGGGGTGGGGGTGAGGGGAGTGAAAGGAGTAGGTGGGAGGGGCTGCTGTTCACCTTGTCCCCGATGAGATGGGGAGAGCGCCTGGTAGAGGCCAATTCTCCAAGAGGCTGAGGCTTCAGGAACCCTCATCTGCACCCTTCCAACGCTCTTCAAGAGCTCCTTGCAGTGTGTTCTCATGGTTATGTAGAACTGTGTCTTCGTAATGTTCTAATACTTTTATAATGTATTCACATATTTTTCTTTTTAAAAAATATTTTATTTATTTTTAGTCAGGGGAAAGGAGGGAGAAAGAGAGGGAGAGAAACAGCAATGTGTGGTTGCCTCTCATGTGCCCCCTACTGGGTACCTGGTCTACAACCCTGACTGGGAATCAAACTGGAGACCCTTTGATTCACAACCATGTGCCCTGACTAGGAATCAAACCGGTGACCCTTTGATTCACAGGCCGGCACCCAATCCACTGATCCACACCAGCCAGGGCCCACAACATCTTTTTCTTCTTAAAAATCCTACCCCCATTGTAAAAGCTTCAGGACCCCCAAACCTAGCTCTTCCAGTAGGATCTGGAGTTGGGTAGGAACAGTTCAGGAAAGAGACAATAAAGACCTAAATTAAGGCAGGATGGGGAACAGAAAGATATAACTTAATAGAGAAGAGTTATCACTTCCTGGCCTGCAGCTCTTGTAGATGGGGATTTTTGTTCCTTCTCTATGTTTCTAGAACACTCACAACAGTGCCTAGCACACAAATATTTGTGGAATTAGTACTTGTCTGAAGGGGAGAGGTCAGGGACTCATACTGATTGGGCATGTGGGGTCCCATAGGGTGCCCCAAATAGATGGGCTCAGACACGTGCTATCTGTCACCTGGCTCTGCTCTGCCCTGTCACTCAGGCCTACTCCTGGGATAGATGATGTCAAGGTCTCTTCAATGGCCACTTGGCCAGTTGGGGCCAGGTCCTTGGGATGCAGCGCATGGTGAAAAGAATTTGGGGTCTGGAGATTTATTTAGGCAATATTATTGCCTGATTATTGTAATATTTAATATAGTTAAATATTGAATATTAATTAATTAAATATTCTCATCTAATTCTCCTCAGCTTCAGTTACTTTCTGCATAAGCCTGGGTATTCAGGGCCCAGTGGTATGGTGGTAAGTGTTCAGTAATTGCCTCTGAAAAACTAGACCTGACTTGCAGCATTTGCCAGTTTTCAGGATGCATGTTCCCACCGTGCTGATTTCAAACCACCGATGTCACATTCCTGAGCATGTTGGGAAAGAGGTGCGCGATGGGTTCGCGGAGCCCACGCCAGCTGACTCCACCACACCTCAGCGTGGGTCCCACTGACAGAAGTCTCCCCTTATTGGAAAAACAGTGATGGGCAAAGGGGCCTCATGCTCCGTGCCAGGCTGTGTGCGGGATATCCGTTAACTGGTGAGACCATTTCCTGTGCGGGAAACGTATGCAGATGATCAATTAGACCCCGTGCACAACCTTTACTTCTGGTTTTTCAAAAACAGTTATTTAATTTTTAAATTATGGCATAGCACAGTATTGCGCATGAATACCTCAATAAATTTTTACACATGTATCTCTGTAACCACTACCGAGATTAAGATACAAGCCATTTCCAACATGCCATCTCTGGCACCTCCTCCGCTCTGCGCATGCCCCTCAGAGGAGCCTCCTCTCCTGACTTCTAGTGCCGTAAACTGATTTGTCCCGTTCTTGGAGTTCATGTAAGTGGTATCGTGTGCTGTGTAGTTTTTCAATCATTATATCTGTGAGATGTATCCATGTGGTTAAGAGTAGTTCATTTATTCACATTTGTGCAGTATTTCTACTACATACTTCATTTAAAATATTTTATTTATTTATTTTTAGGGAGAAGGGAAGGGAGGGAGAAAGCAAGGGAGAGAAACCTCGATTGG
>CM052547.1:71172987-71228844 GCA_028533065.1 Trachops cirrhosus
ATGAAGGGGGGATAATAGGACAACTGAAATAGCATAATCAATAAAATATATTTAAAAAAGACAAAAAAAAAAAAAAGACGGAGTAGACCAGCGCTCTCTCTCCACTACGGGAGGACGCAGCAAGAAGGTGGCCATCTGTAAGCTGGGAAGAGAGTTCTCACCAGGAACTGAGTCAGCTGACACCTTGATCTTGGACTTCTCAGCCTCCAGCACTATTAGAAAATAAATTTTTATCGTTTAAGCCACTTGGTCTGTGGTATTTTGCTATGGCAGCCTGAGCAGACTGAGAACATCCAGGGACACACTTTCTCCTAAGGTGAGGCCCTTTCTAGCGGCTACTGTCTATTCTCTCTCTCTCCTCACTGCATGGAAGCATTTGGGATTTGTAAGCATTTGTAAGCATGTTGCCCTGCCTTCAAGCTAATAAGTGGACCTGTTACTGCTTCATGGATGTGGGCAGAAGGCATGAAATTCCTGCATTGGAAACAGAGAAGCACAGCGAGTCGTGAAAGCATCATGTTTGTGTCAGTTCTTCCCGCCCCCCAAGTCCCACAGGGTCAGCGCGGAGGGGCCCTGCAGCGCCTGCGTGCAGTGGGTTTGTGCTGCATCTGAGGAACGTGAGCGTGGGGACTCCGCCTCTCTTATAGAAGGCAATGGCGTGCTCTCTGTCCTGGAGAGAGAGATTACTTCATTCTTCAAGGTTGCTTGCTGCAGACACAACTCTGAGAAATAGTCCAGGCAGCAAACAAAACAGAAAGACTCTCACAGACACAGAGAACATTCTGATGGTTGCCAGGCGGGAGGCAGGTTAGGGGGCTGGATGAAAAAGGCGAAGAGGTTACGAAGTACAAACTGGCAGCTATAAAAATAATCATGGGGCTGTAAAGTGCAGCATGCAGTATATAGTCAGTAATACTGTGATAACTATGTGTGGTGCCAGGTGGGCACTAGACTTACTAGGGTGATGGTTTTATAAGTTGTGTAAATATCTAATCACCATGTTGTAGACCTGAAACTAATAGAATATGGCATGTCAGCTGTAACTTAGAAATAAAAAGAATTATGAAAGAAAAGGGATAATCCGGGCAGAGTGGCCAGGGCCTCATGGTCTTGGCATGCCCCATAACAAGGAACCGTGCTGCGCGGGCCGCGGCGGCTTGCCTCCCTGAGCAATTGGCCCTACACACTGTCGGCTGAATGTGCACAGTCGCACGGGGGCGCCACTCTGCCCGCCACTCCGATTAATCGGATCAGCAGAGTCTGGGCCCAACTCTGTCCAATCTGTCTCATACAGAATTTAATTAAGGCTACTGTCAGTGGAACTCCAAGCAGCAAAATGAGGCCAGACTGAAGTGTTGGCTTCAGCCGTGCCACTTGGGTCCCACACTCAGTCAGCTGTGAGTAAGTCCGAAGGGGCTCGGCACTCCTCATTTCCGACAGCCAGGTTACAGTGTAAAGCCAGGTTGTTATCTGTTAGAATGCTCACAAGTGAGTTGGAGACTAACCTGCTGGTTTTTTGTGACATTGCCAATAATTACAGGAGAAGATAGCTGGGCCAAAGAGCAATTCCCAACCCTAATGCAGAGACATCCCATGGCTCACATCTAAATATACACTCTGAAGGGTCACGTAGAAATATGCACATGTAATTCCAGTTCAGGAGTTAGTGTTAAATCTGATTTGCATCACCATTTCACTGGTTTGGCTAAGCCACATGGGCAGTGTTACCAAACAGTTGCAGCCTTGGTTGCCATATAGGAACCAAGGCCATCTGGTGAGAGGACAAGTACGTGCACTTGACCCAGTCCTCTTGAAACAAATGTTTGTACAATATAGGGGTGGGGGAGGTTCCATATTCAGGAGCTGCCACTGATGGCACAGCGCACAAATAGTTAGGGATGACTGTGCCCACACGAGGCCATCTCTTTCTATGGCATGAGGACAGGACGACAAACCCAGAGGGGTCAGGTTGCCCGCTGCAGCTTGGCTGCAGTGCTGGATGTCAACCATCCCCGTCCCCGCACCTGCTGGCATCTAAGCTGTCTTCTCGCCAGGCCTCCATGGCCACAAAAGCCATGTGTCCCATTCCAGTAGCTCTAACTTTATCTTTTTTCCCATGATTCCCTGTGTGTACCCTGACCTTTCCCACCTGGAAGGGCCAGACGTGAGCGAGACAAAACTGACAAAATTTACAGACCCGTGACATCTCCCACCTTGGCCTGTGTGGGCCAGTGTAAGGGGGCTTGGCAAGTGGTGCACTCAACTAAGTTGTCATCACTTTTATGACCCATGTAAATCCACCAGGAGAATCCAGTGGTAAACCAGAATTACATGTGAGCCCCTCAAGTCCCCTTTTGCCAGGCTGACCCCCGGAAGGTGCACCAACTGGGATGGCCTATGGTTGTTGTTGGGGAGGGGGCACCATGCCTGGAAAGAGTCAAAATCCCCAAATCTTCAAAATAGGTCTATATCACCTTCCACCCGTTTTGTCCTGATAATGACCCAGGAGATGGTTGGGAGGAGGTGACTCTTGTCTGGGGACAGCTGCCTTCAGTGCCACAGGGTCTTGCAGAGGTGTGGGGGTCAAAAGGAGATGGGTAGGCAGTCAGAAGCTGTTCGAGCTTGCTTTTGAAGAAGCCATTCCAGCGCTCAGTAATACGGGGTGCCCGCAGATGGTAGGGAGCAGGGCATGGCCATCGGATGCTTTGACTACTGGCTCATTGTTGGGCGGCTTTTGCAACCAAGGCTGCATCACGGTCAGACTATAGATGGCCTGAAAAGCCGAACACTAGACATGGTTTAGTTACAGGGGCAACAATGGTATGGCCAGAATCTCCTGATCAGACTAGAACAGCAGCACTATACTCTGAAAATGTGCTCCCAGCAGAGAGGCACCAGTGACGGTAGGGCCATAGAAGGGCTCGGAGGTCTGAGGCGGTAGGCTATCCCGAAGCAGGTGATAGCCGCGCCTGTGCAATGTGACCTCTTTACTGCAAGATGGTTGGGAGGTGTCACGAGTCTGGTAAGTAGCAGGGGTTCTGCATCAGAAACGTAGATTCTTTACATCGTGCCCAGTGTGCGGTGATGAATGTGCAGCCACGGTCGGCGCAAGGATCCAGGTGGTGGCGGCGGCTGAATGGGCAGTGCAGGCTGCACCGGCAGCTTGATTCCGGTTGGTCTTATTAGATCCGCTACCACAGGCATCTCCATGAATTACCCCAGCTGTCTGATTGGCAGCTGAATTTGTTTCCACAGCTTGCAGCTCCAAAGGAGAATGTCTTTAATCTGCCCATCTTGCAGACAAGACAGCTAGGGCTTTGGCAGCAGCACAAAAGGCAGTAAAAGTGTACCAGGCTTCATCAGGGAAGGTGTTGGCCAGGACTATTAGCACTGCCCTGAGTTCTGTCCATTGAGCAGAATGACCACGCCTGCATTTTAAACTCTGCACAGCTGTGCTGAGGCTGATTGCGGTCCCCACTGGGTGTCAGTCAGCGCAGCCGAACCACCAGCGAACCAGGCAACACTGAGGGGACCCTCTGTGAATGGAGGGCTTTACTGAGCAGCTTTGCTTCAGGTGATGAAGTGAGGAATGAAGTTTTCCCCAAAGGGATTGCTACCACTCTTTCTAGTAAAACACAGGTAATGTTAGGGCTAGGCCCACTGTGCTCTTGAATATGTGACTAGTAAGGTTTTTTGTGCCCTTCCTTCGATAACCACCAAATCCAAGTTGGTTTTTATCATCCCCATTTGTGGATAGATGGGGGTGTCAGGTTGGAGAGTCACAGGACTGCTATGGGTCAGTAATAGGTTATTTTCCTTTTTATTTTTAAAAAATATTTTATTAATTTATTTTTAGAGAGAGGGGAAAGGAAGGAGAGAGAGAGGGAAACATGACGTGTGGTTGCCTCTCACACGCTCCCAACTGGGGGCCTGGCCTGCAACCCAGGCATCTGCCCTGACTGGGAGTCCAAGCAGTGACCCTTTGGTCAACAGGTCAGCACTCAGTCCACTGAGCCACACCAGCCAGGGCAGGTTACATTCGTTCCATTTTTAAAAGGGACTATGTCCACATGCCTGGGTTGCAGCTGGGTCCCCAGCTGGGGGTGTGCGGGGTGGGGGCAGCCTAATAACGTGGCTCTAGTACATCGATGGTTTTCCTCCCTCCCTTCCCCTTTCTCTAAAAATAAATAAATAAATAAATAAATAAATAAATAAATAAATAAATAAATCCTTAAAAAGGGGACTACGTCCGACAGATGGCGCTGTTGTGCTGAAAATGGCCTCACTGTAGCTCTTGAGTCTGTTTCTCCCATTATGTTTCTCCTCTTGGAAGCCTATATGGTTTCTTCTGGACAATCCCAGAGGTTTCAGGAATCACCTCTGTACGCGCCACAGTCTCTGAATGGGCGAATTCCCCCTGACCCTTATGAACGTTTACAGTACAAGCCTGGACAAACATCAATACCAGTTATACTTTCAGCCGTGGCAGCCCCAATGACGGTGCAGCACACGGAATTGGTCCTGAGGACCCACTTACAGCTCCACTTTAATTTCCCTTTCCTACTGAAAAATTTGTTCAAAGCCCATCAGTTGAAGTTGGGTGATTTTCTTTTAACCTTATGGGAAAACAAACCAAGGAGTTCAGTGTGTACAGATCAGGAGCTATGGCAACAGCTACAGATCAAGCTATTCCAGAAGGGAGAGCAGGGAGCTCTGAGTCTAGGAGGCTAGTCCCAGGGAAGGGGGGCGGGTGTGGGGAGGGGGCAGCTGGGAGGCTTTTATTTCCTCTTGGCCTCTGGCTTCAGGATTGGTACACCACTGCATTCTCCCCCTCCCTCTTCCGTTCCAGTACAGAGAGAACCCAAGACCATCACCCACCCCGCCCCACCCTCACCGCATTCCTTGGTGATTTCAGCCACCCCTGCCTGCTGGGAAGATAGTGACATGGGTACTTGGGTCCTACAGAGCTATAAACATTTGAGGCCTTCACCACCATGAAAATTCCTGACATACGCCACTTTTTTTCAAAGCAGTGGAGGGTGGGATAGTGAGGGGAGAGAGATGGGAAAGTACAGAGGGAGAGAATAGGTCTGTGCAAATAAGCAAGACTTTTGTCCGCTATGGGTTTGAATGGCCACTTGTAGGGCTCAAGCAAATAAACTGGCAATGTTTTGGGTTTATCTAAAGCTCTATTTCAAACACCCTGACTAATACCATTTTATTTGGCTTTCAGGACTCTTTGATTCGGCAGCCACATCCCTATTGCCCTTTGGGTGGGGCTGTGGGGCTTGCTGCCCTGTTCTTATAGTATCCCCTCCACTTTTGGCATGGAGGAGTGAGCAGGAACAAAGCACTGTTCAGGTGGCCTGTTTGTGTCTTGCTTCTCACTGCTTGGCCTCACTAACAGGTAGAACAGTGTGAGACCCTCTCTCTAGCCACTCTTGGCCTGCTGCCCACCATTTGGAAGATTCACTAACATGTGCCAGGGGTCTTTTCATATCTCCTGATCAGAGATATCCACAGGGCCCTGTCCTCGCTGTTCCAGAAAACACATCTCTGTCAGAGGCACATCCTCACTGCCAAATTGCTAGGGTCTGGCATTTGAGTTAACCCTCCTGATAAGTGAAATAATTATTCTCTTACTATTTCATGGATGCTGGCCAAGATGAGATGTCTGGGTCAGAGACAAAGGACTTTATTATTTATGGCACAGCAAGCAACACAGCATAACGTTTACATTGTGTTCCTTTCCCCCACATCCCACAGGGGCAATGTGGAGAGCCCAGTAGATGCTGCACATGCAGTGGGTTTGTGTTGCTTCTGAGGAACGTGGAGTTTGGGGAACCCACCTCTTTTATAGCAGGAAATAAGCAAGCTTGCTCTTAGCACTAGAGGGATATATTAGTTCATCTCTCAAGGTTGCTAACCACAAATACAAGTCAGAGAGATGGAGTGGACAAAGAGCAGTTAGGACCTTGCTCTTAGCACACCCAGCAACAATGTGCAGGGATACTCAGGGCCCATGGCCAGTTGCCTTTCCCAATAGTTCCTTCCCCATGACCACTTCTGGGTCATGCCAGACTCTTCTTTAAAAGTCCTATGTCTCAGTCCTGATGTCCAAACTAAATGATGGCAGAAAAAAAAAAAAAAAACAAAGAAAAGAGAAATCCAAACTCTTTTAAGGTCACAGATGCAAACTACTTAAGCCAGTGTTAGCTGATCAAAAAGACTAGTATACTTGCCCTGGCTGGTATGACTCAGTCATTGAGTGCCAGCCTGTGAACCAAAGGGTCACTGGTTTGATTCCCAGTCAGGGTACATACCTGGGTTTCAGGCCAGATCCCCAATGGGAGGCATGTGAGAGGCAACCACACATTGATGTTTCTCTCCCTCTCTTTCTCCCTCCCTTCCCCTCGCTCTAAAAATAAGTAAATAAAATCTTCAAAAAAATTCCCTCTTAAAAAAAAACAGAAGGAACAGATATGGCTGGGACTGTTCTTTCTCCTCCTTTCCAGCTCTGAATGCAGAAGCAATGTCCAGAGCTGCAGCAGCCATATGGTTAGTATGAGGCACCAAGGACAAGCGTCTCAGACAACACACTAGGCTGGAAGAGTGAAAAGTTAGAGAGCGTAGATCTCAAGGGACATCTCCAAGCAGCTAAGACAACCCCAGGAATTCCTTACCTTGAGAAGCAAAGGGAAAAAACCCCACCAACCCTTACCTTTTTAATGATTTTTCTGTTTATTGCAGCAGAACACATTCATAACTGAAACATACACATGGGCACAGGTTCTTCAGGGGACAAAACCTTCTGTCATTTTGTTTTTAGGAATGTCACTTGTCAAATGCATGTGACTAGAATTTTATAAATCAGTCTGAAATTTCCCTTTAGTCACACTTACATGCTTGAAGTAAGTTCTGTCTCCACTAACAGTGCTGCTCAGGGGAGTTAAGGCTCAGGACACCCTCTTAAAGAAACAACTCTCTGAGCAAAGAACAAGACCACATGGGGCAAAAAAACAAAAACCAAAATCAAAACAAATAAAAAAAACAAACCCAAAACCTAAAAACCAAAAAACAATGAGGAGACTTGATTAATGCCAAGTAACTGGGCAGACTAAGATTGAAGGAAAAACCAGACACACGCACTTTCTCCCATGAATTGTGTTGTGTGTTCAATTACGCCTTTACTACCTGCCATATGAATGTTCAGCAAGTATTGGTTAAAAGAATTACAAACAGGTAGACACATTAAGACAGTTTCCCCAGCATTGGTTCTCAACTTGTTATTCAATTCAGGTCTTTGTTTGATAAACATTTTATAAGAGGGTACCCCAGAAACCCAGAATTCTCTTCTGGAGGGTGGGCCTCTTATAGTACAGGCTCCCAGCTAGGTTAGTGTTCTAGGAACCCATCTGTATTAGTATACCAGCGGGTGTTGTTGTGAGAGGCTGCATTCAGCCTCAGTAAGTTTTTTTGAAGACTCTTTTAATGCATTTGCACACTTCATGATGGGTGATTTATGAGCACACCTGCCCACACGGTGCTGAGTATTCCCGCAGATTTTGACCCAAAACAGTGTGACCCCTATGCCTCATCCTCCCTAGTCAACAGATCTCACCCTGAGCGAC
The DNA here is from genome assembly GCA_028533065.1 of Trachops cirrhosus. Lineage (NCBI taxonomy): Eukaryota > Metazoa > Chordata > Mammalia > Chiroptera > Phyllostomidae > Trachops > Trachops cirrhosus. The sequence goes on from CM052547.1 coordinate 71,180,619, forward strand.
TTTTGTTTTGTTTCCCCAGATGAAAAAAGTCCTTACAAGGAGACATTTTGCAGATGTGGAAGAGGTGAAGCAAAAAATAGCAGAAGCACTAAAAGGCATCAGAATCCGTAAGCTCCCTGGTAGTGGCAGGGAGCATGAACATTGACTTTTTTGTTTTCAGCTATATTGCATCAAATGGAGAATACTTCAAAGGTGACTGAAGTATAAACATGTAATAATAAATACACAATCTTTAATAAATAAAGTCTGGCTTGTGGGGGGGGGTCCTTCCTTGTAAAATCCCATAGTCTTCTTTAATGTTATTTTAAGGTTTCAACATAAATTAAATATGGTGACTGAAAATAACGCAATAAACAGAGTGGTTGTGTGTCAGCCTCCGAAGGAGGGAGTAAGTACATAAGGATAAAAGAGAGGGATGGAGAGTAGCGGGCAAGGGTGTTGGGTGGAGCAAGAGAGAACAATTCAGGGTCCTAGGACAGGCCGGAAGTCAGGATGCTCGGACCGCGCAGACTTCCGGCGTCACTTCCCTTAGCGACTTCCGGCAAGGAACATGGCGGCTCTCAGCTGTGTCCGTTGGTTGACCCGGGTGAGGCCTGGGAGCGGGTCGCCCGGGGGCGGGCTGGGATTTGGCGGGCTTTTAGTTGGCTCACTGCAGAACTCCAGACCCTACCTCACAGGCTTGTGTGTGTCTGTCGCAGGCGCTGGTCGCCGCCCCGACCCCCGGGGCATGGAGGGGCCTGTGCACCTCCGCCGTGGCGCACGCCACCTCGCGCGTCCAGGTAAGAGCAAGGCCCGCTCGGGTCTCGCCCATTCCCCCCACCCCTCCTCCCCAGCCTCTACCTCCACCCCCCACCCCCCGCCCCGACTCCTGCTCCCACTCCAGCTCTAGCTCTGATGGCCCCGGTCGCAGGCTGAGGACGTGAGCGTGGAGGGCGCCTTTCCCGTGACCATGGTGCCAGGAGACGGCGTCGGGCCTGAACTGATGCATGCTGTCAAGGAGGTGTTCAAGGCAAGTGGCCTGGGGGAATCAGCCGGCAGGGACCATGGGGTGGGCTCTAAAGAACTTACTTGATCATGACCCTGTAATTTTTGGGACCTGTCCCTGAAGGCTGCCTGTGTCCCAGTGGAGTTCCAGGAGCATTACCTGAGTGAGGTGCAGAATATGGCTTCTGAGGAGAAGCTGGAGCAAGTTCTGAGTTCCATGAAAGAGAACAAGGTGGCCCTCATTGGTATGTGTGCCCCCTTGCCGACGTGCCATGTTAAATCAAATGAACAAACGTTCATGAAGCTTCCCTGCACACGTACTAATACATGAATTCCCCTGAGCTCCTGGCCATTTGTTCCCACTAGTTGGGAGCACAGGAGTTGAGAGATCATGTGGACTGTTTGTGCAGGAAGGCTCCAAGAATTGCCACTTTGTCATGAGTGTACACCATGGGTCCTCAAGTCCTGTTACTTGTGTTTCTAGACCGCCACTTCTAGCCACCTCTTTTCTCTCTTCCCCCTGGTTCCCTACTTCACTCCTCTCATTAGATTTTTTTGGTTTCCAGTTCTGTCCCTGCAGTCCATCTTCTACATCTCTTCTGGGAAGACCAGTGTGACTTTGCCATGCCCAGTCTTAGCACAGGAAAGTTAGTTCTTTATACGGTGACTCTCAGCTTTTCTGGCCCATTTCCACAGCACTTGTTCTGTGCTGTGGTCACACTAGGCTGTGTTAGTTTCCAAATACAGGTGCTATCTTAAATTGTGCTGTTTCTTCTGCCCAGAACGTTCTAATGCTCTCTGTCAGAATCCTCCTCACTCACTATATTAGTTTCCTAGGTGTGTTGTAACCGATTACCACAGGGCTGGTGCCTTAAAATAACAGAAATTTATTCTTTCACTGTTCTGGAGGCCAGAATTCCAAAATTAAGGTCTTGGCAAGGTTCTCTCTGAAGGCTCTGGGGAGAGACCTTCCTTGGCTCTTCCAGATAGATCCTGGTGGCACCTGGGGGCTCCAGGAGTTCTTTGGCTTGTAGATGCATCACTCCACTCTCTGTCCCTGTTTTCATGTGGCTTTCTCCTCTCTTTGCCTGTGTATCTATTTCTGCTGCTTGTCTTGTATGAGGGCTTGCCATTGGATTTTGGGCCCACCCTAATCCAGCTTGATTTCATCCCAGGATCCTTAATTATATCTGCAAACACTATTTTCCTAACTGAGGTCTTGTTTACAGGTTCTTGGGGTTGAGGTATGAATATTATCATTTTGGGGGTCACTATTTGATCTGCTGCACTCAACCAAAGATCTGGCCGAAGTGCCAGCTGTTCTCCTGATATTACTAGAGGGCTTCTGTGTATGTCATTTTTTAAAAATCATGTCCTTTATAGTGTCTGTCTTCCCTATTGCATTGTTTGCCTCTTGGGGACAGGAGTTGTGTGTTGAGTTTTTGGTTGATATCTCTAGTACTTTACACATAGTGGATGGAAATCCACACAGTGGATTTCTTTTTGGTTGAAAAAAAAATCTCAAATAGATAGACACAGAAACATCAAGAAAGGTCAAAGATCCCCTAGCATTGTTTCTCAACATATTAAACCCAGGCTTTGTGATAACTTGAAAAAAATCTTTTGTCCTCCTTTTAGGTCATTTTGAGTTTTCAACCTAAATATGGTGACTGAAAATGAAACAGTAGACAAAATGTTTCTGGTTTTAACTGCACTATTCTTCTTTGCCGCTTGCCTCTAGAGGAGTGTAATGGTCACTGGTGGGGAGTGGGCTAGGGGAGTCTGGGTTACATGATGTCACTGAGGGGACTGGACACTGATCTGGGTTCCCTTGGGCTTGGCTTGTGTCTGACATTTTCTGCTCCTGCAACTTTGTTTATACAGGAAAGATTCACACCCCGATGGAATATAAGGGGGAACTAGCCTCCTACGATATGCGACTGAGGTAGGTGGCGGGGGACCGTGGGTCAGAGGGAGTACTGGGGCACCAGGCCCAGTGCTGATGGCTCTGCCCCACTCCCAGGCGTAAGCTGGACTTGTTTGCCAATGTAGTCCACGTGAAGTCACTTCCTGGGTACATGACTCGACACAACAATCTAGATCTGGTGATCATTCGAGAGCAGACAGAAGGGGAGTACAGCTCTCTGGAACACGAGGTGATGCCCTAGAAATTGGGGAGGAGGGGTGAAGGTGGAGAGGCAGAGCTCCTTTCCAGAGTCACTCAGCTGTTTCTCTCTTCTTACCCAGAGCGCAAGGGGCGTGATTGAGTGCTTAAAGATTGTCACTCGAACCAAATCTCAGCGGATTGCCAAGTTCGCTTTCGATTATGCTACCAAGAAGGGGCGGAACAAGGTCACGGCTGTCCACAAGGCCAACATCATGTGAGGGACATGGCTTTGTGTGGGGTAGGTCCCCTGTGAAGATAGTCCCCTGTACTCTCTTGACTGAACCTGTTTCCTTTGGCTCATGGACAGGAAACTTGGGGATGGGTTGTTCCTGCAGTGCTGTGAGGAAGTTGCTGAACTGTACCCCAAGATCAAGTTTGAGACGATGATTATAGACAACTGCTGCATGCAGGTAAGGCCCTCCCCACATCTGCGTCTCACAGTGCTGAGGGAGGGCGGTGGAATTTATTTCGCCTCTGTGCCCACATTTTCCCCTCCAGCTGGTGCAGAATCCTTACCAGTTTGATGTGCTGGTGATGCCTAATCTCTATGGGAACATTATTGACAATCTGGCTGCTGGCCTGGTCGGGGGAGCTGGTGTGGTACCTGGGGAGAGCTACAGTGCAGAGTACGCAGTTTTTGAGATGGTGAGTGAGGTCACCTCCTCTCTTAGCCCTCTGTATACCCTTCTGACCTCAGGTCCCCTGATAGCTCCCCACATGCCTCTTTTCAGTGTTCCTAGCCTGACCTCTCTCTTCCGTGATGCTCTCCCCTGATCTTAGTTTCTGTATGTCTGCTCCCAGTGACTCGGGCCTGCCCCTCTCTCCACAGGGTGCCCGGCACCCATTCGCCCAGGCAGTGGGCAGGAATATAGCCAACCCCACAGCCATGCTGCTCTCGGCTTCCAACATGCTGAAGCACCTGAAGTAGGTTATGGTGGCCTGGGGGAGGAGGCTGGGTGTTGTGAGGGGAGCACAGGTGGGGAAATTGGGGCCCAGGAGAGGGAATCTCATTTCTTTCTGTCCACATTGACAGTCTAGAGTATCACTCCAACATGATTGCAGAGGCGGTGAAGAAGGTGATCAAAGTTGGCAAGGTGAGTTTAGAAAGGCCATGGGGTTCAAGGCCTCAGCACTGCTCTCTGGGAAACCTGAACTGGGGTCTCCTTTCCCTCTAGGGTCCCAGAACATCTGCTCTCTGATCTTGCCGTCCGTCTCAGGGCTGCTCTTCGCCTCCATTCTCTTGGCTGTTTCATCCTCTTGATCTCTTGCCTTTTAGTTCCCATGTGCTATTCCCTCTTTCTGCTCCATCTATTAAGGGGTGTCAGACTCATTTTCACCAGGGGCCATGTCAGCCTCGTGGTTGCCTTCAAGGGGCTGAATGTAATTTTAGGACTGTATCATGTAACTACTCCTTAACTAGGGGCAAGGAGCTTGGCGCTGCCGCCGGGTAGAAACAAGGGGCTGCGCCGCATAAAACAAGGTCAGCCCTCGAGCCTCGTGTTTGCCACTTGTGATCTGTTGGTGCTTTTATGGGCCATCTTAATGCTGAACTTGCAACTCTCTATCTGGGGGGACAGCATGGGGGATGGAGGAGCAGAGGGAGATAGCAGGCAGGATGAGGCAGGGGTGTCGGTCTTCTCCACCCTGGAAGCCCATCCTCATTTGCATTCTCCTGCCATTTTCTTTCCTCCCACTTGGTCTGTCTCCTTATTTCCTCAAGGCATCTTCATCCTTTTTCCAGCCTGCATGTCCCATCTTACATCCTGTTCAGCTTCCCATTCATTCTGTCCAGACTGTAGCATAGCTTTAATAGTGGCTCTGGCCCTCAGGAGTCCATGTTTTTCCAAACCTGGCAGCCTCCTTTATTTCTGCTGCATGCCTTCTTTCTGGCCTTGTCACCCTTTCCGGGACTTCCATTTCCATCACAACGCCCTACCCCCCTTCATGGGCTCTCTTCTCTTCTTCCCCACGGCTGTTGCCTGTGGTGGATGTAGGTGCGGACACGCGACATGGGCGGCTACAGCACCACAACGGACTTCATCAAGTCTGTCATCGGCCACCTGCACCCATACGGGGCCTAGAGCCCTTTATTCCCTCCAACCTCATGAGGACCATACTACCTACACTCCCCTTCCGTACAGTGGACCAGAGAAGAGCCCTTAAACCTCTAGACCATAACCACCTTCTGGGCAGAGCCTAGGTTGTCCCGGGGCTGGCTTCCTTAGGGAACTGATTGGGTGTGGGGAGGGCTAGGGGCAGGCCCAGGCCACAGGGATGATGACAGTTCTCCCCTGCAGGTTCGAACTCCTGACATGGGTGGCTATGCCACCTGCCAAGACTACACTGAGGCTGTCATTGATGCCCTTTCCCACGCACATCCACAGAAAGGTGTCTAATAAAACATGTACATCAAGTCTTGTGAATTTGTTTTTATTGGGATATAAGGGGTGGGTCACTGGAGGGTACTGTCCATTCTAATCTTCCTGGGAGAGCTTTTGGAGCTTTTTCTTTTTCTTGGAGCTGCTGCTCTTGCTACCAGCAGCTTCTTCAGGTCCACTGCTGAGTGGCTCCTCTTTGGAAGAAAATTTCCTCTTTTTCTTGGGGACACTCCTGTTTCCTGCCTCTTCAAGGTCACTAACTGGTTCCTCCTTGGAGAAAGATTTCTTCCTCTTGGGGAGATTCCCACTGCCAGCTGTCTCAAGATCACTACTAACCAGCTCCTCCTTGGAAAAAGATTTCTTTTTCTTTGGTTTGGATAAAGGAACAGGTGGGTCTTCCATTCCATTCTCCTGAGGAGCCGCATCCTGGAGCTTTTGCTTTTTCTTCTTTTTGGGTTTTTCACTGGTCTCCTAAAGAGGGAAATAGGTATGAAACAGTGTTGCCGCCCAGTGTATGAGCACCCCACCCCACCAACCACCCCACGGAATTCCAGCAAGAAAGTAGGGCAGAAAAACTGGAAATGCTGTTGACTTGCCCAATGTATCTGGGATGACGGTTTGTAGCTGTTAAATAACTTAAGAGAAAAACCCACCATGCTGATCACGATAGAGCCACCACACCGAGTGCCAGAGAGTACCCTGAAACACTAGATGACAAACCAGGCAGTAACAAAAACCCCAGGGAAGATTTTAACCTAAGGTTAGAGACTTCCCTGCCCCCGCACCCACCCCCACTATGAAGAGCTACCATCTCCAGACGCACGGCCCAAGGACAGCAGGGATTCACACTGCCCCTGGTTGAGGACTCCTGGGAGGCAGCCGAGGACAGAACACACTTGCCCAGGGAACCGGTGTGTGCTACAACCAGCTCTCTGGGCTCTTGGACAAGTTCTCTCAGCACCTATCTCCTTCCTATAGAATCAAGAGGCAGTGTGAGAGGTTGCAGGTCCTTGCTGCAGTGCAAAGGCCTGGACTCACATCCTTTGTCCTGTTGAAAACTACAGCCCAGGACCTTCACTTTGGGCCGATCTGCCTACTGACCTCACACTCCTCTGGTGCACTGCTGTTTTCTGAAGATGCGAGGGCAATTGCAGCCAGCCGTTTCTTTTCCTTCTTCAAGCGTTTTCTCTCCTGTTTCTCCAGCTTCCTAGTAATCTCAGCAGCCGCTTCCTCTGCCTAGCCAAAGAAAAGTGCTGAAAAGGCTCTGAAGACCCCTGGCCTTTCAGGCCTCTCTCCTGGCTTTATTGGATCAGGCTCATTAAATCAGTTTTTTGCCTCCACTCTACAAGGTCAGGCTGAGACAGTTCATCACCTCCAACACTCAGCTATGGTTTTCCCCTTATCCAGCAAAACCCAAACTGACCTGAACCATCGCCTCCTTCATGACCTCGCGATTTTTTCGTGGAAGCACTCCAGTCTCATAGAAGGATAGCCGCTCCTCCACTTGTTCTCGAAGCTTCTCCCCAAATACACTTGTGGGTACCTCTGGATGTGTGTGTGTGGGTAAACAAAGCCTGTCAGCTCCTAAAGGGACAAACGACTCCACACCCCCAGGGTTTCCTCTGCCCTCAGCTTCACTCAGACCCAAAGTCTCAACACTCACTAGGTGAACTGCTGTTGACGAAAAATGTTACCATCATTGTAGAAGCTGCTAAGGCATTCAGCCCCCACTCCCAACTGCCAACTCCCCTAGCCATACCAGAGAAGCAATCAATTCGTGAGGCAATACTGCATTTGTTTGCCAGGTAACGGGAGATGCGGCCTTTGTTCTTGGCAGCTGCTCGGCCAATGAAAGTGGAGTGGAAAATAAGTCCATATTTTGGGGTGTTACCCCTTGTCTTCAAGGCTCTGGGAGAAGAATATTCAGTGGAAAGTTTAAGATCAGAAACTTCAACCCTACTAACCAAGGCAACTCCTCCCCAACCCCCAGTCTCTGGAGTGAGCCTCAGGCTGGGCTGGGTCTCTATCCCATCTCATGCCAACCCACAGCTCCCAGAAGCAGAGGGAAGGCATCCAATGTCGCTGACCTGGAAACTTGATCCCTTTGCTGGGCCCTGGGAATCACTCAGACACCAGGGCTGGCCATCACCCCCATAGCAGAGGCCTGTATAGGTCAGGATGCCCTGGTCAGCCATCACTGTGATCCCCAAACAAGCAGTGGGCACCAGAAGTGGTACCTGAGTGCGGGCAGGTGCCCTCACTGGTACCTGAACAGGGCCTTTTCAGCCCCAAGGATCTGCACTGTGGATGCTGGATACTTGGCCAGGTTGGTGAGGCTGCCAGCATGAGCAATGAGACGCGCACCTACCTGGAGAATGATTCAAGGAATTAGTCACAGAAACTCAATTCGCCAACCCACGAACTGCACAATCCTGCTTCACCTCTCCCCATCAAGTGCATGTGGGGAAAACGTAGTGGGTCAGGAAATACAGCAGTATGGAAATACATGGTACCGTTCCTTACTCCCCCAGTTTTGTTTCCCATGACGCACCGCTTCCCCAATCAGGGCCGACAGGCTGGGGGCCACTTGGCTCATCTTGGACCGCAGGTAAGTGTGCAGGCTCTGGCGGTACTCTGACAAAGACACCACCCGGCTGGAGAAGCTCTCGATGTTTATCAAGTCAATGGCCGATATGTCCATGCCTGAAGGACACACAGGGTATGAATGTGGGAGCCAGATATCCAGAGTCCGGAACCTTATTTACGTTGCCAGGCACTGTACTGACCCATGGAGGCCCGTGAGGCATCCAGAATAGCCTTAGCCTTGGCCCCATCCATTGTCATCTCCTCCAGCTTCTCCAACTTTTCTTCATTCAGCTCCCTTCGGTTTCCAATGAACTGAGCAAGGCGGCAGTAAGTAGCATTGTCATTGATGATCTTCACCAGCTCGGGAAAGTGATATCCATACCACTCCCTGCAAAGAGCCACAATGACTCCCTGGCCCTGCTGCCACATCTCAAAGCTACAGCCTCAGCTCTCCCCACACCTCCTCAACTCCATGTCCCCCCATTCACAATACAGACCAGGCAAAGGGCCTGGGCTGAGGTGTATATGGGGTGGGTTTACTCTGCCTCCTCTTTCTGTACAGGCAGGTAAGAACACAGCCTGTGGTAAGCATCGGGAGGCCCGGTCCCACCCCCTTTTGTTCTCCCCACAGGAGCCAGTCATCACCTCAGGATTCAAAATTAGCTAACCCACAGGCCACAGACCCCATCCTCAAGGGTTGCCCCTGCACTTTACCTGACACGCATGGAGAAAGTATTGATGTCCTTATCCAGCTGGTCCAGGAGGCTAATGGACTGTATAATCATATTGTCCACCCGGTTCACATTGAACTTAACTTTGGCACGAGAGTAACTGTGTCCCAGCCCCAGTTGGGCTTTACAAGCTGATAGATCGGTCAGGCCCTTCACCAAGTTGTGGAAGTGCAGACGAACTCCTGGAGGAGGGTAAGACTATGAGCAAGGAAAGGTCTGAGCTTGCTCCTGCACCCACAGGCTCCAAACAAGGACAGCTCCCCAGAAACAACCTTAAGCACCCTAATGTTTCCAGAACCCTCCCAAAAGATGCCAAGAATGGCATGAATATTAGTTAACAGATGATGATCTCACCTCGAAGGATCTCAGCTATCACGCCTCCAGTCTGGCAATTGTACCCTAATTCCTCTTGTATAGCAGCACCAATCTTGGGGTCCCCAACCCCCAAGAGTACTTTCTTCTTTTTGGCTGGCAGGTGAGTCTCCAAGAACAGGCGGAGGTCCTCATGAACAACACCTCAGGACAAAAAAAAACAGCTCCCACTAATAGACTGAAAGATGCTCACATCATAAAAAGGATCCTGTCCCTTCAACTGCTGATTATGGTACAGACCAACTGGTCCAGCAGAGCATGCTGGGATGGCATGCCTAGACACCCTCCCTCCTCAGGCTTTGCTCAGAGACATGGAGACATCAGTGACTGCACTCAGGGGATTGACAGACTCAAGTCATCACTGCAAAGCCTGCACAAACCATGGGAGAAACAGCACTCAGGTCCAATATATCAAGCATGGAATGCATAATTAAAAGCTTAAAGTATAACCTGAGCACTATGAAATTACTTAGCACCCGATTTGCTTCCTGGGGCCAGTCTTTTTTCTTGGTTTTTACGTATCAATATCGCTCTTTCCAATCAACTGAACCAAGTAGCAGAGAACCACACGTGATTGGGGTTAGCACTGAACCAGTCCCTCCTGCCGGTTTTCATTGACTCACAACTCATTTATTACTTGTGCCCACAAGGTAAGACTGCATGATGGACTGTGTGCTTTAAACACAACGGCTCATCTTCCTGAAATACTTAAGAGGTGGCCCACTCACCTTCAGACACAGAGTTAGCATTTTCCAAGGCAACCTGGGATGAGGCAAAGGGACAAAAGGCCACGAGACGAACAATGTTGTGGAACTTTCCCAGATTGAGCACGCACTCCTCCACCTAGGGGGCAGAAAAGAGGATAAGATGTCTTTCTTCCCTCTCTTTTGCCCCTACAGCGGTTCTCAGCCCTGGGCACACATAACAACAAACTGAACGCTAAAAATGAGCCTATAATGGGCCTTAAATCTAGGTTCCAATTCGCCGGACAGAAGGCTTCTAAATGATTCTAACACGATTCTAATCGTAAACGTAGGTAAGGACCCCCGGCTCTGGAGTTTCTGGGCCCAGCGCACACCCCAACGCGTGAGGCCGGCCACGTGGGAGGGCGCGATGCATGCTGGGGTCGGTGCGGCCGGCGAGACCACCACTGCCACCCACCTGAGGCTGCAGCAGGCTGATCTCCTCCACTTCCTTCAGCGCCAGCAGCGCGTAGCCGACCGCGTGCTCGAACAGCACGTGCAGCAGCACCTGGAAAGGGAGCCAGGGCACCAGAGTCAGCGCGGTCCCCGCCTTTGCCCGGCCCCACTCCCAGGGCGGGCCCGGCTGCGGCTCCGGCTCCGGTCAGGGCTGCGGCCCGAACCTAGGCCCAACTCCGGCTTTGGCCTAGCTCGCACCCCACAACCTTTCCTCACCATGGCGCCCGCTCCTGGCCCAGCTCGCAATGCGGCTAGCGGGCTCTGGCGCGCGGAACCTGACACCGGAGGCCACGCCCTCCGCACCGCTGGCCAATCAGAGGTCGGGGACGAAACCTTTCAGAGCCTCCGGAACAGACTGCGGCGTGGTATCGTCCGGCGGGCTGAGGGGGTGGTGCGAGCGCCGGCGGGCTGACCTCTTCCGGTCTCTGCTGCTGCGCGGGCCCGCCGGTTTGCCGGGGTGCGCGGGCTGGGGCCGAGTCCTGCTGGCAGCATGACAGCTTAGGAAAATGCTTTTCTGAATAGTCCAGTTCCTCATGTTCTCATCATATAAATTACGGGCCACAGAGTTAGGTGAAAACCGGCCGGGAGGCCCTGCACGGGCTGAGGTGATCATCCCCAGGCTGGAAATGGGTGTCGAGCCCGCTTTCCGCAGCGCGGGTGACTGTGGGCTCCCCCGTCCTACCCCCACCCCTAGGACCCCTTCGTCCCCGCCTCCCACTGGGGGCCGACCCCGCAGGAGTCCGGAGCCGTGCGTCCTTTCGTCTTCTCTGCTACGGAAGTGTGGCCTGGAGCGTGCTGGCGCAGACCCTGAGGAAACGTCACTCCTGGTGGATGGTTTTGTGCTTTAAAATTGTATTTTGTGTATATCCTTTCCTAAAATGAGGATGGCAGGCGATAAGGTAGAAAAGAAAGACGACCCCACCTTTTCCTAGGTAGGGTGCTCCTTCCCCTTGAGCTCCTTTTGCGGGAACACGTGTTGCTTGCCTTGCTGAAGAGCCCTTAAATATTAACGCCCAGTTAGCTCCAAGAGAATAGGAGCTGCTGCCGTGTGCACGAGGGTGGCTTTTGGATACTCAGGCGACTTTTGAGTTACCTTTGCTTTTAATAGTTGATATTAAAACTTGGTTATCCTAAAGTAGTATGAATGCCGGTAAATTAAAAAAAAGTCATTTTAAGGTTTTTTTTTAAGTAACAAGTTTAATACATTTTATTTTCTTCTTAAGCAAGTCTGTTATTTGACAAAATCCAAGTACTGAGCTCGCTCCTAAAGCCTATTATGTTAAACTTAAAAATATGTTGGTAAATCTTAAAATTTCATAATGTCAATATTGCTTGTGAACATTTTGTTACATATATCCACTTAGTCATGAGTCTAAATCAGTTATTCCATTTCATATTTTAAAATAGAATTGCAAAATTATAATGTTAAATTTTCTTAAAGGTTAAAAATACCAGAGTAAATAGATGGTTTCAAAATGTAATGGAGAATATTAATGCTATGACTTTGATTTAGTTCATTACTTTTATACTTAATTCTAAATATTCCTAAGGTTACAGGTGCTTATCTGCTAAGGCAGGGATTTTCAAAGAAGTCAGAATCCATTAGTGGATTGCAGAATTAGTTTAGAGATAGGATGAAAGAGAATAGGAAATAATAGTATGTCACATGGAGTAAGGGATATTCATCTGTAAAACTTATCTCAGCTAAACATACATGTTATATGTTTAAATATATATGTATATATATTTTTATTTGTTTTTCTGCATTAAATACAAAAAGCCTGAGAGTTACTGAGCTAAAAGCTACCCACAGTCACATTTTGGGCAGATAAATCTGCACCTGAGTCTGAAAGCACGCGAGCGACGAGCACCGATGTCCCAGGGAAGGAGAAGATGGATGTCACAGCTCAAGCAGAGATAGAACTACAGTCATATCTCAGTGCTCATTGGCTTCAGAACTTGTCAAACCCTGTACTCATCACCTTTTGACAAGAAAAAAAATGTTTCAGCACTCAGCACTTGCTCAGGACTCGTTGCACTTGCTAGAATTTGAGTCACAGCTCAAGAGAAAATGCTTCATTGTTTGGTACTTGTCGGTTTTGACACTTGTCACAAGCAGCAGAACGAATTAATGGTGACAAGTCCCGATGTACCACTGTGATTTGCTCTTCCCTCACCTTTTGTTCTGTTCCGGCACTTGAAATGCCATCCACATTTGGGAGGGCCAGTTCACCAGTTCAGTGCCTGTTGCATGCCAGGTATCTTTCTAGATGCAGGATACAGTAGTGAGCAAACCCAGTCAGTGCCATCAGGGAGTTTACATTCTACGGGGAGACTGAAAATCAAGTAAATATGTTGATAAGCATTAAGGAATATTGAATTGTTTTGTAGAGGCCCTCAGGGAAGAGGTAACATTTGGGCAGAGATCTTAAGTAAGGGAGTAAGCAATGCAGAGATCTGGGAGAAAAATAAAAACATAACCCTTGACCTCCAACTTCAGAGACTTTATACGGGAGAATGCATACAACCAAGTGCCGAAATTCAGTAGTGTAGGAGCCTGGCCAGAAGACTGGAAGGGCCAGTGCTCCTGAGGAAGGGCTTTTAGGTATTTATATATTTATTTGTCCATTTATTGATTTTAGAGAGAGGAAGGGAGAGAAACATGTGCTGTTTCACTTATTTATGCATTCATTGGTTGATTCCTATATGTGCCCTGACTGAGAATTGAACCCGCAACCTTGGCATATTGGGATGCCTTCAACTCTAACCAACTGAGCTATCTGGCCAGGGCTTTAGGTATTTATAGAAGAATGTGTAGGTCCTTAAGAGATGAAGAAGGGAGAGTGGAAGCAAAAGCTTGAAACAGGAGAAGAACCTGCTAGAGGTGTAAGTTTCATCCTGGGCAGTAGGTGGACAGACTGAAGGGTCTAGCATACAGGTGGCAAACAAAGCCTGCGGGCCGAATCCAGCCCTCCCCCTTGTTTTATCCAGCCCTCCACCTTGTTTCTACCCAGCGGCAGTGCTGAGCCCTTGCCCCTAGTTAAGGAGTAGTTACATTTATACAGTCCTAAAATTACATTTGGCCCTTTGAAGGCAACCACAAGGCTGATGTGGCCACTGGTGAAAATGAGTTTGACACTCCTGGTAGCATGTAAAATCTAAAACATTGAAGGTCAGGATGAATGGCTTTGTTTAATGGAAACTCTTCTCCACTACACAGTGTTTGATTGGAGATTAATTTGGAGGTAATATGCAAGACAGATTTCCCAAAAAGTTCCAGCTGAGAAAATGCCCTTCATGGGCAGCAGGTCTGAGGGGGAGCTGTGGGCTTCCTGGGCGCAGTCCAGTCTCAAGCTTTAAAGCCATGTGGCATCTGGGGTCTTTTCTTTGGGTAGATAGGACTGTTCACCCATTGGGAAGGACTGTACACTGTAGCATTTATAACTCTTTTATTTAGCCCAGTCTATGGCTCACTGTGTCATTTTGGTGTAAATTAACCCAGAGTTTTTTACTCTGGGAAATGCTAATGGGGACCTCTGGAAATGGAATGTGCTAGTTGGACGCCACATAAGGACTGACCTTATTTATACATGAGGGTAGTATTCCATATAGCCTAGGTGTGTAGTAGGCTGTACCATCTATGTTTGTGTTAAGTATGCCCTGTAATGTTCGCACAGTGACAATTGCCTAACGATGCATTTCTCAGAACTATCCCCGAAGCTAAAACTGAGCATGACTGTGTTTCAATTCCACTGGCTAGGAGAGCTTCAGGAAAGGAAATTGCATGAAACAACCACAAGATGGCGGCACACTCATTTCTCAAATGAGAAACCCTGTCAACGTTGAAAGGCTTCTAGCAATTCCTTAGCTCTTTTCTCAAATGTGGAAAGAAACCCTGCAGAAGTCTTTGGTAAAGAGTTACCCACATACGCAACATTTCTTTCCATAGGCACAGAAGAACGAAAAGCGTCTGAGGAAGACCATCTAACCCAGAGTTCCTTGTCTTCTTGGGTGCAGCTTCTGAGGCCCAGAGTTGGTTAGAATTATAGGGTAAAAGTTTTGTTTAGTGGATGGTGTTTGTGTTCATAACCTGAGCCTGGGGATATTTCATCTTATCTGTAGCTGTGATAATATCTATTATCTATTGATCAGTTAGCTTAATGCTTTGCACTTTGTCTTACATGTGTCAACTTGTTGAATCTTCATAACATAATTTGGATTTATATTGCCCATTTTCCAGGCATGGTTTGGTGATGGAGATACCTGTACATACCTTATGTGCCCCAGCCATGAGCCTGGGCCTTCTTTACATGTTTCAAACCAATACTTCGTTGAGGAATAAATTACCTGGCATAGTGCTGCAGAGAGCTGTCCTCAACAGAAAGCATCAGCACTGGAAGACAGGTCCAGCTCACAAAATCGGATGGTGCTCACGCAGTTGGTGACTTGGCCCTTGAAAGTTGTATTTCAGTTTTGCTTTCCTAGGAACCAAAAGGGATAAAGAGCCTGCTTGCCCGAGTCTCAGATTTTGAAGGCTCTCTTGGAAACAATACATGGGGTTTAGATGTTTATTTGATAACCTCTGTCTTCTGTCTGGAGGGTTTAGTCCATTAACGTTTATTTTCATTCCTGATATGTTTTATTTTTATCCTCTTACATGCTTTCTATTTGGTGTGATTTTTTTGTCATTGTTTCTTTGCCTCCTCCACCCTCTTTCTTGGAAGTACTATTAACCTAAGATCACTTGAAAATTTTCCAGTTGAGTTTTTCGGGATACACAGTTGTTATAGGAAGGTAGATTCTCTGCGTGAGGGCTGCCTTGTGGATATAAATTCTCAAGTTCTCAAGGGAGCATTTTTCTCTTCCTCTTCTGTGAGATCAAGAGAGAAAAATGTTCCTTTCTTCATGGTGGGTTTATTTCTTATTGCTCCTTACAGAGCCTGAGGAACTTTGGTGCCCCAGCTCTGGGCGGGGTTCTGCAGAGCACGCTGGGAGTGACTTTACTAAACTGAGGATCACCAGTATAGTGGATGTTGTTGGTGCCTTTCCCAGGTCCCCTTAGTGGCTGGTGCATCACTCCTCAGTTTCAGTGAGTGTGCAAGTCAAGGGCGGTCAGGCATCCACCTTGATCTTCACCAAAAATATGTTCCTACTTACATGATTCTTTGTGCGATGGAGCTCTCCATGGCCCTGGAGCATGCAGATCATTAGAAATGAAAGGGTCTGTCTGCAAAAATAGCTTCTGACACATCTCATTGTCTTTCATTTCTCCCCAGTAAGGAATACACAGACAGACTAGGCTAGTATCAGGCAGACACCAGTTATACTTCTCTGGATAAATTGTTAAGCGGCCTTTCTAATTCAGATCATTCTTAGGTGATCTGAAGAAAGAGAAAAAGAGAAGGAGGGGGATGGAGGGAGGAAGAGAGGAGGGAGAGGGTAAAGAAAGGGGAAAGGAAGCAAGGAAAGAAGGAAGGGAGTCTTCATACCTGATGGCCCCTGGACAGGTCTAATAGTGAAGTTTTAAGATAGAATGAGCTGGAAGTCAAACCCAAGAATGCAGAGACTATAACAATCTTTAGGTTGTTCTCTAATAACATGTCCCAGCTGTAAAGCCACACCCCATCAACACCCTCCTCCCTTACCTGTGCCTTCTTCCTCTGCCCATCTCCCTAGCTCACCGGAAGTTCCTTGTTGCTCGAGGGTCCTGGGAGCCACCAGTGTCTAATCCTCTAACGGGTGTCTTTCAAAAAAAGCTTTCGAGTTTTCTCAATAGAGTTCTTGTAACTATTTGAATTAGGAAACCTCCTGTTAATATATGTCCAAAAATTCTTTGATAACTGCCCCCTTCAAGAGACCCAGCTAATCTCCCCTTTGAGTATGGGCTAGACTTAGTGACTCAGTGCTAATGAGTAGGAAGTGGTAGAATCGATGGGGTAACTTCTGAGACTAGGTCACAGGTGTTGTGCTGTGGCTTCCCCCGTGCTCGGTCTCCCGGATTACTTGCTCTGGGGAAAAGCAGCTGCTATGTTGTGAGGACACCCCATCAGCCCTGTGAAGACGTCTGTGCAGGGAGTAATCCCTGCGCAGTTTCCTGTTAATCGCCAGCAAGGACCCAAAGCCGTTTGCCAATGGCTACATGTGCCTGCCATCTTGCGAACAGATCTGCAGCCGCAGTCAAGTCCTCCAATGGCTGCAGCCCTGCCTGCCTGAGGTTTGACCCCAGTATCCAGGACCGCAGCTGCCCAGTGAAGCCATTCCCAAATTATTTTTTAAGTTTTATTTTTGAGTTACACTTGACATTCAATATTATTTTAGTTTCAGATGTACAGCATAGTGGTTAGACAATTATATAATTTATGAAGGAATCCCCCCAATAATTCAAGTACCCAATGGGAAACCTCCATTGTCACTACAATATTATTGACTATCAGTCCCAAATTTTTGATCCACAGAAACGGTATGAGATAATAAATGTTTATTGTCTTAAGCTGTTAGATTTCGGGAACAATTTGTTGCGCAGCAGTAGATAGCAAATATCCCCTCACATCAGGACAGGATAACTTGTTTTTGTTTATGGTGGTGTTTAGGGACATCAATAGCCACCAGAAGCCTGACAGTGATCGCTAGGAGGCTCATGATGGAGGCCTCCTGTTCCCTTCCCCAGGGACTGGCGTGATCCCCAGACAGGCTGACTTGAAGGCCACATGCCAGTGTGGCGGCCATTGTGGGGTCTCCCAGTCCCGGTTGGTTGGGTTAGACTCTGTGGATTCTTGTGTCAAGTTTTCAGGTAGGTTAGTCCAGAACCAGGGTGTGCCCTTCAGAAGAAGGCATGTGATGCACAAACATTTTTGGATTTGGGGATTGGGTCTCACTTCCATGGAGATAAGCCATCAGCCATATCTTATTTAGCCTTGCCTGGAGATGCACGGGGGTGAAATAATTTATAATTTCTCCTGGTCATGTGTCCTCATTCCCACTCTATCCCAGGTCGTGTGTGAGGTTTTGGAGCTAGGTTGGGAAGGGAAGGAATTAGGAGGGAAGTTTACTTTAATTGCATAGCTTATGAAATCTCTAAAACCTCCACAAGGACTTGACTGACTTTCAGGGTGTGGGGGAGTCTCCTGAGAACCCCTGGGGACATGATTGGGTGGTGGCCGAGGGAAAGGACTTTTTTTTATAACACTCAGACATGGAGTGAGACAGTCCCTTGATCCTGAAGCCACGTGCTCACCTGAGTCTGGGAGTGCCAGGTAGAAGAAGAGGGAACTGCCTGTAAGACACCTGGGCCGGCGAAAAGTGTTGGACCGTGACAGTGCTGTGCCTTTGCCAATGCTGGCAAGGCCTTCCCAATGGTCCAGCCTCCCAGCTTGTGCTGCCTGGGAGACGCTCTTCGTGGAGCCTGTGACGCTAGGCGAACATGGGATCGTCGGAGTCAGGGCTCGGCATTGTGCCCCTTGCAAGCCTCCTCAAAGAGATCATCTCCAGCTTCTCTTATACAATAAGCAGGCTATCAAATTCCTTTTAGAAACTGATGCATGAAAAATACTTTTCTGCCCTGAACAGTCTTCAATCTGATAAGAGGGCTGTGTCGCCCACTCCTTGCCTTGCTGCTAGGGGGCTCCAGTGCATTTTGGGTGCTTACTGACCTCAGCTCTCAGACTGGGCTCTGGGTCATCATCTTCTCACTCACCATGGCTGGACTTTGGTTCATTTAGTTTTATTTTCATTGGCTTCTTGTACCTTGTATTTTATCTGTCTTACCTCCTTCAGACAGAGGTGATGGTCAGGAATATGGACCCCTCTGCACCCTCCTCCCTGTTGGTGGGGGTGGCAGAAACCTGTGTCCCAACATGGGCACTATGAAGAAAGTGTGGGATGATGGTCACAGCCCTGCCCTCTCCTCCCAAAGTCTGGAGCCAAGGGAAACCACCATGAACGCAAGGTCTAGAGCTGCCTGAACCAAGATACTGGGAAGGACAGTTATGGGGAGGCAAGAGGCTCAGCTCCCCTAAGGGCAGATGGAGCCATTGTCCTCCAGTTTTGGGAGCTGACAGGGGCCTGAGACTAAGTAATCAAAGGCCCCACATGCAGTAGGAGGAGAGAGAACACCAATTTGGGTGTGTGAGCTGGTGGGGCTCAAGGTTCAGCCCTAGGATGGGGCCCCTGTGAGTCCCAGCTGTCAGTGGGGAGGTCTCTGAGCACTCTTTTTAGAGGCTGACCTCCCATGGTGAGTCTGAGGCCGGGCTTGGCCAGAATCTGGTCTGAGGCTGGGAGGCCGAGACACAGGGAGGTGGCTGGAAGCAGGCAGCGTGGTCCCGCCGGCAGAACTGGAGGTCCCAGGGCCCTGTGCCTTCCTGTCCAGGGTCTGGCTTTGGCTGACAGAGTGAGGCGTGGTGCCTGGAAAAAGAACCAAGACAAGAATAAGTGTATGAGAGATTTTGCTACAGTTTTTTGGCATTGAATTGGAGCCGTTGGAAGCTTCCCTGCTCTGTATGTAGATTTCAGTCCTATTTGGTGATTTGAGAAAGGTCAGCTCACCCTCAGCCCTCTGGGGGCACCTTGGCCTAGCCTCCGCATGAACAGATCTGCTGGAGGAGTATGGTCTGCTGGCTGGAGAACTTGATTTTGAATGTTGGCCTTGGGCTAGACTCCGACCTGGGTTTTCTTGAGTATACAATTGGGACAACAATAACGACAGCCTCACAGGTGTATGATGGAAGGGGTTGTGTAAACTGGAATCAAATCCAGTTTCCAGCTCAGCTCTTTTGCTTGTTTCCTTCTTTTCCCTTAATTCTGAGTTAGGGGCAATTACTGGCTCATTCTTCACCAAACCTAGTTTCCGGGACACAGAAATGGACCAAGTTTCCATGACAGATGGGGGTGGCTTATGACTGAAGTCCAGGCTTTGACACGCAGCCCTTCCAGTGTGTCTTCTAGGCTCCTCCCCTTGCACAAACTTGACACAGGCAGAGTGACAGGATGGAAGGAACCAGGGTCTCTGCATTGTCACTTGGGAAGAAGGTGGCCATCAAATGGAAACACCCAATTTGGATGTTATGCTGAGTGAGAAGTACACTTTTACTGTGTTTGAGCCATTAGTGTTTGCTATAGCAGCTGAGATCATTCCAGTGAATACTTTGAAAAAAGAAGCTGAGTGAGGGCTGCAGTGAGGCTATTGGGATTCCCAGACTAAAGGCTGACCATCTTCCTAAGCTCCGATGCATAGGTTCAGATAACATTTTCATTTAGAAAAATCAAATTCTGCAGCAGGATTTAATCAATATAAAATTGAAAGGGCAAAAAAAAAAAAATAAAACCTAAATAAACCTCATAGACAACAGTATGGTGATTACCAGAGGGAAATGGGGGTGAGAGGAAGCAAGAGAGGCTAAAGGGGGGATAATGGGGTTGGAAAGAGACATGACTTGGGGTGGTGAACACACAATTCAATATACAGATGATGTGTTATGAAATTGTACACCTGAAACCTGTATACTTTTTTATTAACCAGTGTAACCCCAATAAGTTCAATAAAAAAATTAAAATTTGAAGGGCAAACTTAAAAACAATATCCAGTACAGAAGGGAGGGTAAGGGAGTGGGTACGGTGGACAGGCACGTTGGGATTCTGGGGACATGAATTGACCACAGTCGAACTGATGTCAGTTTCCTGGTTTCTCATGGAAAGCATTTTGTACACTTCTCCTTCCATGCTTAAGTCCATCAGTGTACACATACACCTGCTTCATTTTTTGTTTTGTGGGTGATATTACGACATAGTATCACTTTTGTTCCATTTCCTAACCTATGTGGAAAAATTGGGTGATTTCAAATATTTTCCCCAGCTTCACAAGAATGAGCTGCCGGTCAGGCACTCTTCTGCTGTTCATCTCTGAGCCAGCCCGTGCGGCCATGATGGACTGGCAGCTGACCTTACTGACCAGAAGGTCTGCAGCTTCGGAACGTCTCCCACTGATCTGGGGGTACTCACCAGGGATGGGTTCTATGCTGACACAGACTCCTTGTCCTATTTTTCCAACATCCACTTGTTTACTTGTTACAGGTCACGAATCAACAGTAACTTGTTACCATTCCAACGCCAACACTGGGCACTAGAATACTCGTTACAGCTCTAATACCCACAGAATGTTTGCTAGGGAAGCGCACGGGCGCCTGTTTCTCCTGACCTGTTTCTGCAGCCACTCCCTTTATGCGTGGGTCTGAAGAACAGAAAATAAACTGATAGAGGATTTTCATCTTGCAGGGAAATACCGCTCGCTATGTGCTAAAATTCTTGTTTCTTTTTCTCATAGTCCTGCCTATGTGTTCTAAATGCATGAAATAAATGATAATTTCTGCACTAAAAATTATAACCCCTAAACTATCAATCAGTTCTTGTGCCTCTTACTCAATTCTCACACCAAAGGCCAAAATCACAGCATACTGGCACTGTTTAATTTCAAAACAGGGACAGTCTTTGGAAAATGGGATCACCTCAGAGATGGTCTTTTTCAGTTGGACCTTTTCTTGCTCCCAAGGTGGAGATGCTTTCTGATTAGTCCCCTGTGAAGCTCTGTGACACTTTCTTTGGACCAAATGTGGCCATTTCTCATCCTTTTATTTCTAAATATTCTAGTGCTTTTCTTTTAAAAGAGAATATAAACATGGCAGCTGCTACATGCAAATCTCCCATTCCTCCAGAAGAAATCACTCAAAACAATCTAAAAACACTTTCCCTATCCCCAGGCAGCTGCAACCCATGTCAGCGGGCACTGAGCATCTTAAAGGGGTGTCGTGGACACCAGTAGTGCTCCCATGTTCGGTTAAGTCGTCAGACATCAAGAGGATATGACATGGGAACTAACAGAGTCAGAAGATAAACTGAAGAAGACAAAAATCACTTCAGAAGCGACAACTAAATTATGAGGAACAGAGAGAGGGAAAGTCACCCCAGAAGATGTCACGAGAGACTGGGAGGATAGAAATGAGTGCGACAACCCTGCAAGACAAGCGGTGCTACTTCCCCATTTCACAGCGACACGTGCACCTCCTACCAGCTCGCTTTCCTCGGTCCGGCCTTTCTCTGTGCCCGGAGTTCTGTGAAGCACTTTTCTTTAACACATGCCCCGTCTCATTTTCACCACCGCATGAGGTCGGCACTGTAATTTATCCGTTTTCACTGGCCCAACTTCACACAGCTAGTGAGGTCCAAATTCTGATTTCAATCCCAGATCTGGGATTCAGATCTGTCTGGTTTCACAACATACGATCTTTACTCCTTTCCATGTGGCCTTGTAAAAAGTAACCAATCATGAAACACAACTTACCTGCTTTGGTGAGTTGGAGCTGGGTGACATTTTTGGAGCTGTCTTTAGCTGTGTCCTCTGAATCTCTGGCTGTGGCCCTGCCTTTGACAGACTTGTGGCTCTTCTCAACCTCACGGAGCTGCAGGAAAAAAACTAATGGTTGATCTTAGCCAGGGAAACGGGAGTTTGTGTCTCGGAGCCCAGGATGGTGAACTCTACAGGGCGAGGAGTCAATCTTCAGTTCTCGGGAACCACCTTAAATTGCCTGTTACTCGTCCTCAGTGACTGACTGCAAGGGCAGCGGGGACTCAAGTTTGTGCTGCATTTGCAGGGGCATCAGGCCAGGGGAGGATGGAAGCCCTCCAATCCTCTAGTTCAGTGGTTTCTTTATCCGGGCAGGAGCCCAGTAAGATTAAGGGGATAGGGAGGGGAACTGGCTACAAGGCAGCTGGGATTAGCTCCAGGAGGCAGTGAGGAATCTGAGGAAAGGTGGAGGACAGGGCTTAGAGAGGGTTTCTGTCTGCAGGCGGTGGGGGTGGGGGCCGGGAGAGGATAGAGAGCAGTCAGAAGTCAGGTAACGTTGAGAGGCATTGCCGGTGTGTGGAGGGAACTTACAAAAACTCTTAGGCCATGAGTCACAGGCAACACGGGGTTTTGACCACACTGTTTTCTTTGTTATTTACAGTATTATTTTTAATCTCTAGGAGTTACTGTGTGTACTGGCTTTATTATGCATGAACATTGGTTGCATCCACTGAATTTCACCTGTTCTTCAGCAACCTCTCAACATTTAAATAATTATTGTTATGTATACCCAAATATCCTCAGAATATAAATGCATGCTGTTGAATCTCACAGGCTTCTGCCTGTCACACAGATATTTTTGGCTTTAGTTTAGAAGAAAGCCATTTAGAGTATACAACTGGGTTCACAGAGCAAATTAGCAAAAAACAAAAACATGACTTCATTTTTACCTTCCAGAATGAAACGTGGGACAGAATGGAACTTGGGACAGACTCACCGCTTGGATTTTCTTCCTTAGCTGGGCGTTAGCTCGGGAAAGGCTTTTGGAAACTGAGTTCAGGTAGTAGATGGCCAGGCTGTAAGAGAAGAGCGTGCTCTGGGGTACTGCCGTCCTGGAAAGTGGCAGGAGAGGGATGCCTTCCCGAAGAATCAGGGCAGGCTTCCCGGAATAGGTGCCAAGGCTTTGCCTCTGGGCAGGGTGGAGGGAGGTCCTACCATCCTCAGTAACCCTCTTAACATGGAAAAAGGGTCTCCTGGACATCCTTGCTCTCTCTCTCTTTGATGGAACATGGAAATGACCTACATATTTCTACCTTCAGAGTGCTCAGCAAAAGCTGGCTAAAGGTACCATCCCTCTTTTGGGAAATCTGAAAAGGTGGGGAAAGAGCAGGGTTTCCTGTCTGCAGAAGAAGCTACCGATTTTTCTGGGCACCTGCCCTACGCCAGGCTCTGTGCCATGTGCACCCCACCGCCATGTCTCACTGGTTTTCACAAAACTCCATGAGGCAGAAAGGATGACTCTCAGCTTTACAGAGGATCCCGGAACTCAGGGAGGTTAAGTTCTTTGCCCAAGGTCAGCACATCAATTAGTACTCCTCAGAGCCCACATTTGAAGCCACAGCTCTTTGCACAATCTTCAAGTATGGAGACAGGCAGAGCTGCTAAGTACCTGCCCCAAGTTTGTCCAGAAACACAACTGCAGACTCCCTGGTGGACCCCGCTCAGGGTGCATGATGGGAATGTGTGTCCTGGGCTGCTGGTTCTCAGCCCCAAGCCCCACTGGCTGACTTCAGGACTCAGTGTCCTTGGAGGCTGTAGCCTGGGCTTCCCTTTCACAGGACCTGCTGGGGGCTGTGACCTGGACTGTACCCCCTGAGAACAGAGGGACCCCCTGGGTTGGATGCTCAGCCAGCCTGTTGCCTGGTTGCTTTTTAGGTTCATCCCAATTGTCACGTTTCTCCATGCATTTTAAGCCTTAGCTACTCCAACTTGGGTCTTCTGATCCTTCCCCTCAGGGCCGGGCCACACGGAGCCACTTTGTAGAGTCTGCAATAAGCTGTCTCCGTGCAGAGAAGAGGAGCCACATTGCCTTCAGAGCAGAATGTATGAGTAGGTCGAGGGCTGTCCTGTGAGCCTCCCAAAGCACAGAAGGGAGGGGAGGGCGGGTAAGGGACCACTGTCTGTTTCCGCCAGGCCTTGCCCTTTCTCCTAGTTAACAACCCATTTGTTGGGGAGGAACTGGAGGTCAGAGAGGATCGGGTGCTCGTGTGTGGCTACATTCTTCCTGAGGCTGCCTACAAGGGTCAGGTTTGGTGCCTGGGTTCCAGAATTTTCTCAGGGAGTCACAGAGCAGTCCAGGTTGTCATACATGTCAGCCCTCCCTCATGTACGACTAGAAGTGGAGGATGTTTGAAATTGAGGATGTGAGGAAATCTACCCATTTTGGAGAGCAATTCAGCGCCATCTAAAAAGAACGAAGAAACGCGTCCCTATGACCCTGGAGGTCTGTCTTAGAGAAACCCTCACAGGGAGACATATACAAGAGGCACATTTGCAACAGCAAAAAAGGGGAAATGACCAAACTCTGTCTGCAGAAAAATGAATAAACTGGTTTATTCATTCATACAATGGAACACAATAGAGACGTTAAAATCTGTGCTCAGGTACCCACATGGGTACATCCCTTAAACATAATGTTGAATGAAAAAGCTATGTGGTGTGAACCATTCATGAAAAAACCTTAAACTCAGAAAACAATGGTGCATACACATGTGATAAAAAGTACCAAAATAAGTATGGAAGTGATGAAAACTAATCAAAATAGTGGTTGCTTTTGGAGAGAGAGGAAGAGAGAAGAATTGGGTAGCGCTTGAAATATATTGGTGACATTTTATTTCTCTTAAAAAAGAGACACAGACCTGGAACAAATATTGCTAAATGTTAACATCTTGTGATCATGTATGTGGTTGTGCTTGTCTGTTAGTAATATTTATAATTTTAAAGGATGTATGCTGAAAATAGGTATTTATAAAGAAAAAAACTAATATTTTCACCAGTATTTTTTTGTAATCCTCACCTGAGGACATGCTTATTTAGAGAGAGGGAAAGGGAGGGAGAGAGAGAGAGGGAGAGAGACATGCCTCCATACAACAAACCCAAAACCCAGGCATGTGCCCTGACCTGGAATTGAACCCGCAACCTTTCAGTTTCTGGGATGACACTAACTGAGCCACACTGGCCAGGGCTATTTTTGATGATGGTAATTCACATCCGGGGCTCCAGCTTCCTGCCGTCTTTTTCCTTTCTTCCCCTGGTCCTTCCTGGAGCATTCCTTGTTTGCCTCCTGTGCCCTAGGCATGGGGCTGGCATTGGGGATACAGAAATCATCAGACCCACCCACTGCCCTCAGGGTTTCTCAGTCTTTGAGAGGGATAGTGATGAATGAATGAACTAGATGTTTTAGGGCACAGGGTGCTCTGCGGAGAAGTCCCATGGGCCCTGCCAGGGACAGGCTGAATCAGCTACTTAGCTTTCCCAGAGACTAAGAGCCCAGAGGTCTTTGATATTTCTTGTGACTGGTTAGGAGGGTGTTGCAGACATTATCAGCACCCACCCATATTCATTGGCCCCCATCTCTCAGTGTGCTCCCCGAAAGACTTGCAAGCGCTAGTACCTCTACCACTGAGCCTGAAGCGTCCCCTGCAGCCCCCTCCATAGCAACTGTTCTGCCCAGGAACACAGCTGACCCATATTGCCCTGCAGTGAACTGACACTGTTCTCCTCCTGTGATTCCCAGCAGCACTCAGCCAGGGACTGATGGGAGCTGGTATACAAATGCCCCAGATCCCCCACTCTTGAGTGGAGTTAGTCTGAAGCACATTGTTTTCCAGAGCTCTCCAGCAGGTCTAAGGTCATGCCAGTGATAATAAAGCCGCTTCCTGTCCCTTCTGCCTGTCTTCCCTACCCCCTTCCCCAAAAAGCTACTTGCATTTGAATCTTTTTCTCAGGATCTGCTTCTGGAAAATCCAGACTAAGAAGGTGAGAAGGAAGGACCTGCTAAGTAAGTCTGAACTGCGAAGGGGAGGTTTCCATGAGGCAGAGCCATGAGCCTTGGCTAACTTACAACATCAGCAGGATGGCTGGAATGATCAGGCCTGGATTGGCCAGGAACGCAAAGATCTTGCCCAGGAAGGTTGGGAAGTCGTTTTCAACGGTCTCTTGGATGACATCATACATTCTGTTTTTCCCACTGGAAAGAAGAAGACACATTATGGCATCCTGCAAAGCTCACATGGCACGTGACTGTGTGCATGCCCCCCTCTCCCGCCCCCTCCAGCAGGTCCAAAGCTGCCTTTCACCACTGCTTTGGAAGAGCCAGAGTTCTGGTCCAAATGGACTGCGAGTCAAAAATGCCCCACAGGGGGCTGCCATTTCGGCTGGGGATTGCAGCTGGGTCAGCACCCTGGCTTGCCAGCTTCTCGTCCTTAGTACCTCACAACTTCTCAGGCTGCATTGGTCTCCTGTGTCTGACATCTTACGGGCTTTCGCCTACTCTCACAGGAGACTGATGCAGCTCTGAGACCGGCACAGAGCTTCCCCTGCACGGAAGTAGTTCTCCAGAGGCTGATGTGATGGACAGCCTCATGGTGTCTCTCAAACACACCTGTAATCAGTCTTCAGATTACAATTCCAGGAGATAGGATGATGGTAATTGAAACCCATTCGCAGGGGTAATGCGAACCACTGACTCACACTTTACAGAAGAGAAAAATGAAGCTTCTAGCTGTAACATTTTGGAGGGCACTCCTAATTTGACAGTCCTGTGCTGCTGACTTCCACAAATGCTTGCCCAGAGACAGCTGCCCATTGCTGGTTTTTGGCTGGTAGTTTTGGCGCCAAAAAGTGGACTTCAGGGTTTAAAATTCCTGGTCTAAATATTTGCTCCTCCATTTATTAACTGTGAAACACCATGGACAATTTACTTATTTTCTTTTTGGTCTATATTCATGCCCTTACTCTCTCCACTAGAACTGTACTGTCCAAAGTGGCTATTAAAAATTCCCTGGCTGGAGTGGCTCAGTGGATTGGGCACCCGTCTGTGAACCAAGGGGTCACTGGTTTGATTCCCAGTCAGGGTACATGCCTGGGTTGTGGGCCGGGTCCCTGGTTGGGGATATGCAGGAGGCAGCCACACATAGATGTTTCTCTCCCTCTACCCCTCCTTTCTTCTTTCTCTAAGAATAAATAAAATCTTTTAAAAATGCAATTACAATTATTCAAAATTAAACAAAAATTCAACTTTTTAGTCACACATTTCAAGTGCTCAATAGTCATGTTACTAGTAGCTACTCTATTTAAACAGCAGATACAGACTTTCTGCATCATATAGAAAATTGTCCTGGACAGCGCTGCCTCTCGAGGTTTGATATCTTCGGGCAAGATACTGAAAATCTCTAGGCCTTCATTTCCACATCTGTATAATATGGTATTATAATAATAGAGTTTCCCTCAGAAGATTGTTATAAATTCCTATAACACATTGAGTATGAGTGCTGTCAAATTATAGGTGCCCTCTGAAATGTCACAGCTGGAAGCTTCATTTTTCTCTTCTGTATAGGGGGTTGGCAAATAATGGCCCATGGACCAAATTTGTCTTGCTACCTGCTTTTATATGGCGTAAGGGCTCAGAATGGCTTTTGTGTTTTTAAATGGTTGGAAAGATATCAAAAGAAGGATCATATTTTTGTGACATGTAAAAGTAGAAGTATGACATTCAAATTCAGTGCTCGTAAATAAAGTGTTCTTGGGGCACAGCCACGATCATCCGTTTGCACGCTGTCTCTGGCTGCTTTTGTGCTCTGCCAGCAGACGGGGACAGTTGTGTCCGAGACCACTGCAGTGCTCAGCACGGCCGGGCAGCACGGTGCACGCCGCAGTGATGCGGTTATAACATGACTGCATTCCACGTGCCGTGCATCTCACTGCCGTCTGACATTTGACTAGTACTTTTTAATTGCCAGTCATACCCACCATGTAAAAACAAGAAAAGTAAAGTGGACCTCGAATATTATGCTCTTAAGTCACAGTTGAGTGTAGACTATTTTGTCATTGGACTATGATGTTTTAGATGATGTATTAGTTTTCAGTACCTGCTGTCACAAATGACCACATTGGTGGTTTAAAACAATACAAATTTATTCTCTTGCAGTTCCAGAGGCCAAAAGTCTGAAATGGTTTCGATGGGCTGAAACCAAGGTGCTGGCAGGGTTGTTCTCCCTCCCGAGGGAGGCTCTAGGGAGGACTCTGTCTCCTTGCCTTTCTTCAGTTTCCTGAGCTTCATCCCCTGCATTCCTCCACTTATACCTCCTTCCTTCCTGCATCTTCAAAGCCAGGATCATAGAATCTTCAAATCTCTCTTTGTTTCCACAGCCACATCATTTTTCATTTTAAGGACGCTTATCAGGACACTTGTGATTTAGGGCTCACCTGGATAATCTCCCTGTCTCAAGATCCTTAACTGAATCACACTGACAAAAGTACTTTTGCTTTATGAGGGTAACACCACAGGTTCCATGGATTAGGACCTGGGGAGCCATTATTCAGCCACCACATCTGCTCTATGGCCCCCAAGGATTGACATTCATCATGCCTGTAAAATACGCTCACCACTGTCCCTACATCCCCAAAGTCAATCCACCAAAATCATATCCAAATACCATCAGCTCGCAAGCCCCAGATCTCATCATTTAAATCAGGTATAGCTGAGACTCTGGGTAGGATCCACCTTGAGACAAAATTTCTCTCTGTGGACCTGTGAAACTAGAAAACAAGTTATTTACTCCCAAAACACAACAATGGGTCAGCCAAGAGATAATGGTTATAGATACTCTCCTTCCAAAAGTGAGAACATGGGAGGGAGAAAGGAATCACCAGTTCCCAGCAGTGTTGAAATTCTATTAGGTTTCAAAAGCCTAAGAATAACCCTCTGTGCCCTTGGCTCACCCTCTGTACCTGCATCTTTGCCTCCAAGACCAGAACTCTGCCTCAGAGTCATCCTTCCTTTTTCTTGAAGAGTAGCATGCGTTTCAGGCAAATAGATTTTATCAGACTGTTAACTGCCTGAAAAAATTTTGGAGTCTGACAGCTTTCCTTTATTTCGTCTCTCCTTTGTCCCTTTCAGCCCAGGCTGGTAGTGTCGCTGCTCACGAATCATTCTCAAATGCCTGGTGGGTCTTCCATGAGAATCGTGGGAATTTGCTCCGTTAGACAACAAGGTCCTACATAGATCTTTCCTGGATAAATCTATCTCTGTTTCTGGCTTCTGCTGAGATGACTGGGAGGGTCTGAGTCACGTGCTTAAAAGAACTCTGTGGGAACGAATCTTCCGATCCTTTGATTTCTCAGAAGCAGGAGCAAACATTGTGCAGCGCCCCCTCTGGCTTTCTTTTTAGAGCAGTGTTCCTTCCAGGGAGTCTGTTTTTGGTGTCTTTTGCAATCAAGATAGACTGAGACTTTTCAAAACCATCAGTCCTGGTTCTTTTTGCTTATCAATTCTTTCTGCAATGTATCTCTTTCTTCTCACATTTTAGTATAAACAGCAAGAAACAAGACTGCACCTTCAATATTGGACTTAGAAATCTCAGTGAGATAGCCAAGTTCATCATTTGCAGCTTCAGCTCTCCATACAACTGTAAGATATACCCATCTAGGTGTTTCTCTCTATATAACAAAGATCTCTTCTCTCCAGTTTCCAAAGTCATGTTCCTCACTGACCAGTGCTGAAGAAATTAAATTGTGTTTGATGGCAGGAGCTAAAGAAATGTATCCAGAGAAAATAAATGTGTTTGAGATTTTCAGAGTTTCCAGTAAGAGCAGGTGCTTGAATTGGTGAGGTCAGTGAGAGCAGTGTCCTACTCAAAAACAAGGCAAACGATTCCAAATGGTTTCCCTTGGTTTTTGATGAGTCAGTAGATGGTGCTGATGCCGCTCAGGTGTCTGCTTGAGGAGGTAATGCCAAGTTTGAAGCGAGTGGAGAATTACCTTCTGTGAATATTGTGTGTGGAACAAATATGGGTGACATTTTCTCAAAGAAACTGAGAAAACATGAATTCAGGACAACTGAATGAAGTAGAATCTCCTATGATGCGCTACAGCTGATGATGATCACAATACATGTAGACTAACCACTATGCTATATACCTGAAACTAATATAAACTATACTGCATGTCAACTGAAATTGAAAATTGAAAAAGTGTAATAACAAATAACAAAATACACAGCGAAAAGAAGGCTTAGCTGGACAAATTTACAAAGCTTGTGAAATTGTAGGTGTGTCCAGGCTACGGTTATTCATTGTCATTCATCCACTGGTAATTTGTGGAAAATATCTGAATCTGCCACGGGCAACTGGACCACCAGTGTCAATGGTGAACTTCATTTGCTCTCATGACCTAATAACTTTCATATCTGTAAATTTTTGTTAAAATGAAAGCTGAACATCCTGCTTGTCACAGCTCAGCAGTTCAATGGCTCAGGAGTAGGTAGTAGAGGTCTCTGGCATTTTTTTTCTATGGTGGTAGATGTGTTGCCACATCCGGTGCAGTGATGGATCCAGGTAGCAAAGGCGGTGAACTGGGCCATAAACTTAACCTTTGATGATAAGTAACAGTAACTTTGAACTTCTATCAGTTGAAATATTATCACCTCCTCCCCTCAAAAATAATTCCATTCTTTCATTGGTAGTCCTGTCTTACAAAAAATTATACTTTATTATTATCATAGTTTGCATTTTGTCAATTAAAACTTCATGTTCATTTGTTTCTTTCTTGTTATGTGAGTGTCTACATAATAGTCTGTTTCTGTCTCTTGATCCCCAAAGCCTAAATTCTTTACTATCCGGCTTTTTTCAGAAAAGGTCAGCTGATCCTGCTGTAGATAATACCTCCCGCCTCGCAGCATGGTTAGGAGTACCAGCTACTCCCGACTTAGGCAGGGCTCAGGCTTAACAAACTTGTGCATATGCCTTACTATGGACTGGCACACTCCTCTGAGTACTGTACAAATAATAACACACTAAATCCTCAAAACAATCCTGTGAGGCAAGCCCTCCCATTATTTCCATCTTATAGCAATGAACTTGGTTTAGGAAGCTAAGTAACTTGCTCCAGATGACCCAGCTGGCAAGTGACAGAGCTGGCTCTAGAGCCTATGCTCTAAATCAGAGGGTTGGCAATTTTTTTAAGGGCTAGATAATAAAGATTTTGGGTTTTGTGAGCCAGAAGATCTCTTTTGGAAGTGCCAGATTCTGCTGTTGTAGCAAGAAAGCAGCCATAGCTTATGTGTAAGCAAACAGGGGTGGCGTGTTCCAGTAACACTGTATTTGCAGGTGGCGGTCCGCCTGGTCCATGGGCTATAGCTTGCCAATCCCTACGTTTAACTATATGCCGTGCATCGCTGCCCGTCATTCATTTATGTTGCCTGTCTGGATCTGATCCAAACACTAAGTCCTTCCATACCAAAGGGAATTTCTGCAAGGTGAAATTCACATAGTGAATTAGTTTAAGCACTGACTGTCAACAAGGGGTTCTGTTCTAGAGAGTGGCTGTAAAGCAGTGAAAAAGGAAGCAAAGATCACATCCTCTTGGAGCTTATGTCCTGGTGGGGGAGACAGACAACAGACAAAATAAATAGGCAGAAGGAATGGCACGCTGGATGTTGATAAGGAGCTGTAAGCAGAAAGAAATTTAAGTGTGCATGTGTGTGTGTGTGACATTTTAGTTAGGGTCTCCAGGGACAGCCTCACTGAAAAGGTGACCTTTGAGCAAAGACCTGAAGGAAGCGAGAGGACAGCTGTGAAAATATCTAAGGAATGAATGTTCCAGCTGCTGATGGGTTTTGATCAGAAGAGTGGTAGGAGGGAGGTGGCAACCACACTGCCTTCGGAGTTCCATTTTCAGGTCCCTCCCCCTGCTGTCCGGGTGGAGGCTGGCAGGGCCTCTCAGGGTAGTGATGGAGCAAGGGTGGGGCAGATGGTGGGGGCCAGGCTTGGCACAGGCCCACCCACTGGCCTCCTGCCTGGGACAGGTGGGCAGCCTGAGCAAAGGGGCCCTGGCATTTGCACCCAGAGCCCAGGCCGCCTGACCTTGCTCAGGAAGGCTCCCCCAACTTGTACCACGTGGCTCTCCCTTCAGCCTGGCATTCCAGGCCTTCCGCAGCCCAGCGTGTTCTTTCACTCTAGATCTAGCCCTGCTTTCCTTCTGCCTGAATCTCGGTTCATCCAGATGATAGTCTGCTGTGGGCACTCTGCTAATGCCTCCTCTGAGCTTCCATGGCACTCACTGTGGGCACTGACCACAGGGATTTACCAAGCCAAGTCCCTTATAAACTGAGAAGTGCCAGGTCAGCATTTCCCAAAGTGAGCTGATCCACACTAGGAGCCAGGGCAGGGACTAGAGTGGGGTAGGTGAAACTCTGGGGCGCACAGTTTGAGGGAGGTATTCACTCTTAGGGTCGTACAAGTGCAGGGTCGGCTCTCTCCTGGCCCTGGATGGGTGTATGTGAAGAAAGGGTCTGTGGCCAATAAAGATGAAATCATTGGCTTGAACACCTTACCTTATTGCACAGTTCTTTCAAGCCTTCAGTGAAGGAGTGTGCATCAAGCATTTCTAAGTGAGAAGGTGGCAGATAAAGGGGGTAGCATGTTCTAAACAGCTTTAACCACAGACCCCTTTTTGTGGAGTAGAGAGAGGGCTTTGTTTCCAGAGGGTCTCACATTTGGAAAGAGCGGTAGATGCACATTACCTCTTAATGTACCTCCTTACAGAATTATCTCTTTATACAATGTCCAGTCTCCGAAACTAGTCTGGCTTATCCCCTGAACCTACAGCACTGACAAATTCTCCAGAGATCGTGGGGACCCAGTCAAGAGTCTCAGTAGCTGCTTCACATTTGAATGGCGTTTGTCTATATATGGTCGTTTTATCTTCAGAATATCCCCCTCACCCCCCACCCCCATTACATTACTCATCCTGGGTAAGGTAATCCAGGGCAGTAGCTTATCTATATGCTAAAAGGTTAGAACTGTGCTGTCCCATATGGTAGCCATTAGCCACATGGGGTTATTTAAATTAAAATTAATTCAAATGAAAGAAAACTGGAAAGTCAATTATTCAGTCCTCATTTCAAGTGTCCAACAGCTATGTGGCTGGTGGCTACCATATTGGATCATGCATGCATAAAGGACAGGGTCTAACACAAATAATGCCCCTTTTATTACAAAATCATAAGCATGTGATTCTGTAATATAACAATATCATACTCAAGCACACCATATGACATTTTAGGTGAAATGTTCAAATTGCTGTCCACGTCGTGAGAGACACTCACATACCCTACCAACCACACTCAAGCAGGCGTTACTTCTGCTGCACGCTGCATTTCCATCCTGCAGAAAACTGCTGAGCAGCACTAAGAATTTGCCCAAAGCACCATGGCCTTTCGCAGGCTGATGTGACACCAGAACTGGAATTCTGAGCCAGGGCTCTCTGAGCAGACTGCCGGGGGCTGGGGGAGCTTCTCTAATGCACCTGAATGGCCCGCAGTCGAAGGAGGGCGGCAGAGACATGATGGTGTAGGCCACCGGCAGGAGGCTGAGGAAGAGCACCAGCAGCAGGAGGCCCATGTAGAAGTTGTTGGATCGCGAGGCTTTGAACACACGTTCGTGGGGGACGTTACTGCTCATCACTGCCCAGCACTGGAAGTACATGGAGGTCAGCAGGCGCAGCACGTTGATGCCCACTAGTCCTGGGGCATAAAAGGAGCCCATCCTGCAGGGGCAGAAACCACCCACCCGGTTGGCCTGGCAGCAGGAGAGGCGAGGGAAGAATGACAGGAGGAAATGGGATTGATGGGTTAGGGGCATGGGGCGTCACTGCTTTCTCTTCAGGTCCCAAGGGAAGGGGCTTCCCACTTAGCCAGGACATTTATCACCAAACCATAGACATTCATTCCTGAGGAGAAGGAGACACTGAACATTACTGCCTCACCACCAGGCATCTAGCAAATTCCATGGCCTCCTGCCAGTTTCTCCATGGTTTCCCTAAAGTAACCCTGATGCCCAGAAAAGTATTTGAAAAGTTCTTAAATTAAGAGAGTTGGATATTGACTTGCACCCAGCCATTGGCATCTTGAAAGTTTCAGCTGAAGTGGAGCGACCTCCTTGAACTCCCTTCTCAAAGGAGGAAGTCCCTCAGTTCATTTGTCTTTTTTCATCTCTCCTTTTTTCTCCCTCCCTCCTCCTTTTTTCTTTCCTTTCCATCTCTCTCTACCTTTTCCTTTCTTCCTGCTCCCCTCTCTCCTACCTCTGTCCCCCCCTTCTTTCTATTTTCCTTCTCTGTACCTCTCCTGCCCTCCCTATGGCCACGGTAGCCCAGGGGTGGGGTAGACACCGTCCTGGTCCTCCTCTAGTCCTGTCATCCGGTTTTCGTGGGAACTAGGGAAGGGAGTGTGGACGGGCCAGATGATTTTTTCCAGCCTCTCCTCAGCTAACCGAGAGGCTGAGCCTGGGATTCCAGTTTGTGACTCCCCGAATGAAGTGATGCCAGACACGCTGGATAGCTCACCAGATCATTCCTTGGTTGAAGATCAAACCGAGCACGTTCCCACTAATGTCAAACTCAGCATACGAAGGCTCGAGAAACAGAGAGAGAAGACATGTTAGATGGTGTCATCCAGACCCTGCTACCAGCAGACTGGCCACGCCGGGGCCCCTCTGTCCCAAAGGGCCTGCTCTGGTCCAGAGGAAAACTTTAGATTCAGGGTTTTGCTTCTTTAATGTGTTTTCAAGTTTTAAAGAAACGTTTTGAAGTTCTCAAAGTTGAAACTTTTTTCAAGGAAAAAAATGTGAGTTTTTACCTTTTAGGGCCTGTGGGCTGACTGTGTGCTCTTGGGAGTACCCTCGTCCCCAAGAGAACATGTTATCAATGCTCTTGTCAGAAATCTCCCTTGAAATTATAATCAAGAAGTAACTCTAATAAATAATGAAGTGCAAATAATTAAATGGGAAGTCAAACGAAAGCTTAAAAAAAAACCCCAAATAAATAGATCACTGCTCTGCTTCTCTTTTCTCCTTCTCGTCTCCCTCTGGTCTGAGAGCATCATGGAGAAACAGGGCTCCGCTAGGCGAATATTCTCAGTCTAACTCTGATTTTCAGAGTTTGGGAGATTTGTGAAATGTTTGAAAGAATACAAATCTGTGAGCGCTGAGGAGTCGGGGGTCCTCATGGAACTCGTTTAAACCCATTTTCCCATTTGTCTTCCAGGAGTGGAGATAGGAGGTTCCAGGAGTAAGAGAAGGAGGGATGGGAAGTGAGGAGAGAGAAAAAGGAAGGCCAGGCAAGCGTGAATCGAAGGAGGAAGCAGCATAATCCAAACGTAGGAAGGTTAAATCCTGGGAATTTAAAATTTATCATTTTAAAATATTTTTTAAGGCCCTTTATCTACTGGGTTTTGTATCTTGCTTAGAAAAATCTGCCTCACCCCAAGATTATATATTTTATATTATATATGCTTTCTTTTAAAAAATTATGATTTCATTTTTTGATGTTTAAAACTTTTGTTCACCTACAATTTATTTATTTAGGTAAAATGGGTGAGAGATAGCTCCCCTTCCAGTGGTTGACCAGTTGTCTCATCCCATTTGTTATATAATCCTTCGTCTCCCCACTGGCATGAAAGTCTCCCTTTCTCATAAATGAGATTCCCATATAGATTGTGCCTTTCTGTTCCACTCTTTGCCAAGTTTGTTTATTCTGTAGTACTAGTTTTAGTTACTGTAGCTTCATAGTGTGTTTTAACGTAAGGGTAGGTCTAGTCTCTTTCATTCGGCTGGTTTAAAATATTTGCTGGCCATTTCCACATGTTTATTTTTTAAACAAACTTTAGTATTATTTTGGGATCTTATTGAACTTATAAATTAGTTTGAGGGCAATGACACTGTAGCAATGTCATGACATAAAGATCCCATCTTCTTTGAGAATGAGGTTCTGAGCCTTTGTTCTCAGATATGATTATGAAGTTCCCCTCTCCCCCCCGACTGAGGAGTTGAGTAGGCCTGTGGAAAACTGTGCTGGTGGCTAAAAGAAAAAAAATATGACAGAGACCTATACCTGGGCCCCTACCTGGGCCAGGTACCCTGCTGCAGGCCAGGTGAAGATGACATAGTAAAGAAGATATGGAGCTCAGTGAAGGGGGAGGTCCCTCCCAGCACCAGTGACCACTGGGTGGGTGAGTGAGGTGTTTTGGGAGAGGCACTCACAGGACAGATGAGGCCAGAGGTTCTGCCGGATCACAGAAGGCCACTACAGAGAGGAAATGACACATAGTCAGAACGAGCAGCTTCCCAGGTAGGTGGGGAAGAAGAGTAGCCCAGGTAGAGAATAAGAGTAAAAGAGATTTGTCAAAGCACAATCCAGAAGACAGAACCTATGGTTATTATGTTCTTGGTGTGTTCCAGAAATTTCTGAAACATTCACATCTACATCTGCCCTACCCCGCTATAGGATTTCATTAGGACTTGAACAGTTAGGAACTACCATTTCCCCTTATCACTTTCACTGCTCCCGTGGCTTGCACAGTGTGGACGTGGAAGCCTGGGGTCCTTTTCCTTCCCTAAGGAGAGGGGATGCTGCTTCAGTGTTTCTCTACCAGCCATCTGCTCAGCAATGAAGCGTGTGGTCCACCCTTCCCAAGGTCAAATGCCTCCTTTTCCCAGATAAGGTCATGTTGTTAATTGCATTGGGAAAAGGCAGCTAGGACACTTAGAGGTAATACACATGAAATACTTTTCTACTTCACAGAGCTAAGACTGGCATTAAGCATCTAAAAAAATGCACAAGAATGCATCTGTCTCTATCCCAGAGGATGGTTCTAACAACTTTCTGCAGAATGTCTGTGCGATGGTGACTTACAAATCCAGCCTCCAGGTCCCAGCACCAGCAGTAGTTCATGAAGCGGACAAAACAGGCCCGCAGGAAGTCCCCCACCAGGATGGTGATGTATGTTACCAGCATGTCAGACACCGTCAGCCTCATGAATTCCTGCAAGGAGCACAGAGAAAGGGGGTGGTCAGGGCTGGAACTTGCCCACTTCTCCCAACTGACTGTAGCCACACAAACCTTCCCCCACCCATCCACATTCTTCTCTGTGAACCTCCAATTCTTGGCGGGGCGGGGGGCAGAGTGGTGGTGGTGCAGAGCAAGGACCCAGGCTTTGGAAAACGTTTACATAGGTCTCACCTCTATAATTACTAGTGTATTTCTTTGCCAGTCTCTAAACATCTTGAAGTTAATATTAACCTTGCAGGGTTAATAGGAAGCTTAGTGATTATGTATGCAAATTGCCTGGCATGCTGGCAATGCCCAATGCTTGGGAGCTATCAGCACTTTTTCACAGATACAGGATCTGAAGGCTCACCCATTCCTTTCCCCACCTGCTCTGGAACACCAGCTGCCCCAGCTAGGATTGAATCTGGTCATTGTCACTGAGGACAACAGCTGGCTCTTCACTTCTGGCTAATTGGATTTTTTTTATTATAGAGCTAAAATAATGTAGGTTTTTCACAGAGGCACATAGCAGAAGAGGCAAAAACAAAGGAATGAAGATTGTTCTTTGTAGAGTGTATATAATTTATTACTTTTTTTGGGGGAAATTTAAAGAACTACCAGATGTCATTACAACCTAAAGACATTAGTAGATTTGGAATTCCTAGGGGGTACAGGGTCCACTTTATTCATTTTTGTATCCTCCAAGAGGATTAATAAATTTCTGCAGGATGAACAACTGATGAGTATTTATAGTTATTCCTCGGAAAGAATTCAGGTTAATAATGCTCCTAAGTGTTTTCATAGACAACCCAGCATGTGTCAGGTCCCCACTCTGCACAGCATGATGCTCTGAGGCCCGGGGAGGAGGTAGTGGAGGACACCAGTGAGTGGGACAGAATGCCACCAACCCATCATTACCCACGAGCTCAGAAGGAAACAAGCTTTCATCAGTGATGGGAACAGTGATGGGCATCAGAGAGGAGGGCAAGAAGGATGCCTTCCAAGCATGTGAGGCAGCAAATGAGAGATTCTATAGCAGAATAATCCGAAAGAATCACGTAGGTAATGAACTCTCTTTGTCCTTCCAAAGAGGATGGGTTTTATTGACTTGAAGATTCATTCTCTGTCATGCATTGTGATGGGTTGAAAGCAGGAGCTGAGGAAGCTCAGTGGCTCTGCACACTGAAGATGAGGAAGATTTGAAGAGCCTGGAGAATGTGGACTGGGGGAGGCTAACAATGGTGAG
The DNA here is from genome assembly GCA_028533065.1 of Trachops cirrhosus. Taxonomy (NCBI): domain Eukaryota; kingdom Metazoa; phylum Chordata; class Mammalia; order Chiroptera; family Phyllostomidae; genus Trachops; species Trachops cirrhosus. Next base: position 71,218,716 of record CM052547.1, read on the forward strand.
TCTGAACCCTCCATGAAGGAAGTGGGGAGAAAAGGCCCCAGGATCCCATGGGAAAGAACAGATATTTTTCCCTGCAGGACTGGCTGGTGGGGAACCTGCAGGTGGTATTCAATGGCATGTGTGATGCAATTCCTTCCTTTGTTGTACTCTATCATCCTCAGTTAAACACACTCTTGCCTGATGCTCTATGTGAGTGAATTCTTCAGGGGACCCATGAAAAAGTCATAAACTCTGCATCTCAGTGGGGTGGTTGATGATTAGAAAGCCCTTGCAAAGAAATGGAGGCGAGGAAGAGAAGGCAGCTGATCCCCATGTTACCTGTGAATACTTCAAGGCTCTGCCTATGAAGGCAAAGAACACCAGGCTTTGAGGTCCACCTTGTGCAAGTTCCAGGAACGGTGGTGAGAGTGGTAAAAGGGAATGGTAGCTGTCAATTTTTGAGACCTCCATGAAAACCACTAATTCTCTTTAGAGAAAAACGCGCAGATGCACATACACAAAAAGTCCTGCCTCCAATTTTTAGGAGTATTTATTCATGACTTCCAGGTGGAGAACCTGAGGTTTTCAGCAAAAACTACAGTACAACTCTAAATAAATTGAAGTGATATTAGATTGATGAATGAAACAAATAGAGAAATATGTGGGACACTGAAAAAAAAAACCGGGAAAGTGAAAAAGTAAAACGTTCCTAAGGAATGCTGGCTGGATATTTTGGTGGCTTAAAAGTGGAGACATCAAGGAAGAAATAAGAAGAACTGAGGACAAGGATAACCTTTTCAGGAGAGCTGGGCTACTCACAATGCCCACGGCTGTCTCCCAGCAAGAGCCCCGGGGCACATCAGCAGGGTGCAGGGGTGGCCGAGGGAAGCTCTCGTTCCAACTCGAGGAGTTGTAATAGTTAAACAGAGTCCAGTGAGTGATGTTCTTTATTGTCTCTTCATTAGAAAGCTGGAAGAGAGGATGGCGATGAGGGTTGAAAGGAACCCGGGATGATCCTACCATTTCCACAGGAGCACCATTTAAAGCCAGAGCCTTACCACCTCATCTCCGCCCTACACCTCAACAGAGTCTCCCCCAAAATGTCCTTGGGTTTTTCCATGAAGTTATCTTACATCCATCCATCCATTGTCCACCCATCTACCTGTTCATCTGTCCATCCACCCAATCATTCATTCTTCTTTTGAGAATAATTGGTCGGGGTCTGTTCTGAGCAAATAAGGCAGTGGTGACACAGGAGCAAACAATGGATGGGGCACTCCTCAGAAAATTCAGTCTAGTAGGTGACAGACGAACAGACCTTTGCAGAGTAGAGTGATGAAACAGGGGGAGGGCAAGAATAGTAGGGGAAATGTAGAAGCTAAAGAACTTGTGACTCATGGACATGAACTAAAGGGGGGAATGTGGGTGGGAGAGGGTGTGCAGGGTGGAGGGGAATGAAGGGGGATAATGGGACAACTGCAATAGCATAATCAATAAAATATATTAATAATAAAAAAAGAGCAGTGGAAAATTCTCTGGGGATTGAGGAAATTCACATCAGACAATGGGGGCCACAGAAGACTTTCTGGAGGAAGAGGCACCTCCGTCAAAACCTCAGGTAGGATTAGTCAAACATGGGGAGAAGAGTGGACAAGAGGGTAGGGGAGAATTTTGCCCATGGGGGAAATGTGAGGCTTAGGAGGGTGGACCAGTCCACTGGGGTAGGAGGGAAGCCAGAGATGAGGAAGGAGCGGTAGGCAAGGGCCATATCCAATCACTTCCATGCTTAGAACCTTCTAGTAGCTTTCCTGTTAATCTTAGGAAAAAGTTCATGCAACTCCATAATGAGGAGGGAGGAGGGAGGAAGAGGAGCATCGTCATCCGGGCCTTCCCCACTTTCATTTGTTCACTTCCTCCCCTCTGCTCTGTTGTTCAGCAATCCTGCAGTTCTCTGTGTGCACCAGCTGCCCCCTCAGCCTTTTCCAGGCTCTGCTAAGATTCCTCAGGGGGTTCTGGAGCCCCTCCTATGCACTGCCCTGCTGCCCTGGGCTTGCCTCCGCTGAAGCAAGCACATCCTGCAGTATGCTGTACTGGATGAGTCTCTGTCCCGGCCCAGGGTGTGGACACCCTTGCAACAGGACTGAGTCCAGCTCTCTGTGTACCCTGAGGGCTTGACATAGTGGGTGCTCCACAACCATCTGGTGAGCAGAGATGAAAGATCTCAGTGGACACTTACTTGGCTGGTAAATGCTCAGGGCAGCTATAAAACAGTAGGGGAAAGGCTGCAGATAAAGTGTGAATGGTTCCAATCGAAGTGTGTGTGATGTGAAAAAAGACAACCTAAGAAAAAGATAGCAAAGAACTGTAGCAAAATGGTAACAATGTCTATCTTTGGGCCATATCTTGGGGATTTTTTTCTTCATTTAACTTTTCTGAACTTTCCAAAGTGTATTTTATTGATATGAATAGGCATTAGGAGATTATGATATTTTAGAAAGGTGAGCAATGTTCTTTATCAGAGATGAACAGGAGAGCACCAGAGACCGGGGGGAGCACCAGAGACGGGGGGAGTTTGTGGTCTTTACCTTGAGGTGGACGTCATCCATCAGGGCCAAGAGAAACGTGTAGAGGTTCCCCAGGAAGAGTGCAAAGATGCGTCCCAGCTGCCACTTCAGTCCAATGCGTGGGTGGTAATTCTCCAGGGTGGCGATCGTTTCAAACAGAGGAGGACAGAACATCCCAAGCAGAGACATCACAATTTCTACCTGAGAGATCGGGAAAGCCTGGGTTACTTACTTTGTCAATAGCACTTGGTTGGCCACCATCTCTGTACCCCCAGGCCATGCATCTCCATCTCCTTGTTGCCCTCTCCTCTGTCCCTGGAGATGCCCTGGGGTCTCCACAACTTGCCATGTGACCCTGGCAAAGGCACCAACATGCCCCGAGCAGTCAGTGTATGTCCCACACATCATAATTGCTCTGTGACTGGTGGCTATCGCAATTGTTGCACTTAGTATTGATAAAATAGCCAACTTTCTTTGAGAAGTAAGTGATCAGCCCCTGGGACAGTCCTTGTGTCCTGTAAAGCTGTGAACTAGGTAAGAGTCACCGTGGCAGCTCTCGTCTGAGGAGCGTGGAAGACAGGAAGCTCAGATCACAGAAGGGGTTTATCGGTAGGGGATGTGGTGGCGAGTGTGGCATTTGGAGTCACAGGGCTCTGGGTTTGAGCCCAGCTCTATTCCTTGCTGGTTTTGTGATTTAGGAAAAGTCACCCAACGTCTCCAAGCTTCTTATTTCTTTGTGTGTAAAATAGTCATGGCAGTTCTTGTTGTGAGAAGCAGATGTTAATGAATGGTAAGTGGTAAGCACTCAATTTTGCCTTCAATTTTGGGAGAATCCTGACTCCATAACTGAACCTGACCACAGCAGAATATTCTCTCTGCAACTAAAACTGCTCACCCAGTGGAGGGTAGAGTCCTAAACTGCTGACCAAATTGCAGGTTGGTCAGCACTTCTGGGCTGCTCCAGACTCCCTCACTCTCACACTGACCATTGGCTGGGCTCTCATCACCTTCACACCTGCTCAGTTCTACCCACCACTGCCTTTCTTTACGTATTTGTCTAATGCTCAGCCTAATTCTGCCTTTGCCGCAGAATCCTGATCACGTTATCCCCGCCTGCTGCTGCTATTTGTGCTTTGGCTTGCTCTTGTCAAGCCTGCTTCCTAAGGAAATTGTAATCTGCTGAAGAGCAGAATCCACGCTGGGCATCTTTCATGCTCCCACACAGTTAGTGACCTGATGTTTTAGATGAGTTCATTGTAAATAGCATGTACCTTTTAAAAATTCAATCAGATTATATCACTTTTAAACTGTAACTTTAATCCATTTGCATTTATTGCAGTCACTGATATATTTAGATTTAAATCTGTATAATGTTTGCTTTATGTTTGTCCTACCAGTTTCATATTTCTTTTTCTGTCCCTTCCTGCTTTGTAGGGGTAGACAGATTTTCTTCTTATTATTTAATTTGTTTAGCTTATGATTCTGTGGGTCAATATTTGTTTCTGGGCTTGGCTAGGTGGTTCTTCTGCTAGTCTCACCTGGTTTCACTCATGAATCTATGGTCAACTGATGGTTGATGGCTTCATTCACATGTCTGCTGGTTGACTGGCTATCACCTGGGGTGATGACATAACTGGGCCATGCGTCTCATCATGCAGCAGGCCAGCCTGTAACTGTTCAAGTCATGGAGGTCTCAGGGTTCCCAAAGGAGCAAGATCCAATACACAAGCACATTTCAAGTCTGCTTATATCGTGGTAGCTACTGTCCCATTGGCTAAAGCAAGTTACATGGCCAACCTCAGCTGGATTCAAGGGATGGGGAAACAGATTCCACGTGTTTATGGGAAGAGCTAGAAAATCACATTGCAAAGAAATGTGCATAGAAGGGTTGACAGGATTTGAAGCCATTATGCCAACTGCCACAGATGTCAAATTCCCAAAACAGATTTATGGATTCAACATTATCACAATAAAACATTAATGTGTTTTATTGTGGATCTCGATGAGAAAATCACTCTACCAGATATCAACACATACTATAAAGCATTGTTTATAGTGTGCTATTAGTGCAGGAATAGACAAATAAACCAGGGGAGTAAAGAAGGGAGCCAGATCACAGGCGTGCGTTAATAAGCATGATTTATGGTACATGGCACTGCAGAGCTGTGAGGAGAGGATCACCTCGTTAATAACTGGTATTCACTGACATGCTAATTAAAACCAGCTATTTCTGCTACAAAAGTCTAATAATGGGTGACTCTTTGTTCAGGATGTTTATACTACTAGATTGGAAAGAGATACAGTTTCACTTTTTAAAACAAGCCCTATAATCCAGACTTTCACTAATCCAGCCGAGTGGCATAGGAACCAGTGTGATTTCCATATTCGCTTCCACAGACGCCCTCCTTACCTCATTCCTTTCATACCAGCTGACGTTCTGCATTTTGGAGAATTCCTGGGATCGCTTCACCACGAAGTAAATGAGGTATCCACTCCCACACAAACAGCAGATGATGAGAAAGTTGGCCAGGACCCGGAGGAATCTTGTCAGGTGGATATTTTCCTCTTTATTACTCTCTTGTTCATCCACTATTGATTCCTTAATGTGTGGAAATGAGATATGAATAATGGAAGGCCAGGAACTGCCAGGAACCATGGTTGGGTTCCTGAGATGACTACTTTCTGTCTTTCCATATGAAACAATACGGAGGGGTGATATGAGGCACTATTGCCTTCGGAGAACTAGTTCTTTCCTTTCAGAAAACGTATTTTGTTGTTACTGTTATTCTGGTCCACGTGATGACACAAGCTTAGATTTATTAAGTAACTGCTATGTGCCAGACGGGGAGCTAGACACTTCCCATGCATTTCCCCTTTTAATCCCAACAACTAACCGACAGAGCGATCACTATTATTACCCATATCACAGATACGAAGGATCCGAGAAATTTCAGTAACTGTTTGGGATTGTTTTAAAGCTGTAGATCAAATAGATTAAAATTGATAATTATTATTATTATTGAGTCTTCTAACCCAAAAGCTGTTTTTTCTATAAAAAACACTTCTGGCCAAACTTTTTCTATAAACAGCTCAATAGTAAATCTTTTTGGCTTTGCAGACCATGTGGTCTCTCTCACAGCTACTCAACTATGCCATTGTAACACAAAAACTACCATAGTGAAGATACAAATATGTGGGCATAGCTTTGTTTCAATAAAATCTTGTTTACAAATATAGGCAGCAGGCTGGATTTGAACCCTGGATTGTAGTTTGGTGACTTTATTCTAATCCATGGGTACGGTATATCTCTCCATTTATTTAGAGTTTTAAAATCTTTTTCAGCAGCTCTGGCTGGTCTAGCTCAGTGGACTGAGTGTGGGCCTGTGAACCAAAGGATCGAGGTTCGATTCCCAGTCAGGGTACATGCCTGGGTTGCAGGCCAGTTTCCAGTAGGGGACACATGAGAAGCAACCACACATTGATATTTCTCTCCCTCTCTCCTTCCTTTCACCTCTAAAGATAAATAAATAAAATAAAAAAATCTTTTTCAGCAATATTTTGTACTTTTGCTGTAGCAATCTTCATATTTTTGGTTAAATCTATCACCAGAAATTTTTAAATTAAATTTTTCAAAAATTGATTTTAGAGAGAGAGAGGGAAGGAGAGAGAAAGAGAGAAAGGGAGAAAGAGAAAGAAAAGCATCGCTTTATTGTTCTACTTATTTATGCATTCATTGGTTGCTTCTTGTATATGCTTTGATGGGAGATTGAACCTGCAACCTTGGTGAATGGGGATGATGCTCTAACCAACTGAGCTACCCCACCAGAGCAATTCCTAGAATTTTTTAAAAGTTTATGTAATATTATTATAAAGGGAGTTCAAAATTATTTTCTAAATTGTTTGCTGCTAGTGTATAACAATACAACAGATTTTTAAAATCATTAACCTGGTCTTCTGCATCAGTAGCTGTATGAAGACACAACTAGTATATGTGAGACCAGGAGGGAAACGAGGTCTCTTGGGTACAGAAGTACATGGTAGGAGATTGTGCCAATCAGTTAACAGCTACTGCATTCACATTCAGGTGTAACTAACTCGTCAGGTAGTTAACATGCACGAACACAGTTCTCACAATGTGTGCTCCATTATGTAAGTGTGTTATCTTGGTTTTGAATGGACTCAGAGGTTCAAAGTACCTCATAGGCATTGACCTTTTTTGTCTCTCTCCGGTAGGCCTGGAGGAAGTGACAAAGCCCTCATAGACCCCTGGCCTGTCCTTGGATGCCCCATCAGAGGCTCCCCGTTACTGTGAGAAGAAGGGGAGAGAACTGCATCAGCTGCCTGCTCCACCCACTGCCATGCTCACAGGACTTTGGGGCTCACGAAACCCATGTAAGTGGGTTGTTCAGCACAAGCCCTGCTTCTGGCAGGTGTACCTGCCGTCTGCAGGTACCCATCAGTGGGCAGCAGCTCACTTCTCCCAGGAAGGACCAAGAGAGGGAAAGAGACGAGAAAACCAAGCATAGTTGTGTTATAAATCTGTCCATTTCCGGGTCCTGGGGGCAAGTCTGGCTGATCAGACAGGAGAAATATTGAACTATCAATAACTCTGAATGGTTTCTACAGTCGTGGAGGAAAAAAACAAGATATGCAATGCTTCAGTGTTACAGCTTCTGCCTGCGTTAATGCGGTTACCCCTCGGTGGGTTTAACAGAGAGGTGTGTCGGTCATCTCACATCTTCTCTGTGAACCAGTTGATGAGGTCACTCATGGAGTTGAGCACATAATTAACTCCTTCATTCCCACACCCCCAAACCAGGATTCTCAACTCTTTCTGGGTGCTAATCACTTGAGAGGAGCTTTTTAACAAATCCAATGCCAGGACCCCGCCTAGGACCAATTAGCCCACATTCTCTGGGGGTGGGACGGAGAAGATTTTCAAAGCCCCGAGGTGATTCGAACATAGGTTAAAAGCTTGAGAACATCTGCCCCAAAGGCATCTTTTCAGGTCCCTCGGCAGAAAACAGTTCCACAAGGCAATAGGCATGACCAGGTCCCAACATCTGTGATTTTCTGACTATTAAGAAACCGATGGTGGGTATCAGCTGTGAGCATTTTTTCTTAAAGGTTTGAAAGCTGGGCTCCTGCTGCAAGTAAAGCTTCTAGCCACAGATTATTTGGTGATCGTACTTCCTATGACTCAGCGGGGAGAAGTCTCCCCAGGACCAGCGGCACCCAGAGCTCCCCCAGGAGGTGCGACCGCCCGGCAGCTACCTTGAAGCTGGTGGTGATGGAGGCGCACTTGTTGTCGGCCGTCTCTGAGTTCCCGATCAGGTAGTCCCAGCTGGTGAACATCTTGAAGCTGAACGTGAAGTTATCGTTCTCCCCCTCGCTCGTGCTGCCCTGGCTGTTGCTGGCCATCCTGTAGGGTACAGGGCTGTTGTGATACTTGCCCTGCTTTTGCTGCGTCCGCCCAAGGGAACCCTGGCCTGAGCCAACATTGGGCCCAGGGAGCAGACATCCGATAAAGGGAATGAACCACGCAGGAACACAGGCCAAGACAGATTTGATTCGGAGCGCTTTCTTCGCAAATTCAGAGTCCCCTGCAAACACACACGGTGTCACTTGTGTAACAAGCCTGCGGGATATGGGACACGTAGCCGTGTTTTCTACCCCATGTCTGATTTCCTGGGGCTTGGCTTGCCTCCTAGTGCTTGAGAACTCTGTTTTCACAGAGGAACATTCCCTTCTAATTGATCTATTTTCTGATAGAAAATGTATTCTGATATAAAATCCAATAAGCCTTGAGATAGTTGGTACTCTTCTTAAGTAAGTTTGGTTGAAAGCACCTTGGACCTGCCCGGTTACCCAAGCATTTTATTCTACCTATCCTCAACCTCTCTTTGTGGAGTTTCCTCTCTGGAGGTCAGCTCTGTGGGAATCCCACAGGTCCAAGCAGGGGTTCTAGCAAACCTATCAAACACTGTGTGTGTGTACTGGGGGGGTTGCGGGGGGCGGGGAATGTGCTCCTCTCTAAGCCTATCTTACGGGTTGGCTTTTGGGATTTGTGTTCCAGGGGCTTGATTGGCTTAGTTAGCCCTTTGGTTCCATATCCTTAGATGTATCTGGGATAATAGCAGGGGAAAATGTAACAACACGAGGCTAAGAATAAAACCAAGTCTGTCTCCTTGGGTTTTTCCCTGTTGCTTGATGGAGCCGGGCAGCCACATATCACCTCATGGTCACTGCTGCGTGCTGGGCAGGTCCCCATGAACAGCAGCACTTCCCCTGGTGTGATGCAATAGAAAGCCCCTTTGGGCCTGCACGTGGGGCCTGAAGGGGTTTCTATCCAGGCTTTGAGAGTTCTCTGCTCCTGTCCTGCAGACACAGCTACCCCTGCTCCTCTGGGAGAAGTGACCCCTTGTGGCCCCGCTGAAGGCTGGTGAGCATTGGTTGTCAGGTGTGTGCAGGAGACTGTGCCACCCCTCCCTGCACCAGCCTTTGTTGATTGGGGTCCCCTGACTTAGAAGAAGGCAATTCATGGAATGGGTCAAGTTTTTCTTTAGAGAGCATGAATTAAGAATCACAGACATAATTATGACACAATTAAGAACCAAGTCCGTTTCTGACCACTGAGACAGGTAGAGTTGGGGCCAGTGAGGATACCATGGTTAATCAGAGCCACATTCATTCATTTAGGCTTATTGTTTATATCATAAGTGCTGGGCTGGGTTGAGAACCCATGCATAGCTTGCATGTGGGCATGCAAGCAGTTGTAGAGGAACAGCAGAGTTTTCTAAGAAAGTTGAACCCTGGGGAAAGCCAAAACAGGTCTTGCAAACCTCTCTAGCCTTCTCTTACCGGGTACCATGCTTCCCCTCAAGCCACACTGACCTTTTGACAGTTTTTGGTACTTACTTGGATATTTCCTACCTCAGGGCCTTTGCACATGCTCCTGTTTTGTCCAAAATGCCTCAGACGTGCCTTTCAGTGTGGCTGGCAGTTCTCAGGCTCACCTAAAGGAGTTTCTACCCCATTTCCCAGATCTCCCCACATTACCCTGTTTGTCTTTTATATCGCATATGACAACCTGCACTTGCTTTGCTTGTTTGTGGGTTTTTGTTGTTTTCTCTCTCAATCCCCCACAAGAAGGAGAGTAGTTAGAGAGTGGCCACGGGAGCAGGATGTCCCATGAACAAAATTAAAAGCCTGTAAATAAGCAGTCATACTTACGATCTAATGACAATCATCAGGCTATAGCCGAACACGCTGACCCCCACCATAAAGTAAGCCATGGGCAATCTGTACCTCAGCCACCCGATGGTCCTCTGGTCATTGTAGTAGCCGTAGAAGAGAGCAGAGTATTTAATGTAGCCCTGTGGGACAGCAAATCCAAATGCTCTGGGTTTGTAAGCTCGGTGCAGTCAGCAGACACTTCCATTCTACTGGGCGTTTCTTTCTCGGGGGTTTAACGGGAGTCTGAAGGGAGGAAGGAAGAGTTCTGGGCCCTCTTGTTCTTCCCTTCACTTCCCTCAATTGCTCCCAAGTCTATCCATATCTCCACATCTCCCCGTCTTTCCTTTCTC
>CM052547.1:71229344-71254939 GCA_028533065.1 Trachops cirrhosus
GGATAAGGTCAAGTGAAAGGAGTTCACCATCACCAAGCCCTTATTGTATGAAATGTTAAAGGCACTTATCTAAGAAAAAGAAGATAAAAAACTTGTATAGTAAAATGACAGCAAACTGACAATTACTATCAACCACACCTAAACCAAAAATAAGGAGAAACTAAGCAAACGACTAGAACAGGAACAGAATCACAGAAATGGAGATCACATGGAGGGTTAGCAACAGGGGAGTGGGAGGAGGAGAGAGAGGGGAAAGGTACGAAGAATAAGTAGCATGGATGGTAGGTAGAAAATAGACAGGAGGAGGGCAAGAATAGTATGGGAAATGTAGAAGCTAAAGAACTTATGACACATAGACATGAACTAAAAGGGGGGAATGTGGGTGGGAGAGGGTGTTCAGGGTGGAGGGGAATGAAGGGGGGATAATAGGACAACTGTAATAGCATAATCAATAAAATATATTTAAAAAATTTGTTAACAGTTCTTTCATAGGTTCCCTACTACTGTGAGTGTGAGAATTTTAAATTTCATTTCACACTGGATTACTGACAGTATAGAAAATGCTGCTGATGTTTGCTTATTTAAAATTACCCGGCCATCTCAATATGCTCTTCCATTAATTCAAGTAAGTTTTGGTAGACTCATTGGGATGTTGGGGGGTATACAATAACATCACTGCCAAACTAAAGTAATTTTGTATTTTTTTCTACAAAATGTTTAACTTTCTTGACTTACTGCATTGGGTCGAAATTTCAAAATAATGTTTAAAAGTAGTAGAGATCAGTAGTAGTAGAGTAGTAGAGCATCCAGTGTTGCTCTTGATTTTCAGTAACAGAGGCTTTAATATTTCACCATTTAATGTAACATTACTTTTGTTTTTTATTAGATTTATAACTTCTAGGTAATTGTCTATATTTTTGTTTGTTTTAAATTTATATTCACATTGGGAAATATATTGTATGTAAATAGTATATATATGTGTAGTTGTTCATAACAAAAAGAAAGTGAACTGCATGTATCCACTACCTAGTTTAAGAAATAGAGCCTTTATAGGCTTTATTATAAACTAAGCCTTTATAACACCCTGGGTGTGCCCTCCCTGATCCACAGAAACTGTGAGATAACAAATACTTGTTGTTTTCAGCAAAAAACTTAGGGGTATTTTGTTACATAGCCAGAGATAACTAATACAAACTCAAATATCAAGAAAGAAATAATAAGAGTAAAAATTGATGGCATAGAAAATAAAGATACATAGGACGAAGACCTAAATGTGAATATTTACCGTAGCTGTATTTATAATAGCCCCAAACTGGGAACAACCCAAATGCCCACAACTGGTGAGTGGACAACAAACTATGGCACATCCATACAATGGAATACTACTCAGCAATAGAGGAACAAACTATTGATACACGCCACAACATGGATGAATCTCAAAAACACTGTGCTAAGTGAAAGAGGCCAGACACGAAATAACTGCATTCTGCATGATTCTATTTATATTTCCTCCCTTTCCCCTTCCCTCCCTAAAAATCAATAGATAAAAATTAAAAAGAGAAAGAATCAACATATCCAAAGTTGTTCCCTTTTTTATAATATAAAGGTGTCTCTTTTTTTTTAAAGATTTCTTTTTCAATTTATTTTTAGAGAGAGGGTAAGGGAGAGAGAAAGAGAGGGAGAAAAACATCAAGGTGTGGTTGCCTCTCATACGCCCCCAACTGGGGACCTGGCCTGCAACCAGGCATGTGCCCTGAATGGGAATCAAACCAGTGACCCTTTGATTTGCAGGCTGGTGCTCAATTCACTGAGTCACACCAGCCAGGGCTAAAGTTGTTCCTTTAAAAAAATAACTGAAAGGCAAAACTTTGATGTAAATGAGGAAAAATTACACTGTAATGCAAAAGGAGCTGTAACTTCAGATACACAAATGATTTGAAAAAGCAAGAAATGATTTATAACTTTAACCAGTACATTTAAAAATATAAGTTGATGGCAAGTGCAGGAGAGTGATTACATGTGAGGGTTATGGAGATAATACAATTGGGAGAAACAGAGGACTTCAGTGTATACACAATTTTTTTGATGTTTAAAATTAGTGGTAGACAAATAGGCTCCTTCTTTATTTCTTTCCTCATGTCTGAAATATTTTAATAGTTATTCTTAGAGGAAGTATCAATATTACGCTTACCAACTGAATGCTGTTTATGTGATTCCTAGAACGGAGCTTCTGAAGTATTTTGAAGATATAATTTAATTAGTGAATGTAACCAGCAATTATCAACTTTTGCTGCATATTAGAACCACCTGAGGAGTTGTAGGAGTCATCTAATGTTTTATAACGAATTACCCTAACACTTAAAAACTTGAAAAAACCACGTTTGTATCTCCAGGTTTCTGTGGGTCAGGAATCTAGGCGTGGCTTAGCTGGGTTCTCTGCTCAGGGTCTCTCACAGGCTGCAGTCAGGGGTCTGCCAGGGCTGGGGTCTCACCTGAAAGTCTGGCTGGGGAAGGACCTAATTCTAAATGCACGCCTGTGGTTGTTGGCAAGATTCAATTCCTCATGGGGTGGTGGGCTGAGGGCTTCCGTTCCTTGCTGGCTGTCCAAAGGCCACACTCAGTTCCTTGTCAGGTGGGCCTCTTTGGTCTGGCAGGTTGCTTCATTAAAGCATGCAAGCCAAGAAGGGAATCAAAAGAGAATGCCAGCAAAATGGAAGTCACAGTCTTCTATAATTGAACCATGTAAGTGACAGCCTTTGGTTATGGTCTGTTAAAAGCAAGTCACTAGTCTAGCCTATACTCGATGGGAGGGAATTATATAAGGGCTTCATACCAGGAGGTGGGGATGATTGGGGACAATTTCAGGTATCTGCCTACCACAGGAGCCTTTAAAATGAGGATGCCACAACCAGAGTCCCAGAGAGTCACGTTCAATTAATCTGAATTAATTGGTGTGGGCCTAGGACCTGGTAGTTTTTTGCAAACTCCACACATCATTTCCACAGCCAGCCAATGATGAGACAAGAAGTACGTGAACATGACATCCGGCAGGGCCCTGACAGCCAGCTTCTGCATCGCAACTTCCCCAGGGATCGTGTGGACATCCCAGGCTCTGCAGGCAATTGTCATTAAAGCTGAACAAGATTCATTCTAGCATTCAGAGCTGTTTAATTCCATTAAAGTGGTATTAATAATTTATGGGAAAGAAATATAAGTATGAAGAGAAGTTCCATTAAAGTTGTCTGACGTTTGAGCACTTCTAATATTCTTACCCCCACACCTCCCGATTCACGGTGGTTAGCCTTAAGACATCCGTTAGCCACGGGAATAGCTGATCATCAGGCTTAGGCTGAAAACCCTTGGGCCCTGAAGTTGTCCGTGTCTTTGACCAACAGGGCAATTTGCAGTGAGTTTGGATGTGTGTGTTTCCCGTGTGGCCAATTTTCCATCTCCTCACTAAGAAGGCACCTTGGGACACCTGACATCCTCAGCTGCTGTTATCCAAGCTGTCAACAAGTCTTGTCTGTTCTCCTTCTAACTCCTTTCTTTAATCCATTCCCATTGGTCACACCTGACCTGGGACTGAGGTATTTATTCAGTATCAGGCTCTTGATTTGCCTTTGCCTCTCTCCCTCTCTCCTAGCTGACCCTCCTCCCTGCCCAGGGCTCCTCATTCCAGCCAGCCTCACCCTCTGTCCTTTCCCCCACCTACTCCCAGGTGACTTTCCTGATCAGCATCCAATCAAGTCAAGGTGCTATTGCCTGGGCAGTTCCAGTTGCGGCTGCTTCACTGGAACACACCGATCAATAAGTTTTCGTTGTTCCAAACAAACAATCCCCTTGATATGAAATACTTATAAATGATACCAACTTACATAAATTACATAATATTTAATGTTTCCTTTTAGAAAAAAAGTAAGTGCCCTTAAAATTATTCAACTTCCCCATGAGACTGCCTGTCTGAAGTACTGTATAGCAAAATTCCAGCGATGTCTCCTAGGCCTGCAGAGTTTAAATGTGCTCTCTTCTTGTGGAAATAAATTCATTTGGAATAAACACTCCCAGGAAGAAAACAAAGGCAATGTGAAGGTAGATTTCCCCAGTGGTTTCTGACAGTATTTTCCCTGTGGGGAGAACCAGGCTTGGTGGAAGAGCATTGGCACACACTTGATGGAAGGTTAGAAACCCTTCTCTCTCGGTGGGAGAGCAACAGTGACCCCTGGACACAGGACTAAGTGGACTCATGACCCTGTATTTCCAGCTATGTGTATAAAGGGGTAGGAAGGCTACTTAATGACATATTTGTCACTACACTTTTTAAGTCATGTAGAAAAGAATTCCGTGGTTTTATAATGTAACATGTCTTTGCTCCCAAGCGCTATTATAATACACCATCAACCTCTTCCAACTAATCTGATTTTATTCACATTACATGGAAGTCCTTTTAATTTTCTAAAACACGTACTTGCAGAAAAGTTTCTCAAGGTTGACTACAGATAGAACTGACTCCAGTATATTCATGGAATCATTGATAATAAAACAGGGATCAGTAAACTATCACAGAGCCAGTTAATAAACCTGGAAGGAAGAAAATACGAAATACAGACATTTTGTTACCATGGAGTAAATCCACTTGTGCATCCAGCACCAGCACCAGGCAGCTCAGGCAGGATATTGCAAGGTGAGTGCTCAGTGCTTAAGGGGCCAGAGGCGCCATTGGAAAAGATGCTAGGTCACCACGCTGGAGACTCGGGAGCTCATTCACACAAATTTACTGTGTAACTTTGCATAAGTCACTTATTCCTTTTTTAAATTTCTCAATTGCCCATTTATAGGTAAGGATCTACTTATATCGACAATAAGATTACACTTGAAAGAATAGTGAGGGCTGCTATTTAAATTCAGTATTTTTAGGTAATATGTTATGATATAGTGCACTCTATGCCTCTCTTTCTCTCTCTCTCTTTTTTAGGGTAAAAGAGAAAAAAACTCACTGAGATAGTAATTTTCCACTGATCTTAAAGTAAAGTGAGAGGTAGAAAAATGTAGGGTTCACCTCTTAATTCAGAAACACAAATATTTAGGTTCCATTTTTTGGTGGGGGTACTTAGCTATCTGGGCAATGGATGTGAGTATAGAATCCATCATGAATGACGTGAGTCTTTGTAAAACAGAGAGATTTAATATAAATGAAGATGGTAGTCATGATAAGCCTCAACACTATCCAAAGTTATAAGGAGTTCTTTTCTTACCTCTGGGATTATGACTAGACCAAATATTAAGCCAAAAAGAACAAGGTTAACGCCATACATCCATCGGAGGAAGATGAAATATGATGCCACTGACGAACCAAAGTGACCTGGAGACAGAAAAGATGGTGGGACTTAAGTGGAGGAGGAGGAAGTGAACACAACTGAACACTTTCTGTGTGTGATGGATCCAGTCTTCATGTTAGTCTGTGGCTCTATGGGCTTCATGGATCTGCCTAACTTCCCATAATCAGAAATCGAAGAAACACAATGTAAATGTTTGTCTAGCTAGTCCAAAGCCTGTCCTTTTCCCTAACACAGCAGGACCTCCAAAATAATCTAATCAGATGGCTAAGCACACAATCCCAGCCCTTGAAAAACTCTTCAGTAAACCAGCTAAAAACAGTGACACCAAAATACTCACTTTCAATGTCCTTGATCTTCATTTCCCAGGGAATACACTGAGTCTTGAAATTATCAAAGTCTCTCTTAAACTTGACCCATTTCTGAAATTAAACAGGTAATACCCTCAGTTCATTCACATGCTGCCTTGGGGCCTGGAGGGGCCCGTGGAGGTGCGGGTTGAGGTTGACATGTCAACATGTGGTCGACCTGTGGGCGAGGCTGTCATCCGGGAGTCGATGAGCCCAGGCTGCCGGAGGTGGATATTAAATCTTCACTCTAAGTCGGGTGCGGAGTGAGGGAGAAGCCAGGGCAACATAATACCTTGCCTCTGTCTACAGGCTGATAAAATTTCTTGGTTGGACAATTTATATATGGATTTAGAAATTTTGTGTATAGTTTGGGGGATCAAATGGTTTACCAACCTGTGATACAACTTCTTCTACCTTAAAACAAAAATTCAGAGGGAAAAAAAGAAACCTCACGACTTTCACACCCACATTTGGCAGACAGCCAAGCGCCTAAATCTGATAGCAATTGTTGCTAAAACACGATGCTGATAGAACTGGAGAGGCGTCAGCCCTTGGCTACCCATTCTTCTCCTGATGAAACAACAGCCTGTTTTGTTTTGTTTTTGTTTTGTTTTTATGAAAAAGACATTAGGAAGACACCTGCCCCTTTCCACAGTCTTTTCCCACTCTTTTCACACCCAGAGTCTGCCTGTCTGTGGGCTGGGTGAACATTTGTCAGCTCTTCAAGGGGCTGCTTTCCAACACCCCCCTCCAGCCCCTGGTGAGAGATCCATTTGGAATTTTGAAAATTCATAAGAAACAACAAAGGGGTAGTAGGCAGAAGATCCTAAGATCAGTTTCTACTATTACAAAGCTCTCCTAAGAACTTATTCAGGAAGGAAATAAGATTTTTCCCTTGTAAATTCACTGAGGATGAAAGGGAAAATTTGAAGGAATCAGGCAGGCTTCCAGACCCGAAGGTTTTGACCATACCCTGATTGGGTGGGTAGTAAATAAGGAAGGAGACCACTTGTCAGAAGAGGGAAATGGTCACAGAGGCAAAGGAGAAGAGGTGCCCATAAGGAAAAGACTGGTTAATAACAATGCCCAGATATTTCTATGACAGGAGAGAAGGACGTGGGGAATGGCAGGTAGTGGCCGTTGGGCACCTCGGTCCCATTGCTTCCTCTACTTTTCTTAGTTCTGATTCTGTGCTCAAAAGTCCTCTTTGGCTTATTTGGCTTCCTGTGTAGGTCTGTCTATAAGGAAAGCATTTGCCCATCACCTGGGCTTGAGTATTTTGGTTTCTATGGCAGTAATTTTTCATTGCAAATTAACAGATTAGAATTGGGATTATAGTTTAGCTTTCCATATAACTAACTCTACTAAAAATAAAAGGCATTGCTGATTTGGACTTCAAATTTCTCAGTTCTTGTCTCACTTATTTCTCCTTGTCAATTAATAACCCAGCATCTGGTTTTATATATCAGTCTCATAAGCTTTATTAATGTGAGTCCTCCCCACAGATGGATCTCCTATCAGGTTGCTGATAAAATCAGTACAAACTATAGGCTTGCAAGGCCGAGACCAATTTGGGTAATGAAGCTGCCCAGCGAGGCCCCTGGAGGCACAACCTGCCACTTGGTCACTTGGCAACCATCTGACAGCCCCTCAGGGCTGCAGGTGTCTCCTCCTGAAAAGGGTGCCTTGGAGGTGGAGCAGAAGCAGGGGGAGGCCTGAGAGAAGCTTCGCATCTAAGCTCTTTCCCTTCATTGGCTCAGAGAATCAGAAAACTGGGCAGGCGAACACTCCCATGCCCTTGCTCAGAGCTCTGTGAGGTGGTAGCTGCTGCCCCAGGATGGGGTTATTATGATGGTCATGCCTGTCATCTGGCTACATAGGAAAGAAGGTTTCAAATAGGGACTGGGCAAGGCACAGGTGAGTGATACATCCTGTCTGTGGGTGACATCTGAATGACTAAGAACAACCAATGAGGTCTGAGAAATCGCACCGCAGAGCAAGGGAAAAGGGACACCACCGCTCTTTGAAACTTTTGGAAGGCGTTTCCTCTAGGACACATGAGTGCATTTGGAGAAATGATTTGGTGTTCTTAACAGGACGCAAGAAATGTGGCTTCTGGAGCAAAGGATGCAAATCTGAGATGAAAACCAATGTTGGTGATGTGTGGAAGGCTTTCAAGATTGCAAAAAAGTTCAGTTACAGAATGAAAATAAACATTATATTGTAATTGAGATAGAAGAAAATTGATGATCTTGGGAATAAACCTGAGAAATTTCAGTGAATGCAAAGAGAGAGAGACAGAGACAAAGACAGAGAATTAATAGCAATGAGGGAAGGCAAACACCGAGGACAGAGGATGGGCAGGAACCCTTTTCTAAGGAAGAAGGAAGAACTGTTTGAATAGAAACGTGACTGAACAAAATCATTTATTGAAGATATAGGAGAAGAGCACACTCCTCAGCTGGAAAGAAAAGATCTGAGTGGGTAGTTGTTAAGTGGTAGTTTCTAGGTAAAATTAATAAAGTGACTCACAGATAGTTGTTAGGAAATTAAAACTGAAAAGGAGAAAAAAATAACATTAGGAACAAAAAAATTCAAACCCAATATATATAGAAAGTAATTACAAAGATTATAGGACAACCATCTGTAACTTTCTGGTAATACATATGAAGATCTTATAAAATGATCTCGTTTGGGGAAGAATATAAAAGATCAAAATGGCCCCAAGAAAAAGTTAAAACTTGAATACACCAATAACCAGGGAATACATAAAAAAATTATCAAGGTAGTCTATAAAAATGGATGATTCATCAAACAATATGTAGGGTTTGGAAAATAAGATCCCAGTGATTTTAACATTGTTAACTTTATGAGGTTAGGTCTTCACTGGAGAAGGAACAAGTTTCAAATGTGTTGGGACCCTCACATACAAGTGCAGAGAAACTGATGGCATACGGCTGCTTGCCCTTCCTGGATGGACTGGAAGGGTCCACTGGACCTCACGCTCAGGATTCTGGGGCAGCCGGACACGAGCGGTGAGGCTGGGAGGTGCCCGCGGTAGTCACCCAGATTCGGAAGTTCGCAGCCTCCGCACCACACACCTTAGCCATCAGCATCTTATAGGCGTAGAGTCGCTTGCCTTTCCCCTTTCCCAAGGCTCCTTCATACTTCTCCACAAATTCTTGGGCCTCCCTGGTTAGAAAAAAAGCGGGGGAGCGGGGTAGGAATTCAATTAACACCCAGCCAAAAGAAATCTGAACGGTGAGGGTGCCTATGAGGCTGAAAGCCGTGGTTTTATACTTCTAGTTGAGTACAATGTAAGTTCCATGAAGGAAGGGCATTTTGTGGGTTCTGTCCCCACATTCCCAAACGTAAGCACAGTGCTTGCTACAGGATAGGCCGCTATAGGCAGAATTTTGGCCCCTGTAATCTTCGCCCCCTGGTGGTACATTCATGAATGGCAAAAGGGGTCTTGCAGATGTAATATTACAGACTTGAAAATAGGGACATGATTTTGGATTATGTGGAAGGGCCCACTGTAATCACACGAGCGCTTAAACACAGAAGAGGACAGCAAAAGAGTCAGAGAGAGAGAGATGCAGCAGAAGGGAAAGTCAAGGAAAGCAGAAGCAGGACAATTTCTGATGCTCTGTTGGTGGGCCCCATGTGGAAAGCAAGAGAAGAAAATGAATTCTGCCCCAAGCCAGTGAGCTTTGAAGAGGACCCAGAGCCTCAGCTGGGAGTTCCCAGCCCTGCCGATACTTTGGTTTTAGCCTGGTGAGATCCTGAGCAGGGACTCCACCCGTGCAGAGCGGCGAGCAAACCAGTGAGCACCGTCTGAAACTGTTAAGCTTGTGATTTGCTACAGCAGCAATAGAAAAGGAATACAGCATTCAGTAGATATTCGCAGACTGCATGAATGCTGAATGAATAAGCGAGTGAACAAGGAAGGTTGGATGAGAAATACATGCATCAGTGAACTATTCTGGGGTTGTGTGCTGGAGCTGGTGAGGACTGGCTCCTGAGAACCTATTGTGAGCTATTTAGGAACATGGCCGAACATTTGTCGAAATGTTGGTACCTTGAAATTGGCCTTGGTGGGAGCATTTAGACCATGGAAATCAACAAATGCCACAAAAGCAGGGCTCCCCCATCCTGTTCTTTGGAGAACCAATTTACCAGCAGCTACTGGATAAACCCAAACAAGTGGATGAAGAATGCAGTTCATTGTCGGGTGGATGCTGGCGCGTGGCGGAGCTGTGTGTCTTACTGTTCCAGCCCCAGCTCCCACTGCAGCTGCTCGATACACAGAACCTCCACCCTCTCCCAAGTGCGGGCCATTGACACGTGTCAAAGTCACATTCTACCCTGGGGTTAATCCCAAGGCTGTTGTCAGGTGGTTGTATTAGGATGGCTCCACAATGTATCAATATATACGTTTTTTGAAATGTGTCAACCTTTTTTTAAAGATTTTATTTATTTTTAGAGAGGGGAAGGGAGGAAGAAAGAGGGAGAGAAACATCAATGTGTGGTTGCCTCTCACACGCCCCCTACTGAGGACCTGGCCCGCAACCCCGGCCTGTGCCCTGACTGGGAATAGAACTGGAGACCTTTGGATTCACAGACCAGTGCGGGAGGAGACTTCTGTTTGCTGGGGAGACCTGCCCCAGTGAGAAGGTGAGAGGGACATTCTTTCCAGCTTTTCTGCCGCAGGCACTTCTCACCTCCACCCAGGGCAGACACTCTCCCTCGTGCCTTTTGGGGAGAACAGGAGATATGTCAGACTTCTCCTCTGGGCAGCTGAATAGCCCTGGGGGACTTCGTGGTCCCTGAGACCTCCAGCCAGCTGGAGATCTCGTTTCTGTAAGCATCAGGCTTGCTCTTTTTCCACTGTTAATAAAAGATGTGTTCGGTGACACCTGAGCGGGAGGAGGCTCTGCTGGAGTAACAGATGGCCGAGGTGCTCTGGCTGACGCGAAGAAGCAGGCCCCGAGGGAGCAGGGATGGGACTCAGACAAACGGAGGACAGCCACTGCTCCGAGCCGTACCTGCAGCCCAAATCGTAGCCATTTGATCCGATACTTAAAACATAGTTTCCACATGTAATCACTGTAAAAATTATTAATGAGATATTTTACATTCTTTTTGTTCCGTCTTCAAAATCTGCTGTTCGTCTTGCGCCACATGTGATGATTTAAATTTAAATAAATTAATATAAAACAGAAAAATTCAGTTTCTCAGTCACTCTAACTGCTTTTCAAGTGCTCAACAGACACAGGTGGCCACTTTGTGAGAGCAGAGTTAGAGCATTTCCGTCACGCGGGAAAGCTGTGGGTCAGCGCCGGCCTCCAGGCGCCCAGGGAGGCATTTCTTCCTGTAGCTGCGGAGCAGGCAATGTAATAATTCGCAGACAGTGGAGTAGGCTCTGCCAGGACCCTTGTCGGGGTCTGCACCGCATTTGCTATACTCTTGGATGCAAACAGAGTTAAATTAAACCACCAGCCCTGGGCAAGTGGCTCAGTTGGTTGGAGCGTCATATCCGCACACCAAAATGTTACAGGGTCGATACCCAGTCAGGGCACACACTTAGGTTGCAGGTTCAAGACTCCAATTGATGTTTCTCCCTCACATTGATGCTTCTCTCTGTGTGTCTCTCCCTTCCTCTTTGTTTAAAGTCAATGAACAGGTCTTCAGGTGATGATTTAAAAGAAAACCACCAGTTTTTTTCTACCTAATAAAAGGGGAGGCAGTTGACCTAAGCCATGAGAAAACTCAGGTGTGAGAGGAGCCAGGGAAAATGGCTTATAGAGAGGAAAGGGGAAAGGGAGTGTCACCCTCAACTGCAGCAGAAATACAGCGGAAAGACTTGGGGGAAATGGTAATGTTGGATGGGAATTTTTTTTCATGGAAAACCAGAAGTTAAGCAATGTGACTCCTGCTCTTATCTCGAAACTGCAGGGGAGACATAACATGCTCAGTGTGGCAGTTGTCACATGGAAGCCAGAGAGGTGGCTGAGTTGAAACCGGGGCTGGGGGACATGGGCACAAGGCTGGCACGGTGTTCGTGGAGCGCCGCTGCAAGCCTGGCCCTGTGTTCACCAGTCGTGAGGACCTGAGGCAGACCCCCTCTCTGCTCTCCACAAGTGTGAAGGCACTGCATGTGGAGAAACTCTGGGTACTTAGAACACAAGAACGGTCTGAACCTGTTCAGGTGGGGGGGTCATAGAAAGCCGCCCCCTCCCCGGAAGGCAGGTCTATGCTGGGTTGTGAGGGCAGCGCAGAAGCTACCACATAAGGTGGGGGTGAGACAGAGGGCGCAGCCAGGCGGTGAAAGGGTTGGGCGTGGACTGCAGCACCGTGATTCTGTCTCTCTAGCTGGGCCCTGCTCCATGCTGGTCAAACAGCAGGGCCTCTGTCCACAGTCACAGCCCACGCCTGTCCTGGCTATAATGGCAACCCCCTCAGCACTGTGCTGGTGCTGGGACTGAAGGGGACCAAAGCCGGTGGGAGGGCAAATCTTCCTTCCTGCCAAACCCCCTTGGGGCAGAGAGGACAAAGGCACTAACTACCTTGCCCATCAGGAGTGGAGGCTTTGGGACATCGAGAGGCCCCACCTGACCACCACCTGCTCACCTGAGCTCCGTAAGTTTCTTCGCCATGGGCCAGGGCTTGTTGCGCATGGTGGCAATGAGCTTCTTCTTGTCTTCCACCTGCTCCAGGATCCGGGCCAGCTCCTCCTCAGACAGGGACTCCCCACCGGAGGCGCTGGAGGCCAAGGAGGATGACCTGGAGGAGAGCCAGGTGGAGTCGAGGAGAGCAAAAGGAGATGGGTGTGGAATTAGAGGAGCCCGCAGCAAGACAGACGGGCCATGGGCCCAACGCTCACGGCTCTGACCGCCCCGGCGGGCCTGCCCCGGCTCCAAAGCCCTCAGCGGCTCCCGCCACCTGTCTGAAGGGGCCACGACTCTGTCCTGCAGCCCAAGGCGCTGGGAGGGGTGCCTCCCCAAATTCGATTTCTCTGAGTCCTCCCCACACACCACACTCTAACGCAGTGCTGCCCAATAGAAATATAGTGCGAGCTACATACTATGACCTTAAATGTTTTAGTAGCCACATTAAAATGGTGAAAAGAAATGGGTAAAATTGATTTTAATAATGCCTTTCTTTTAATCCAATGTATTAAAAACTATCATTTCAACATGCAGTCAATAGAAAAATTATTGAGATATTCTACATTCTTTTTGTACTCTCTTCAAAATGTGGTGTTCATCTCGTGCTCACAATGCCTGTCAAATCAGACATTAAATTTTTATTGAGCGTGTTTGATCTATATTTGAATTTCATGACATTTATAACTGAAAAAGTAGGTTCACATGCCCCAGACTTTGAGACATACATCCTGATAAATGGATCAAGCAACAGAATATCATTTTCTTCTGACATTTGCATCCGCATTGACAAAGTTAGTTTGCCTTTTTTTATTTTTGAGAGAAATGCTTTGGCTTCAAAGTAAAATTGATTTTAAAACTATGCTGGTCCAAGTTAAGTAAATTTACTAACTCTTGTGACAACTCTGCATTAACATCAAGTTAAAATTAAATTGGAAATTCAGTCACACTAGCCACGTTTCAAGTGCCCACCTTGCAGCTGGTGGCCGTCGTGTTGGCCAACACAGCTGCAGAGAACTTCCAGCTGCTGCAAAATTCAAATTCCCGCGCGTACCCCTCATAGTTTCCCTCCACCAGAGGAACAGTGGCTCTCAGCTGAGCTGACAGAGGCCAGGTAAGGGGGGGCTGGACAAGAGTTCTGCCAGGGCAGCCTGCTCGGCACGGTCCGTTCATGGAAGTACCAGGATGTGGGCTTTGACTCTCACAGGTTTTTGAGGCCGGTTTGCAGCAGTCCACGTGAGTTTTAGCGTGTGATGAACTCCAGAGGGGCAAGAGAGGAGTCATAGGAGGGAGGTGCGGAGGGCGGGGCCCTAGCCCTTGAACCCCAGAAAGCCCAGAGCACACCTCCTGCACAGTCCGTGATACCTGCCTTGGGGTCTTGGCATTGGGTGTGCCCTCGGTCTGGGGGGCCTTCAGTCATTGCTTGTTCCAGTTCCACCTTTGCTTCCAGAGGGCTTATTGAAATGCTCATCTTCTCCGAGGAGAAGCCCTGGTGCCCAGCCCCAATCATATCCTTTCTAATGTGCATATTGCTTTCTGCCTAGTCTTATGGTGACTGATGCCCATATTCTGTCTCCCCTACAAGTCCATGAGCATCTGGGGGGCAGAGCTGAGTCTTTTTCATCTCTGTGCCCTGCCGTGGGCACAAATGAGCCCTTGCCTGCACCCCTTACTTTGTATCTGCCATCCAGACACTGGCGGTCCGTTTGGGATGGTGCAGCCTCTCTCTAAAGTCCAGGGCCCACTGACGATGGAGTCAAGTTCTTTTAAGTTGTTAAGGGCACTATGCGTCCTTTACCCTGTTCATGCTCATGTCCAGGGACAACCAGACAGTAGACAAAAGGCCTAACTGAGCCAAGGAGGGTGACATGGTGACAGAAGAAATCAGTGGCCCCATTTGAGAGCCTGAGGTCTATCTCTGTAGAGGCGGACAGGTACCAAGGACAAGGACTGAGGGTGTGGGGAAGAGGGTGTGTTGGAACCCAGGGGGAGGAGTGTCCATTTCACCGTACTCCTTGTACCTTCAACTGTTTCAAAAGCCTCCCCACTCATTACCAACAGGAATTCCTCAAACATCCTGAGAAGTGAGGAGAGCAAAAGGGGGAGGCAAAGAGAAGGAAGTGTCCCATCAAAACTGGGAGCAAAACATGAGACTGAAACCCTGACTTGGTGATTCTGTAAGCTGGTTCCCTTCACTAGCACACATGTGCTAGTGCAAATGAGCAAGGAAACTACTAGAACTTGAGAGCTGGTGGAACCCCCGAGGGCCTTTTAGGTCAGTGCTGCATGTCATAGGAGAGGACGCAGGTCCAGACTGGGAGAGGGGTGCACTTAGAGCCCTCCACCGACCCCTACATCCAATTTTGTTCACTAATCTCAGGTCCTCCTCGAAAGCTGTGGTGAGTCACCCGCTGGTGTTCAGGAGAATTGGAATCTTGTCCCACCCTGCCGCCACGTCACCTCCTCACTCGGAGCTGCCACTTGCTCTGGTGTGACACGAAGTGTTGAGTGGAGAGTGCCCAGTGACCACTCCCCCTGGATGGCCATGATCCTCCCCCACATTCTGTCCCAGATGGGGAGAGGTGGACGGGGCAAATAGGAATCGGAGAAAAGGGCAGGGGCCGCCTATTCCCAGTGTGGGGGGACATCAGGCCCTCATGAGAAGAGGGGGAAGACCAGCAGGAGAAAGAAAGCGTGTTTGAAAACACCTGAATCAGAGCCACAACACACCTGTGCTTCTTCAGTTGCTTCCACATCTCCTCCTTCTTTGACGCCTCCTTTCCCTTCTTTGAAGGTGCTCTCTGCTCCTTGAGGGAAGCCTTCCCATCCCTCTTCCTTTTCCCCTCGCGGGTCCTCTGGGTCGTTCTCCGCTCCTGTTCCCTCAGCTCCTCCCGGTGCCTCCTGTGCTCCGCCTGCCTCCTCCTGGGGGACTCTGGCCTTGGGCTGCCCCTGGCCCGATCCTTCTGGCCAGGAGGGCCTCCGTGCCTGCCTGCCGCACCCTCAGCTTTGGGGGCCTGCTTCCTGGAGGGCCTCCTTCCGGACCTGTCACCTGCAGGGGCAGGAAATGCACAGTGCCCCCAGCTGTGAGAAATCAGGTGTTCAAGGCGCTTCCTAGAGCTTGTTGGCTCCGAAGGCCTCTTTTGGAGCCCCTGGTCTGGGATGAGGATTAATATCTCCTTCTTTTGACCGGTTGGCACTCCTATACACTCTCACCAATCCTCAGGCAGAGGTCTAGGCACATGCCTTTCTTCTTATTGGGTGTGTAGTCCCTTGGAGTCAGAGCTGAATCATCTCCTGACCCCCAGGGTCAAGGCCACGTCTGGGCCTCTATTTGGTAAGATGGAACCATTGAGACAGGAAGGGCCCAGCTGGCTCCATTCTCCAGGGGCTTCCCCCTCACGTGCCCCTGCCTGGCATGAGGGAGAGGATAGGAGGTGAGAGCAGCAGTCAGCTCAGATCCTGATCTTCAACACAGCCGTGCGGGGCCACAGGTTCAGTGGGGGCAGAGGAAGAGAGGGGAAATGTGGGAGAGAGCTTTTGTTGTAGTCTCCGAGGGAAGGATTGGGTAAGGCAGAGTAAGCAGGGTTGGGTTGGCTGGGTTGAATAATCTCAAAAAGACCCAGAAGAGCCTACAGAATGTTGAAAGACACTATCCAACATCAAGATTTACTATCAAGCTACAATAATCAAGACAGTGTGGTATTAGTGAAAGAACAGACAAATACACCAATAGACCAGAAGAGAGCCCAGAAGTAGACTCATATAAATATGGCCGCCTGAGCCTTGACAAAGGAGCCGAAGCAGTTCAGTGGAGACGGTACGTTTCCCCAAATGGTGATGGACAAGCTGGACATCGCATCACATGCAAAACAATAATAATCTGCACACAGACCTTGTACCTTTCACAAAAATGAACTTAAAATGGATCTAAATATAAAATGCAACATATAAAACTCCTAGAAGATAACATAAGAAGAAATCTAGGTGATCTTGGGTTTGCAAAGACATTTTGAATATGACACATAAAACATAATTCATGAAAGAAAAACTTGATAAATTGGACTTCATTAAAATTAAAAAGTTTTGCTCTGCAAAAGTCACTGTTTAGAAAATGAAAAGACAAGCCACAGGCTGGAAGAAAACATTGGGAAAACTGGTATCTGAGAAAGGATTTGTATCCAAAGTATACAAAGAACTACTAAAACTCAACAATAAGAAAACAACTGCCATGGCTTATGTGGCTCAATGGATAGAGCGCTGGCCTGTGAACCAAAAGGTCGCTGGTTTGATTCCCAGTCAAAGCACATGCCTGGGTTGCAGGCCAGGCCCCAAATGGGGACATGCCAGAGGCAACCAATCGATGTATCTCTCACACATCAGATGTTTCTCTCCCTCTCTTTCTCCCTCCTTTCCCTTCTCTCCAAAAAAAATAAAATCTTTAAAGAAAAAAAAAAAAGAAAGGAATTCAGTTTAGCCCTGGCTGGTGTGACTCAGTGGACTGAGTGCTGGCCTGTGAACCAAAAGGTCACCAGTTCAATTCCCAGTCAGGGCACATGCCTGGGTTTCGGGCCAGGTCCCCAGATGTGGGCGTGCTAGGGGCAACCGACCTCTCGCATGTTGATGTTTCTTTCCCTCTCTGTCTTCCTCTCTTCCCCTCTCTCTAATAATAAATAAATACAATAAAAAAAGAAAACAATTTAAAAATGGGCAACAGATTTGAACAGGTACCTCCCCAGAGAAATACACAGATGGCAGGTAAGCATAAAGAAGAAGCGAACATCATCTGTCATCAGGGAACTGCAAATCAAACCAAGAAGATACTGCTACATATTTATTAGCATGACTAAATCTGATAGACTAACAGCGCCAGTTTCTGATGTGGAGCAAAGAAGCTCTCATTTATTGCTAGAGGGTGTGCAAAATGCCACAGCTACTTTGGACAGTTTGGCAGATTCTCACAATGCTAAACATGGGTTTGCCATGGACTTCAGCGATCACACCCGCAGGTGTTGAAAATAAACAACTGAATTGAAAAGCTACGTCCACATACAAACCTGCACACAGTGTTTACATCAGCTTTATTTGTACTTGTCAAAAATTGGAGGCAATCCAGGTGCCCTTCAACAGGCGAATAAATAAACGAATGTGGAACATCCAGACAATGGAATATTATTCAATAAACAGAATGCGCTATTGAGCCATGAAAAGACACGGAGGAAACCTAAATGCATATTTGTAAGAGAAAGAAGACAATCTGAAAAGACTACAAGCTGCCCGATTGCAACTAGACGACATCCTGGCAAAACTGAAGAGACAGGGAAAAGGTCAGTGGTTGTGCGGAGTGGAGGAAGGATGGGGAGGGACGGTAGGTGGAGCACAGGGTGTTTGTTTTTAGGATGTCCAGTCTGTATGATGCTGTACAGTGGGTGCACGACATTACACATTTGTCAAAACTCGTACAGACAACACAAAGAGTGCCCCTTAACGTAAACTGTCTAATGGACTTCAGCTAATACTAGTGTATTAATAGTATATTAATATTGGTTCGCCAGTTGTAACAAATGTACTACACTAATGCAAGATGGTAATAATAGGGGAATCTGGGGGGAGGGAGGAGAGACAGAAAGAAGATTGTGTACAGGAACTCTCTGTATTTTCTGTGCAATTTTTCTGGACATCTGAAACCGTTCAGCTCAGGCTGAAGAACGGCCACAAGGACAGAGGGAGGATGGAAACCTCTGTCCCACGCTCGGCCTGGACACAGAGAACCCAAACTACACTTCAGTGTCTACATAAAATGACTTTGTGCTGTGCCGGTCTTCACTGGCACGGCTTTGTTTTTCCAGGAATCTCGTGCCCAGGCACGTGGCTCATTACAGGATTTCCCCACAGATGCAGCAACACTTCAATGAAGCATCGCAGACGATGTACACCCTAAGATTTTTTTTGGAATGCTTTGCCTTAAAATCCTGGCCTTGCTGTATTGTGATTCTTACCCAATCCTGACCAAGCCCCCACTTTGAAAGACCTGCCTTAAATCAGATTTCAATTCTCAATCCATTCTGACCTTACCTTCCCATCTCTGAGACCTGCCAAAGCTTTGCCTGTAAACAATCAATCAGCTTTCGGTGTAAGCAATAAATCAGCTTTGTCATATCAACAGATTGTGTTCTTGACATGTAGGGAGCCAGCTTCGACAATAAATTAGATAAACATATGTTATGTAATAAATGGCATCCTAAAGAAAAAAGGCCATGGAAATACAGAGTGACGCATTATAATAAGGATGATTGAAAATGCCTCATGAAGGCATTTCCATCTTGAAGGATGAACAGGAGTTTGCCAAGAGAAGAAAGGGGTGGAGGTAGAGAGGGGGCGGTGGTCACAAGCTCAGAGGGATTGTGAGCAAGGGAAACAGGGGGTCGAGGGACCCCAGTGGAAATGCTGAGGGGTCTGGCAGGGGTGACCCAGGCAGAGCTGGGTCCCAAGTAAGATCGGGTGCTGGGATGGGGAGCGTGCAGAGACCGGTTGCCCAGAAAACAGTACATGCCTGTGGGGAGGTGGGTTGGAATCTGGAGGGTGAGGATGTGGTACTGGAGGATGTTTTGCAGGGTATGGCGGCATGGATGGATGGTGTCACCAGCTCTGAAGAGACTGGTGTGGGGCGGGGACACTGGCTCAAGGTCACTGGAGGGCAGTGCCTGTGCGCATGTGGGCTGTGGTGGCTTCACTTGTTGTGAAGGCAAGAGGAGGCATTAAGCAGGGGTCCAACTCTACCACTAAAAATCTCCATGTCTTTGGGACTCAGTTTCCAATTGCTGCTATTACTGCGGGGGCTGATGAAATAACTGGCATAAATAAGCACGCTGAAAGGTATTGAGCCCTGGCTGGTGTGGCTCAGTGGACTAAGTGCCAATCTACAAACCGAAAGGTCGCTGGTTTGATTCCCGGTCAGGGCACATGCCTGGGCAGCAGGCCAGGTCCCCAGTTGGGGGTG
Organism: Trachops cirrhosus; assembly: GCA_028533065.1. Classification (NCBI taxonomy): domain Eukaryota; kingdom Metazoa; phylum Chordata; class Mammalia; order Chiroptera; family Phyllostomidae; genus Trachops; species Trachops cirrhosus. The sequence continues at coordinate 71,248,693 of CM052547.1, forward strand.
TGAGAGATACAAACAATCAACGTTTCTCTCACACGTCAATGATTCTCTCATACATTGATGTTTCTCTCCCTCTCTTTCTCCCTTCCTTCCCCTCTCTCTAAAAATAGATAAATAAATAAATAGAAAAGTATTGTTACAAAAAAAGGTATTGAGTGCTGTTTACAGATTGAAAGGCAGGTCCTCGTGTGTGGGGGGACAGATTTCCTGCACCCGGTCCTGTCCCAACAGCTCTCTTCTCCTTCTCACCTCCTACGGGAAAGGGGTTTTTGGCAAGACAGTGTGAAGAAGGATTATTTGAACATAATAATAATTCATCCAAGTTAGAAAGCTGGTCAGTAGCAGCCAGTGGCGATGGGCTTGTCTTGTGGATGCTCTTCCACGGCTCTGGGAGGCTTGGCCCCTCTTGGAGGGGAGACGGAGCCAGAAACAAACCCACTCCCTCCAAAGACGTGGGAGCAAGTGCGAGACAGTGCGTGTCAGCGCAGCGATGACCCCCCAGGAGAGCCCTAGGACTGGGACAGGTTCTCAGAGTGGGCCAGGGATTTAGGAGAAGGGTCTCCTGGGCCCTCATCCAAGATGGGCTCCATGTTGCTTGAGAGGAATGGATAAGAACGTCAATATATGTTTGACTCTCCTCTTCTGAACTCTGTGTCCTCAATCAGCTAATAAATGGTTTTCATTTTGGTAATGAACTGTACCGAGTATTCTGGGTACAGCTAACTGTACAGATAATGGTGAGGTTGGGGAATTCATACATTCTTTTTTCCAAGCTACAATTTCAGTTGCAATCTCATTTCCCAACAGAATGAAGTTCATGAGGAATGCAGAACACGAGCTTGAATTTGCCCTTCAATCTTCCCCAACCTCTTCTACACAGAAATCAAGATGCTTTTTTTTAGTTTTTTTTTTTCCCATAGTTTTCAATGGACTCCAAACAAGGCATAATTTAGCAACTGGAAAGACAGCTGCCACATTGGAAAGACCTCCCAGCCCAGCACACACTCCTTACACGTAAGAGGCCTCCTCACGAGTATGACCTGCCTCTTGCCAGAGGAGCGAAAACTGGCTGAGGAGAAGCTGGGAGGCAGGGCCCAGCCTCCGAGGTAGCGATCTGAACAGTTAGCACGTTCAGCAGTGATGCGGGCGGAGGGGGAGCGCTGGCCCTCCTTCTCAACTAACAGAATAACGAATTGTAATTATTTTGTGAAAAGACCTTTGCATACTCAGAGATTATTTTTCTCCTTGTCGAATATAAGCTGAAAGAATAGGATATCAAGTCCCCTCAGAGACGACTCCAGAGGAGACTTTAATTGGAATCTTTGTGTAACTGGGTTTTAGATCATTTAACAGAGTCTCATTATTTAACTTCACTGCGTCCCTTGTCCATTTGGATCCCTGAGGCAAAAATTCTGACCATTTCCTTTTCTTTTCTATGAGAAAGGGAAAATGGCAAGGGCTCAGAGGGTGTGTGTGTGTGTGTGTGTGTGTGTGTGTGTGGCCTACTTCAGCAGGAAAGAGTTTGTGCTTTAGGCAAAACAACTTTCCATTTCAGTCCTTCCCAAGGACCATCTGCCCACAAGCGACCCCGCAAGGCTGGCCCGTTCAGCTCGGAGCGGGGGGAGCGGGATGGGTGCAGAAGGGACAGGGACCGGAGGACAACAGGGGAATGGCATGTGGAGAACCAAACCCCAGCATCCTGCAGGCCACCATCACCAACGGAGCTGGCCCTCCTCTCTGCTCAGGACACACCGAGGCGCCTTTCTCGTGCTCGCTGTCGTGTCTCTGGAGGGAGGGAGGTAAGGACTGGATGTGGAGGTAGGTGGGAGTAAGGAGGAGGGACGGTGACGGAGGGGCAGCTGAAGTGTTGAGATGTCAGCGCTGCCCCCACACCTCCTCCCTGCTGCCCAGAGCCCTGGCTCCCCTGCACGGCCCCTGGTCACAGAGCTGCCTCACCAAGGACTCGGGCCCCAGCAGTGGGGGAGCACTGGGGACAAGAGGGAAGGGCTTGGCAGAGGAGGCAGATGAGGTGGACCTCGGGGTCAGTTCCTCCACGGACTGTGTGCCAGCGTGGGGGCCAGGACAAGTCCCTCCCCCTCAAAGTGGGATGAGGAGATCTCTTCCACCCCCAAGTCCATCACTCCCTGAGATTCTGCTTCTTCACCTACAAGTGGGACCCTGCCTGGGATGGGAGGAGGAGAAAATGGCATCGTATCCACAATACGTCTCATGGTATAAAGTATAGGACACGTACCCTGTGGGTGTGGCTTTCGCCCTCCTAACGGCAGTGGAGGGTCTTCTCCCAGCTGGTGACGTCCTCTGGCTTTCTCTAGAGCAGGTCACCCCTTCTGGGCGAAACCCTCACTGGCTCACAGAAAAGCCAGGGCCACATTCTGAATGGGAAGGGGGATGAACACCCACTATTGCTGGTCCTTGGGGGAGGCTCTTAGCCTCCCCAAAGTGTGACGGCTGGGGGAAGGGGTATAAGGGGACTAAGTGGTAATGGAAAAAATACAATAAACATTAAATTAAAAATAAAAACAAAAAGAGTGTGCCCGCTGGAGTCAGCTGACCTGGGTGCGAGTCCTGGTCCCGCCACCTGCCATCAGCCTGCAGTGAGCTTCCTGCCCGTTTGGCTGGTGAGGGTTCACCACTTCCCAAGACTCACCTCAAAATGTCACTAACTCTGGGAGTCTCCCCTGACACCTGGGGCTGGTGCAGGCCCTCCCTATGCAGCACCTGTCCCCTCCAATAAAACCTCCTGGTTGGGAGGGTTTCTTACCAAGAGGGAGAGGGAGGGGGAAGAAGGGAGGGGGAAGAAGAAGGATGAAAGAACTGGTGGCTGGACTGCCAGGCTGAGTGGCCACTACAGGATCCCCAGGAATGAATCCCCCCCATCTCACCTGTGCCTGGAGAGCCGCTCCTCGACCTCCCTCTTGCTCCACCTCTCGCTGTAAGAGATGGACAGGGATGAATGGCTGACCTCCGGAAAGACCTCCTCCCTGGACCACCCACATTCCACCGGGGAACCCTCCGAGGCAGCTGGTTTACAGCTGGTTTACAGCTGCCTGGGCCTGGAACCTGGCTCCCGTTGTTTTACTAACAAGCTCCAGAATCCCCAGTCTTGACATTTCTCTGACACCTTGGAAAAATTGGGAGGTCAGAACATACCCACAACCCCCTGTCCCAGACAATCAGACAGCCAGCCAGCCAGCCAGCCAGGCAGAGGAACTGGCTGAGGGGATTGCTCAGAAAGGCAATTCTAACCAAGACAGCAGGAGACTGAAAGACCCTAGGGGTTCTGCCTCTGCCGCTCAGTGTTTACACAGGGGTTGTGCACAGCACTTTGCACATATTTCAAATCCCTCCAATGGACCTGCGAGGACCAGTGGCTGCCTTCATCTCACGGATGAGGGGCAAGAGGCTGGATAACCGGATTGTGGTCACTCAGCAAGCAGGTGGCAGGCCCTGGACTCTAACCCAGGTCTCTGTGTCTTGAAATACCCTTTCTGCTTTGCCCCCTGCTGCTGCCCAGGAACCATGGGGGTGGCCCCATGGAAATGGGGACAGACTCACCTTCCTCCCTCAGGCCCTTTGGCTGGTGGCTCATGGTCAGCAGGGCTGGCTCAGGGGGCTTGCTGGTCCACACGCACCTTTAGCCTGGGGTAATTTCCTGTCTTCATGGTGGCTAACCCCCCTTCCTGGGCCCAAGGGCAGCCAGGGCTCCGTGGCTAGATTGAGATTGACTGTGGAGGTAGGAGAAGTGTGGGAGAGAGGCAGGAAGGAGGAGAGGTGCAGGGTGCCCAGCCCTCCAATCCGGCCACACACTCCTCAGCTCCGGTTTCCCAGGAGGGAGGCGGTTTGGCCTCACCTTTCAGGCATCACTTACAACAGAACGGCAGGCCGGAGGGCCAGGAGCAGCTGCTCATCTCCACTTGCACTTGGCTGGCCGGCCTGGGGAGGTGTGGGGAGCATCCCAAGGCCCTTTCCCTCCACCTTGTTCCTTTTTGGGACAAGGCTCCGGAGAAGTTCGAGGCTGTTCGTGAACGTTATCACCAGGGCTCTGTTTACAACCCAGATTTCCGGGACTACCGCTGGGCATTGAGTCAGGAGGTCTAGGCAGGGCTCTGCACTCTGAACCCTGATGGAAAATGTCCTGAGCTGAGCTGCTCCCTCTCCTACCTCCTGCTTACTGATCGCCAGCTCTGCCCACGGAGACCCAGCTGCAAGCAGGGCAGCTTCGGCTGCTTTGAGAGCCACGAGTAGAGTTTCAGAGTCAACCCTCCATACGAAAGTCACCAGCCCCGGAGTGCGGGGCTCTTGACTCGGGTTCCTGGAGCTCTGAGAATTGTGTATGGAACTTTTGGGGTCTGTAAACAGGGATGGGGGAAAACACTACATTTTTTTTCCTACCTTTAACTGAAATTTACCATTTCCCTAAGAATGTGTGATTTTGTCCCCAGTAGAAGTCACAGATCTGTGCATAGCACATTAAGCTGTTGGGGCCATCTTAAAATATCATTTATGCTCATCACTGCTTTGAAATTATGATAGTCATAGACGTGCCACTAGATCTTGCTATTTAATTACTAGGAAGCACACGTGTCGTTGATTTTAAAAACTGTTTTGATACCCATTTCAGGATCGTTGGTCTCCTTCATAATCTTCACCTTTTACCTATGGATTTAAAGTCAGTGTTCCGAGAAGGGCATCAATGGATCTCACCAGAATTCTGTGACGCAGTAGGATGAAGAACCTGCCCCTGGCTAAGTCTTAAGTGGGCATCGCAGACCGACCTAGCCTCAGGCCCTCTGGTGACCTTGGCAAAGGGAAAGGGCAAGAGAACCACCATGTGTGGTGGCCTCTGACATACACACATGACATGAAGGTTTTAAATCTTCCTCTTTGTCACCTCGCTTTTCTCTCTGATCTGATAGTTTCTGCCCCAGGGTCCAAGGGCAGCTGGGTGACTCCCCTTCTCTGTCCTCCACGCTGTAGGACTGGGACCCTGGGGCGCCTGCAGCTAGCCCTGCCCCAGCTGGGCAGTCCCACTGCAGGGCCCCTGACGGGCAGCAACAGGCTGCCTGCCCAGAGGAATGCGGAGCAGCGCCCAACTGAGGGCGCTCCCAGCCCTCCTGCCCCCCTGTGATCAAGGACCCGCTGCAGCTCTTTGCCCTGTCCTGCTGGGTTCTCTCTTGTCAAAGGAGGAAGGCTTCTTCCCTCACCTGCATCTCTGGAGGATTCCCTCATGTTCCAGCACCAGCCCTGTCTGCACAATGGAATACACCACTTCTCTGCTTCCCATAGAGAATAAGGAGCAGCCACAGGGCTGGAGCCCGGTCCAGGCACTGGGGATCCATCCGTGAGGAAAGCAGGGGATCCTGATGGGTTTCTGCCTTCTAAGGCAGCTAGGTTCAGTCTGTGTGGCCTGAAGGGGGAGATGTGGGGATTTAGAAATTTCTTCTCTGTCAAAACAAAGCCTGTGACCATTATTGCTGTGGGATTCAGAATCACATTTGGGAGTGAAAACGCCGAACACAGAATATTTTGCTGTATTTGTTGCACACCATTTATATCGATTCCATGCTTGCTGAGGCACGTGCACGTCCAGGGGAGGGCGGGAAGGTCCCTGAACAGGTCTCTGTCCTCACCTCTGCAGGACCCGTCCACGGGGTTTCTGGGTGGCAGCCGTAGACGGGGAAGCAGGTGAGCTCTCACAAGGCACAGGGACATGCGTTTGAGCCACTTGCTCAAGGAGTGAGAACGAGAGAACGACATCGGTATTTTAGAACTCTTACCCGTGTTGCACATGCACCGTGCACCGCTCTGTACGAGGGCCTACCCGGGGGCTCTCCGGGAGACCTCCGTCCTTTCTGCTGGGCACCGGTCAAGCCCTTAAAATGGCTTAGTTACTCATCGACAAACACTTGAGGGCAAACATAACAGTCTCGTTACCTATTTTTTTTAACAGATGAGGAAACTGAGGCTGAGATAAATCGAGGTCCCCACAGTCCCTGGAGACAGCGATCACCCGGTTGGCTGCTTTCACTCCAGGGCCCAGGCTTTTCCTCTACACTCCTCTGACCTCGCAGGAAAAATCTGGACCTCAACATGGCCTCCCACCTGGGCACCTGCCTTGTGCTCCTGCCCCTTCAGGCTTTCTCTCACACGGCTGCCCTGGGAGCCCCTAGAGCAGAGGTCTGACCTCATCCATCCTCTACTGAAAGCCCTTGCCTAGAACCTCAGAATC
>CM052547.1:71255039-71306072 GCA_028533065.1 Trachops cirrhosus
CCTCTCTGTTCCAGCCCAGCCATTCCAACCTGCTGATGCAACTCACTCACTCACTAGGGTGCTATTGTTTTCCTTTGCTTTTGCCTCTGTTGTTCTCTGTGGGCACAACTCAGAGGGCTGCTGCCTCTGGACGTGGGTGCAGTGGACAGACAATATTCATTTATTTTTTATTTTTTTAATCCTCACCTGAGGATTTGTTTTTACTGATGAGAGAAAGAGAGAGAGACACGGATGTAAGAGAGAAATGTTGATCGGTTGCCTCCTGTACATGCCTGGACAGGGGACCAAACGCATAAACTTTTGGTGTATGAGATGACACTCCAACCCACTGAGCCACCAGGCCAGGGCCTGGAGGGCCTAACAACATTTAAAACTATGTCTTGTAAAGATGTTTCTAGAGTTTTCTGGGTGCCCAGTAAGGACAGCCTATGGAAATGACTTATAACATGAGCTTGGAAATCAGAGTCTAGTTTTGCATGACCTTATGTATGTCGTTTATTCTCCCTCAGCCTCTGTTTCCTCATCTGGAAAATGGGGATAAGAGGATCCCTCTGGAGACCTGTGAGGGATAAATGTCTGAAGGGAGGTAAAGAAGTCTGCACAGGCCAGAAAACTCCAGTAAATGGAAAGTGTGTCACATTGCCCGCTCTTGGGGTTGGGGGTGCCAGCTGCATGCTTTGGGTACCCTAGGGCCTTGTTCATCTCCCCTCACTCCACGTTCCCCATTCACTCCTCTGTGTGCCTGTGGTAGCCATGCAAAGAGGCCTTGTCTCTTCTTTGTCACAGGAAGATCCCAAGGCCAGTGCCGTGCCAGCCAAGAGCCTACGCTTGCCCGTCAGCAGGGAAGCACCTGGACACGACCCAAGGCAGAGTGCAAGAACAGCTCTTCCAGAAAAGCTGCGGCTGGGCAGCTGAGCCCGTTCAGACTGGCTTTTCTACTCGGAAATGATACTTTTCAAGGCTTTGGGCAACATCCTCCCCAACCAGGGGAGAACTGCCATCTGAGGGGAACAACCACAGAAGGGAGTGTCGGGTCATCTGCAGCCCCACCTCCTGCGTCTCTCACTGTGCTGGTTGTGCACCTCTCCTGTGTTGACTTCTCCTTGTCACCCCCTGCCAGAGGTCTGTGGGGTCCCACCAGCATGAGTCCACACCTCCAGGGATGGGGCACTTACTCCCTCTTTAAGCTGCTCCTTTACTGACACACACACTGGTTTTTGGGATGGTTCGTCCTGGTGCCTCCTTATGAAAGATTCACAAGCAGAGAAAACTCATCCATGGCAGCACCCAGAGCTCTATCCCCAGCGGGGCGGCCGACAAGCACACAGGTGTGGTCGTTTGGATCCAGGGAACCCAAACCAGCCCCCGCCCCCACTCATGCCTCTGTGCTTGGGTCAACTGCTCTCGGCAACTCGGATCTCTCTCTTGCTCCCCCGTGTGCCCTCAAGTATGAAACAGGCCTTGACCCTCCACAATGCCCAAAAAACGGGTGCCCAGTCTGGTCTGTGGGGAGGGATCAGGGGAGACGTCCAGGAAGCAGTGTGCTGAGTAGAGTTTTAAATGATGAGAAGAGGCCAGAGGAGGGCTTCTTGGGCTGAGGTAACAGTGGGAACCGGGCAAGGAGTTCTCAGTGTGTTCCTTTGTGTTGCTGGTGGGTCAGTCTGAGGCGGGGCCAATGGGCTGGCTGGGAAGACTGTGGAGGAGACTTGCACTGCCTTTTGAGGACACACCAGGCAGCACCTTGAAGGATACAAATCCTCTTTCCAGGATACAAACCTTGGAAGGGTTTTGACCCGGGGTAAAACAGGTCTCAAACTAACAGAGGGTTAGAAGCAGGTGAGTCACAGCCTCTGTGGTGCTGCGTCACTGAATCCTGAAGGTTTTAGGATTCTGCCCTTAAGGACCACCCTCCATGGGATATGGAGAGTCAGAAAGCAATACAACTACAGCTACCAGTGAGAAAGAACAGCTGCCCTGCCTGTGGCCGCCGTGGAAGATCTCTCCAGGTGGCAGCCTTGGGTATCACAGTTAGAGTGAGGCCCCCATTTGTTCCACTTCTTTCCTGTGGCGCTGCCGAGCCCACTGGGGATAAAGTGAGCACTTTGACAAATGTCTGATCTGGGCTTATATTCTCTTTGCATCATTGCTGCCTGCTCCAGGTGGAGGTGGTGGTGGTTGCGGGGGGACACACAAGGACTGGGACACACCGCTGCCCCTGGGCCATGTGGTGGATTCCTTTCAGAGGATGAGGAAGTGGTGCCCCAGAGACCATGGAGAGACTTCCTGTTAGAAGACGAGCTCTGCTCCTTATTTGGGGCAGAGGCAGCAAGATCAGGAGCTCATCTCTTAGAACAAACTGGCCCCCAAAATTGTCAGGCAGGGTCTGGTATTGAAGAGATCCATCAAGCCTGTAAAACAATTCCTTCACTACTTTGCTTTGGGATTTTGCCTCCTCAAGATTTGCCTTTTCTTTGTGGTGATTTCCCCTTGTCTGTAACGTGAAACCTCTTGATTTAACACATTTGCAAGTTTTAAGAGGTCTCATCTAGTTTGAGGACAGTGAAACCAAATCAGGTGGCATAAAAAACATGTCTTTTAACTTTTCATAAAATATTCTTGTTTTTATTCTGCTTAACCCAGGCTTTGGCTAATTCATACTTGAGTTACATTTATTGGGCATTTATTCAACATAAATAAATATTGGTTCAAAGAGTGGTAATAATGGAGTGGTGTGCTCTTTAATATTTTATTGGGATGATGAACATCTCTCTTGCTAGGGTTGAGGATGGTTAAGTGCTGCAGTAGTTCTCTTTCGAGGGTCTGGCTTTGATCTGAGAAAATAAAACCCTAAAATTTTATAAGACAATGACAAAATAAGACGTGCGATTTCAACCAAAAGTCACAGGGTGTCCAAATGCAGGGGTGCTTTTGTCTCAAAACCCCTAGTTAATGGGAAAGCATCTCAGGCCACCTTGTTAATTTATCTCTTCCATTAAAAATGCATATGCATAATTAGCTATGGGTATCTGCTTACAAAACATCCAGTGCCGCTCACAGAACCTTGTAAACCAGCACAATGGAGAGGATCTGGTGACGGGAGGTTAACACCTCCGCTGGGCTAACGTGGCCAGGCCCCTGCCCTTTACCTACTACCTACACCAAGGAGCTCCCTGCCAGGGCAGTGTGTGGTGCAGGGCAGCAGAGGGGCCATAGAGATCTGGATGGCAGCCACGCGTCCCTGTGAGCCTCGGGGTTGTGTATTATGAGCAGGATGTTTCTGAGGCTCCTTTGGGGGAATTGTCTTAGTTCCTCAACCTTGCTTCAAGTCGTCATTGAGGGTGGAGCAGAGGGGACTTGTTTAGAAGGAACCACTGATGTTTACTCTGCCATTTGGGCTCTTAGGACAGGAGACCCACATCCAGGTAGTTGGGATCCAAGGGAGCATCACCACCAGGGCAGGGGACGATTCCTGCCAGAGAGAAGCCAGACAGACTGAGGGATCTGGCTGGACACGCCCTACACAGCCCATGAGGGACAGACTATGGGAAAAAGAGCTGCAAGGCAGCATTCTCTTACTTCTCCCTGCAGCAGAGAAGGACAATTAATAATGGAAACGCTCCTCATGAGCAAGTGTGTCAAATGAGTAAAAGCCAAACTGCATTTATAGATGTCACCTGAATCACAGGTGACAATCCCCTCTCCAGTGCTTTACTGCATATGGACTATAAGCAAGACTCTGGAGACTTCTATGCCTTTGTTTTTTCATCTGTTTGGTGGAGGTAATTCTGCTCTGGCTCCTACAAGGGTCCTGGGGAGTTGAGTGGAGTAACATGGCTGTAACCAGAATACCCCAAAGCCCTGAACAATTCAGAGGGGCGTCTGTGGAATTCCTGCTCACTGCCACATCGCTCACAGTCCTGGTACTTGGGCCTGGGCTGCACCTCAAGCCCCACTTTTACCAGGGCACAGGCCTGCCCCTTTGCCTCTGATCCTCCACATACCTGCCTGGAAGCTCTTTACGGTGCGTGACTATTTCTCCAAAGTGTGGCCACATGGTGGCAGGGGTTCACACTGGCCGTGCTGTTGCCCCACCTCTGACCTCTGCTGTTCTCTCTGAGGACCATTTAGCTGTAGGAGGGGAGTAGCTTCTACTCCATGCCACGGTGCTGCACTAAGCCCAGGCAATGGTGTGCAATCACTTGCCATCAATCCAGGGTGGTTCTATCAGTTTCTTGGCTGTTTCTGCCACAGGACAAGTGGCCACTGCCTCTCCCCAGATGTTTGTAATTCCACCCGCCACTTTGTTTCTAGCACTCGTGCTTCCCAGCAAGACACTACTCATCTGATAAACTAGAATATCAGGGTAATCATACACGGTTTGCGGTGGAGAAAGACTTTAACTGCACTGCAGACTCCCCCTGCTTTAAGATCCCTAGGAAACCACCCACTTGGGCCACGGCAAAGGGAGCTGGAAAAGACGCAGGGCAACTTTACTTACTGAGATGTGCGTGTCTGCGATGGGCAATTTTTACCTCCCTCAGCCAGTTGGGTCAACTCTCATTCAGTCCTCAGTCTTGAACTGTCTGGCTTTTTCTGGGTGCATATGTCTGTCTGTCACCTGTAGGTCCTCTTTGGAGAGTCCTCACTCTTTTGGCACTTATTTTTATTATCTATGCCTCCTTGATCTTAGTCTCTGGAACCAAAGGTCTGGATTTGGACCTTGGGTCAAAAATTCCAGATTCAGCTTCTGAGGTGATAATTTGGGACTCCTGAGGGAGCAGTGGGGTCTTAGCCTCTGGAGGGGGAGGGGAAACTAAGCAACCGGTGTTTGGGATCCCCAGGTAGGGGATGATCCCCAGGGTCATGGGGGATCTAGGTGGACTCTGAGGGAGGGACTCAGTTTCTGAACTGAGAATGTAGGGTCCCTCATAGAAGGCCACCCACTGTGCGGACTCCCTGGAGGTTTTCAGGTCAGACCTAGCACTTTCCATCCTTGAGGCCGCAGAACAGGGGCCAGGAAGAGACCAGGTGACCATGGAGAGCGCTGGCTGGCTGCCGTTCGTTTGCAGGACCCGGGGCTTCCTGTCTGAAAAACCCTGGGGGATCCCCCGCGGTGCCCATCACTGTCCCTCTCATCACCCCATAACTCCCCGCCCTCCCCTCCCCACCAATGATAAAATTGGGCGGGGAAGTTCGTGGTTCTGTCGGGCGCCCCCTGTGGGCCAAATCATGACTTGGCCCTTGAGGCAAACCTGGGGAGAGAATCTGGAGCCAAAACCAGGAACAGCCTTTGGGTGGCAAGAGGAGACTGGCTGAACTGGAAAAAAACGTAACACAACCCAACAAAACAAAACAGCAAATCACACGTCCTTTGCCAAAGTAAGTATTTGTTGTGATTTAGGACAACCTTACATGAATCTAAGCAGTATAATTAAAAGAGGCTCAGATCTTTAATCTCAAAAGTAACTTATTGTGAGTTATAGCGGAATATAAATGTAACTACGCTATTTACGTCAAAATGAAAACTAAGCTCTATTGACTTCTCATGGTGAGCTAGAGCAATTAGTTCAGAAAGGCGAATTAAATTACCTCAGGAAGACACATCCACACATCTAAATGTCTTATTGCAAGTTAGAGCAAATTAAGATAAATCTAAGTAGTAGTACTAAACATAACTTCATGTGGGAAATTAGGACAAACCGAGTTTATGTGAAATCGAGCTCTACATCACTCCTTTCAAATAAGATGAATGAGCTTTAAAGTGCTATCGAAAATTTTCATGGCGGACAAGCTCAGAAACACAATCACCTCAAATGTACTGTCTTAGTGCAAATTAGAGCATATGAAGTAGATTGAGTAAAAGCAATGTATATGTAAGCTAAATTTAAAGTACCCTGTGATGTTGAGTTAGTGAAAATGAAGATGAAACTAAACTACATGTACAAACAAGCAGTGTGTTTGTAAACAAGCTAAGAATCAGACCCTTAAGAAAACTTCTAGTGGTGAGAAAAGGCAAATAAAAATGAGTTAGAACCAATTTAGATAAATCTAAGCAGTATTAAGGAATATGTCATTGCTCCTTAACCTATCTTGTTATGAGGAATTAGAGTAGAAGCTCAAAATCACTCACTTATTTTATTTTTAAAAATTTTAAAATTTGTGTTTATTGACTTTAGAGAGAGGGGGAGAGAGAGAGAGAGAGAGAGAAATATTGATGTGAGACAGAAACATTAATTGGTTGCATTATACGTGTTCCAACAGGGGACTGAACCGGCAATCTAGGCAAGTGCCCTGACCGGGAACCAAACCCCCAGTCTTTCTGTGTGTGGAAGGACACTCCCACTAACTGAGCCACACCCGCCAGGGTGCGCTCATTTGTTTTAAAGGAAACTTCTTACTGCTCCTTAGAAATAATTCATATGGAAGAGTTGATATGGAAACAAGTGCGGGCTCAAGCATTCTCAATATTAAGTGTATTTAAGGGTTTATGTGAAATCAAGCTTGAAATCACTCCTTCGCTTCAAACACATCTTAGAAGCTTCTGAAGTGCCTTGTAAACTTTAAGTGTGCAAACAAACTCAGAAACACACATTCATCTCTGTATTTCCTGCTTCCACCACTTGCTGGGGGGAGTGTGTCAGGCCTGGCAGAGACAGAATGATTTTCAGGAGACCACCAGCGGCTGTGCTCCTGCTTCCCCTCCAGAGGCGGGGGCTGGATCTTGGCTCCGTAGGAAGTCCCTTCCTCTCACCCCGGAGACTGCCTCCCTGCTTCTCTCCCCGGAAGATAAGAACCCATTGCTGGCCCTGGAGCCTAAGTCCTCATCCCCCTTCCAGAGGTGGAGTCCCCATGTCAGCTCCAGAGTCGAAGTGCCAACGTGTGCTGCTAGTGTCTGCCCCTCTAACCTGCTCCGGAGGCCATGCTTCTGCCGCCTGCCCCGGTCTCTAAACCCCCTCTTTTCCTCACAGGAGACAGGTCTCCATGCCCACAAGTCCTTTTTGGGGGCTGCTGACCAAATTGCTGGGACCAGACCTGACAAGAGATATTCCCAGCCCAGATTCCTGCTGGTTCCCCTCTTTAAGGTGAATTAGAGTGTTTCTAGTCAAAATTAGGCAGTATATTAATAAGCTCAGAATGAGACATCTTTCTCAAAAGTAACTGTAATGTCTTAGGGAGACTTAGAATATGGCTAAAGTAGTATATGTGAAATCAAGCTCAAAATATTCCTCCATCATAAATAAAATTTTTAAGCTTCACAAGTAATACACTTATATATTACTTTATATATACAGTAATAAACTTTATATATAAAGTAATAAACTTTATGTGTACAATCTAGCTTAGAAACATATATACAACACAAACGCACAATTGGAAATGACAATAGATTATGGTGAATCTAAACAGTATTAGTAAACTTAGCTCAGAAGCACACATTATTCTCAAATGTATTTTATTATGTTGAGTTAGTGGAAATAAAAATGAAACTAGGTACAATTAAGCAGTGCATTTGTAGACGAGCTAAGAACCAGATGCTCTCCTCTTGAGAGCTGTGAAATGGTGAGGTAGAGCAAATATAGGAGAGTTAGAGCCAAATTACATCCATCAAAGCAGGTTTAGAGAAAATAAGCTTATGATCACATTGTTCTCTAAATTTCCTTGTTCTTTTGACTTATAACTGTTGACATAAACAACACCCAAACTCATAGAAAATTTTCAAAAGAAGTTGATTCAAAACTGATGACAATTGTCGAGAAGCAAGATCTCAAATGCTCTGGAGACTAACAGTTTTGCAGTTTTTTAAAAAAATGCATTTGAAATGAAGAAGGGAACATAAGGAAAATTGGAGGCGAAGACTGGGTTAAAAAATAGTCAAGGTTATGTGCTCTCTCTAAGGGTAGTTATGCCTTCCGGAGCTATTACTTCTGGCATTTTTCAAAGGTGTGTTAACTTAGATGCATACAAACAATGGAGAGGGCTTGTTTAAAAAACCTTTCACTGAAGAAGTTATAGGCCTGGGGTGTGACTACCCATCACGACCTGCTCAGTCAGGAACTTTCTGTACAAACTTTTTCATCAGCACAACAAATTAGGATGAATCTAAGCAGTTTAAGTGACAACATCAGAATCATGCATTCTTATCCAAGGTAACTTCCTAGGATGCCTTACATAAAATCTATATGAAACTAAGCAGAAAATTTGAAAACAGGCAGAAAACCACCCTAGGGTCCAAGTTCAGATTCAGGAACATCTCAAGGTGTCTTATTGTGAGTCAGAGCACATTTAAATGAAACTAAGCTGTTTATGTCAAACAAATTAGGCATCTATCATTCTCCCTGTGTTAGCCAGGGTTCTCCAGGGAAATAGAACCAATAGCATCTGTGTGTGTTTCTTTGTGTATATCGTGGTTCATTATAAGGAATTGGCTCACGTGATTATGGAGGCTGGCAAGCCCAAAATCTGCAGTGTGGACCAGCAGGCGGGAGGTCCAGGAGAGCAGACGATGCTGTTCCAGTCCAAAGGCAGTCCGGTAGAGAATTCCCTCTTGCTCTGGGAGCCCTGTCTTTTTGTTCTATTCTTGTATTCAACTGATTGCATTAGGCCCACTCACATTATGAAAGGCAACCTGCTTACTCAAAGTTCATTGATTTAAATGTTAACTTCATCCAAAAAACATGCTCCAAGATGAACAGTAGCTACCACACTTCCCAAAACTAACTTTAAAAAAATTTTTTTAAATGGTATTTTATTGATTACGCTATTACGGTTGTCCTGATTTCCCCCCTTTTGCCCCACTCCATCCCAGCACCCCCAACTCCCTCAGTCAATCCCCCCACCATTGTTCATGTTCATGGGTCGTGTGTATAAGTTCTTTGGCTACTCTGTTTCCTACACTGTACTTTATATCCCCATAACTTTTCTAAACTACCTATTTGTAGTTCTTTTTAAAAAAGATTTTATTTATTTATTTATTGTTTTAAAGATGTTATTTATTTATTTATTTTTAGAGAGAGGGGAAAGGAGGAAGAAAGAGAGGAAAATATCAATGTGTGGTTGCCTCTCACATGCCCCCTACTGGGGACTTGGCCAGCAACCCATGCATGTGTCCTGAATGGGAATAGAACCAGTGACTATTTGGTTCACAGTCCACTGAGTCACACCAACCAGGGCCTCTATTTGTACTTCTTAATCCCCTCACCCCTTTACCCATTCTTTTCCTCCTCCCTCTCATCTGGCAATCTTCCAGTAACTAACTTCTTTTCTTTTGCTTTTAAGAGTCTCTCTTTATCTTTAACATTTGGCCTTTTAATAATGATGTGTCTTGGAGTGGTCCTCTTTACATCCATCATAATTGGGACTCTCTGCACTTCCTGGACTTGCATGTCTATTTCCTTCACCAAATTAGGGAAGTTTTATTTCACTATTTTTTCAGATAGATTTCCAATTTATTGTTCTTTCTCTTTTCCTTCTGGCACCTTTATGACGTGAATGTTGGACCTCTTGAAGTTGTCACAGAGGCTGTTTATACTATCCTCATTGTTTTGGATTCTTTTTTCTTCTTGTTGTTCTATGTTGTTGTTTTTTGCTTCCTTATGTTCCAAATCATTGATTTGATTCTCAGCTTTATCCACTCTACTGTTGTTTTCCTGTAAATTGTTCTTTATTTCAATTAGTGTATCTTTAGTTTCTGACTGGGTCTTTTTTATGCTGCTGAGGTCCTCACTAAGTTCCTTGAGGATCCTTATAATTAGTGTTTTGAGCTCTGCATCTGGTTGATTGCTTGCCACCATTTTGTTTAGCTCTTTTTCTGGAGTTTTGTTCTGCTTTTTCATTTGGGCTATGTTTCTTTGTCAACTTGTTTTGGCAGTCTCCCTGTGTTTATTTCTATGTATTAGGTAGAGTTGCTTTGACTCTGTGTCTGGTAGTGTGGCCTAATGTAGTAGGTGTCCTGTATGGTCCAGTGGCATAGCCTCTCCTATCACCCAGGCTGGCTGGGTACTTGAGGTGTGTGTGCCCTTTGTGTGGGCTGAGTACACCCTTCTCTTCTGGTTGAGCCTTGGTTGCTACTGGCAGATCAATGGGAGGAATTTACCTAAGCCAGTCAGCTGCAAGGACTGTCTGTAACCACTGACCACAAACCTCCACCCTCCTTGGAGGGTCAGCCGTGCTAGTGAAGGGTGATGGTGGTCTGATGTGGTCTGTAGCTGTCCACTGAGTGGATTGGCCCTGAGGTTTCCTGGGTGGTGCAGGCCAAGGTCAGCCCCCACCTGTGTTTTGTCTGGGGCACCCTGCCTGCGCTGTAAAGCGATCTGAGATGACTGCTGCTTGTGCTGGCCTTGGAGAATTACAGGTGAAGCCAAACTGTGACTCTAACCTGGCTGCTGCTAGGGCTTACTGAAGCCAACTGTTGCTTGTTTGATAGGATTTAGGAGCAAAGACTAGCCATTTTATGGAAAAGCAGCTTGGGTAGGCCCGTAAATTGGGTGGGGTAGAGTCTCTGTAGATCTCCAAGGTGGGTCCAAGGGTTAGCCAGGTTGATGGAGTCTCAGATATGGCACCAACCTA
This sequence comes from Trachops cirrhosus, assembly GCA_028533065.1. Taxonomy (NCBI): domain Eukaryota; kingdom Metazoa; phylum Chordata; class Mammalia; order Chiroptera; family Phyllostomidae; genus Trachops; species Trachops cirrhosus. The sequence continues at coordinate 71,265,606 of CM052547.1, forward strand.
CTGGCTCTGTGGGGGGAGGGCTCAGCATAGGGACAATGGCCTCTGCTCACTTCAATGCCAGACACTTCAGTTTCTCCCTGTATACCACTGGTGCCCTTCAAGCTGCCACCCTGGTACTGAAGCTAAGAGAGAGCGAGTCTGAGTAGGTGAGTCCATGTGTGGTTTCCCCAAAAGGAATTGCTTAGGGCTCCAGCAGCCTCCTCCACCGACTCAATCCCTGCTGGTTTTTGCAGCCAGAAGTTGTGGGAACTTATCTTGCTGGCACTGGAATCCAGGGCTGGGGGGCCTTGTGTGGGTCTGGGACTCCTGGAGCCTGAGATATCCCTCCTGAATTTTTATCCATGTGGATGTGGGACCAGCCCGTTCTGCATCTGCACCCCTCCTCCCAGTCTGATGGATGTGGTTTCTTCAATTCCATAGTTGACTTCCATTCAACTTGATTTCTGATGTTCCTGAGTAATGGTGGTTCTATATTGTAGTTGTAATTTTGATGTGGTTGTGCAAAGAGGCAAGCCATGTCTGCCTCTGTCTCCATATTTCCCAAAACTACCTTTTTATAGGGAGAGCAAATTGAGTTCATACTAGGCATATTATGTGAAGTCAAACTAATACCACTCATACATTACAAATGAAGCTTTTTATTTATTGTTAGAGCTACGCAAGTTTAGATGCATTGTTCTCAATGAAATCTGATTAGGGTAAGAGCACAGGAAGTTGAGGTATAAATGAAATCACTGATCCTGACACCCTTACTCTAATCCTCACCATTCTGCTGGTGGAAGTGGGGTGCTTGCATGGGACTGCAAGGAAAGCATGCCAGGGACCCACGTGTGGGATATTGTGGTGTGGTAAGATTTATTTGGGTGGAAATAGAAGGCCACTCCCTGATTCCTGATGTCCTATCTCTGTCTGTTCCTCAGGAAAAAGTCCAATCTTATTTTCATCAGGCCCAGAAATAGGGCCTATATCCAGACATTTTGCACCATTGGTGTAATCCATGTCTCTGTCCCTATCTGGCTAGCTTAGGCTGCTCCTGGATGGCACTGTGCCAGGCCACACTGTCTGCTGTGAGCCACAGGCAGCTGCTAGGGTGACATGGCTATGGAGACAGAACTTGTGAGCAAACAGGGTGAGCACATGTCACACACACACACACACACACACACATACACACAGGGAGAGAGATTCTTTGTTAGGCTGATTATATTACCTCAGACTTGGGAAAGACCAGGTACTTTTTCAAAATAACCCATCAGCCCTGGCTTGGTTGGAGCATCATTTTGTACACCAAAGTGCTATAGGTTCAATTCCTGGTCAGGGCACATACCTAGGTTGCAGGTTCAATCCCTAGTCAGGGCATGTAGGGGGGCAACAGATTGTTGTTTCTCTCTCACATCGTTTCTTTCTCTCTCCTCCTCCCCTTCTCTCTCAAATCAATAAAATACATATCCTTGGGTGAGGATTAAAAAAAAAATCAACTTCCCAAGCTTTTTCGGGCTTGCACTAGGCTTGCACTAGGCTTGTTCTCCAACCAATCTATTTCCTGGACCTTCTGGGGTTCTGTGTCCCTCCTTTACCCAATTTGATCCTTTTCCCAGGCGAGACTGACAGTCCTCTATGATTGGCATCTTGGCTCCTGTTGCTCACGTGCCTGGCAGAGGCATTTCTCTGGCTTCTTTTATTCCTTCCTCGGTAATGACTGCTTTGGGGAAGTAGGTCCCTAGGGTGGAGGATGCCCTGGGGAGTATGTGAACCTGTAACTTCCTAGTGAGGCAAGCCTGTGCCCTTTAGTTGATTATGCTTAATAATGTCTGATTCCCTTTGCTCTCGGTCTTTACTAGTATTCAACTGCCTACACTAACACTATGATCCAGGTATGGATTCTCTTGCTGACTATATGGTGCTCACTCTGAGTTTAACACCTGACCCTGTTTCTCACTCTCATGTTGATTCTCACAATATGAAGTTGAAGCCCACATCCAAGGTCAAAGTCAAGGTCACGGGTTCAGGAATACATTTCATTAACTATAACTTAATACTTGTTAATATAACTAGTGAGAACTAGTGACTAGTAGAGATAATGAAGTAAGCCAGAGTAACTAGATAACTAGACATAATTAGAATAAATTAAGAACATACAAATGAGAAGTTCTAGAACATTCACGTGTCTCAGATTATCATTATTTATCTGGTTACTTAACAGTAGTAATTCTAACGGGAATTTTTAAAAATGTTAGAGTTTGAGTGCTTTTGAATACTTTTGTATTTTGGAGAATTTTGAATGTTCTTTGGAGAATAACTAGTTCTGAGCTGATTTCGTAAGTACTCTTAGGTTGCAAGTTCACTGTACCTCTCAATGAAAAGGGTCTTGAAGTAGTATGTGATTATTGGGTTGTTCACACAAATCTTGCTTTCATTCATTATGATTCCTCCATATCACAAGAAATCTTTTGAGTGCTTTTCAATACCTTTGAAAAGGTGTTAAGGACAATTGCACCCTGACTGGTGTGGCTCAGTGGGTTGGGCATCATTCTGCAAAGCAAAAGGTTGCCAGCTCAATTCCGGTCAGGGCACATGCCTGGGTTGTGGACCAGGTCCCCATCTGGGGATGCGTGAGGGGTGAACAATCAATATTTCTCTCGCCCATCAGTGTTTCCCTCCCTCTCTCTGAAAATAAATTAAACAAATATTTTTTAAAAAGAACAATATGTGATTTGTAAGATAAGTACACTTGTGATGTATGTACATTTCTCACCTGGTTTATTTTATTTTTAAATATTTTATTTATTTATTTTTATAGAGGGGAAGGGAGGGAGAAAGAGGGAGAGAAACATCAATGTGTGGTTGCCTCTAGCATGCCCCCCAGCAGGTACCTGGCCTACAACCCAGGTGTGTGTCCTAACTGGGAATAGAAGCAGTGACCCTTTGGTTCGCAGGCCGGTGTTCAATCCACTGAGCCACACCAGCCAGGACATACCTGGTTTCTTTAAATAAAAATTACATTAATCTAATTTTATTCTAATTAGCAATAAGAAATTGAGTCTAGCCCTGGCTGGTGTAGCTCAGTTGGTTGGAATGTCCTCCCATAACGGAAAGGTCATGGGTTCGATTCCTGGTTAGGGCACATACCTAGGTTGTGGGTTTGATCCCTGGTCCAGGCACTATGCTCTCCCATCCCAGCACATATGGGAAGGCAACCAATCAGTGTTCGTGTCTCACATTGATGTTTCTCTCTCTCTGAAAGCAATGAAAAAATGTCTGGGAATGAGGATAAAAAAAGAAAGAAACTGAGTCTAATGACTGAGCTTGTGTTCACTAACACTGCTTCTTTAAAAAATCTAAGTTTCTTTATATTAGACTGCTTTTTTTCCCCCCCAAATACTGACTGGATGCATATTGTTATCAGATAGGGACAGGGCTGGACACTGGTCTGCCTCAGGCCCGCCTGTAGTGTGTGGGTTCTTGATTATGTGCAGGAAAGATTTCACAACATGAGTCAAGGTGATTCTGAGAGTATGTTTATTATAGCTGGGGACAGTGAAACAGAAGAAGGACTTAGGGTAGAAGAAGCAACAGGAGAGAGCCTGGGCGGTGCTCTGCTTTGGCTTCTTAGAAATGTGATAGGAAAGGACAGAGCCAAGGCGGGGCTGCTGTGAGCTCACCAGGAAGTCCGAGAAAAGGGGGCCTTGAAGACAAGATTGGGGTCTGTCCAGGACGAGCTGCTGCTGCCCGCTGCTCCCCTGGTTGCAACTCTGGTGGGGACCTTTAGAGTTTAGGAGAAAGAAAGTAAAAATGTCATGCCTGGGAAGGCACATGGGTGCTCCAGAGTGAGCCATGCTGGGTCTTTGTTTTGAGGGGTTTTGTCTTTTTTCTGCTGGTAGAAATCCTAGGGGAGACCTCCGGGGAGGCACTTGACAGAGTATTCAGTAGTGTTCCAGGTGTGTCCCTCAATATGTTGATTTATCAAAATGGGCGTATAGGGGAGTCTGGGATTACCCTCTGCTTAGTTTCACTGCTCTGCTTTTATCTTGGGTCTGTCTGGCTCTAACCAGTTTTTTGTTATTTGTTCCCCTGTCTTCATCGTCCTCAGGTTTGGCTGGCCCAAACGGCACTAACTGGGTCTTCGTTCTCTATCCCTTTGACTGGTGTCGAGGGGATTTAAGTTATTTGTTCTCTGGTTAGGGAGGAGAGGTGTAAACCGTTTGCTCTCAAGTGTCCTTGGTTAGGAAAGATAAGGTCTTGTGATTCACCAGCTAGCTGTAAACTGGTCAGTTTGTTTGCCTTGTGTAATTATTTTGCCTCGGCTTCCCCACTGCACTTGCCTAGGAACTTTCTTAGCTTCTAGTTACTACCCTGCCTCAATGTCCAGTGCCTTGATTTGACTAGTGTGGGAGAGGAAAAATGATTTTTCTTTTCCTATTCTAAGTTTTTCTGGCTGGTTTAATAATTAAATTGACATGAGACAGATTAACAGGAGAATATGACCAAATGTATTATATTTGGACATACAGGGGTTTCCTAAGAACATGGGACCCCAGGACAAATGGGAGGTTAGTGTTCATATGGCATTCCGGACTAAGGAGAGTGAGTCGGGGATTTGGGACTTCAAAGGGAAAGCAGACAATTCACAGGTAGATGAGAAAGAGCAAACAGGGGATTAAAACGTTCTTGCTGGGCCTCCCAGAAGCGATGGGGCACAGAGGGAATCTAACACACAGGCCGGTTAGATTCCTCCTCATTTGTCACACTTGGTTCATTTTCCGATGCTGAGGTGACCGCTCCCTTGCTTTAAGCAGGTTTTTCTACCTGAATTCCTTCAGGCGGGTAAGGAGAAGGGTCAAAGTTTCTTCCTGAGTTTTTTGTTTCTTAAAAGTAATCAGCTTGAAACGATCAGCTTCGAAAAGGCACATTTTGGGGTAGAAAACTCGGCTTTCCTTCACTAGTAATAAGGTTATTTAAGAGCATGCATGATTATGAACTCATTTTCACAAATATTGCTTTGATTCATTATAATTGCTTATAACTCTCCAAAGAGAAATTCTGAGATCTTTGAAGGTTTGAGGACTTTCAAGTATTTTTGAGTCCCTTTGAAGGTTCTTTTGAGAACAGTATGTGACTCAAGCTCATTTTCATCAACACTGCTTAGCTACATTGAGTTCGGTCTCATTCACAGAAAGTGTAGTTAAGGCAAATGTGTTTTCCTCAGAGTTTTGATTTTTTTCTTTTCTTTTTCTTTTCTCTTCTTTTCTAGCTCAGGTCTTTTCATGTGTCCTGTCCTGGGCACATGCATAGTGTTTAAAATTACCCAGTAGTTATAGGAGGTTTTTAATGTCCTAATTTCCCAAAGAAATTCCCTCCTCAGCTTTTCCTCCAGGCTTCTGGCATTCTGTTGTTGCCTCAGCTGCAATCTCTGCTCCAGATGGCAGCTGGCTGTTCATTTGCCTTCCAGTGTCTTGGGGGAAGGCTCTCTTCATAACTCTGCCGCCAGGAGAATTGCGTTCTGTCATGGGATTGCGAGGAAAGCATTCTGCGGACCCAGGCATGGGGGGCTGTGGTGTGGCAAGATTTATTCAGGTGGAAACAGAAAGCTGCCCCTGGGTTTCCAGTGTCCCATCTCCATCTGTCCCGCCATGGAAAAGATCCAGTCTTGTCTACATCAAGTCCAAAACAAAGGCCAGTGTCTGTTAGGGCGGTCAGTGACATGGGCTATGAAAGAATTCACAAAGAGAAGAAAGTGTAGAGTGTAAAGGTTTTATTTGCACTTTCCCAAGGGAGGGAGAGGGCTAGGTGCAGAGATATGCACCAGCACCAGCACTGAGGGGTTAGGGCTGTGAGTTTTTGTCAGGTAATGGGGCAGTTGTGGAGCGGGATGTTTCCATCGGGCTGCAACGTGTTTTGATGTTATCTTTGGTGCAGAGTCTGGTTGTCTGGTCATTGAGGTCTGGTATGTCCTGAGTCACTGTGGTCTGGCATGTCCTGTTTCTTGGGTTCTTGGAGCCTCTGTGCCTTCAGGGCGCTTCCAGTAATTTTCTAGTCCTGAGGATACAGACTCATAAAACAGTTAGGGACAGTCATGCTCTATGGGGTCCAGCCAGCTCTGGGAAGGAGAGTCTGACAAGGGGGATTTTGTCCTGTTAGTGTCCAGAGCTTCCATTTCATATTAAAACTTAGTTCTTTGGAGCCCATGGGGTCTGCTGTGGGCCCTGGTGGCTGCTAGACCCACATGGTCACTACAAAGAGAACACACAAATAAATGGGATGTGCACCTGTTACTGGCGGGAGAGAGAGACAGAGAGAGGGAGAAAGGTTTTGTTCCCTGGGATTATACGTATAATCTCGGGTTTGGGAAGGACCAGGTACTTTTTTGAAAAAGCCAATCAACTTCCCAAGCTTTCATTGGCTTGTGCTGGGCCCACCTTCTAACCAATCCATTCCCTCCCCGGGCTAGACTGACAGGCCTTGATGGTCACCACCTCGGCTCCTACTTCACAGGCCTCATAGAAGCACCTCCCCCTGAGCTGTGTTGACTTCTGCTGTGCTTGTGCTCGCAGGGGAACTTGCCCTCCTTCTCCTCACACGGGGCTAGTAGCACCCCCAGGGAGGCTGTCCTGCCGCCTTGGAAGATTAAGCCTCCTCAGCCACAGTCCCCTGGAGTGTGTGAACGAGCCTGCAAATGCCATAGTCTCCTGGTAAGCTTAATGGAGTGCTGTCCTAGTATCTGATTCAGCTTCCCAGTTTATTAGGCTTTACATTTGCTTCAGCTCCCTGGTTTATTATGGTTAATGTCTGATTCCCTTTGCCTCCTTCCATTATTAATATCTCACAACCTGTGCTAATAACTCCTTTTCTATTCTGAGTGAGTTCCTTAGGCTAAACAAAGGCAGGTGCCTTATATCAGTCCTCCAAGCAGTCTCTAGACAAGTTAAGGCAGAATTCTTAGAGAACTCTTTTTAAAAAAGTATTAGACCCTTCCATTCACACTGTGAATGGGGACTACCATCTTCAAGACCATCACTGAGCCTGGGTGGAGAATGGGGCAAGGGAAAGTAAATACTGCAAAGCTTTTCTACCATTGCTTTTCTTAAAAAAAAAAAAAAAATAGAGTGGTTTTAGGCCCTGGCTGGTGTGGCTCAGTCGGTTGGGCATCACCCCGTAAAGCAAAGGGTCTCCAGTTCAGCTACTGGTCAGGGCACATGCCTGCGTTGTGGGCCCAGTCTCTGGTCAGGAAGCGTGAGAAAGGCAACCGATGTTTCTCTCCCTCTCTTTCTCCCTCCCTTCCCCTTTTCCTAAGAATAAGTAAATGAAATCTTAAAAAAGAAAATAAAGAGCAGTTTTAGATTCACAGCAAGACTGAGCAGGAGGTACAGAGATTTCCCATATACCCCCTGCACCACACACGCATAACCTTCCCCCCGGCCCATCAAAACCCCGCACCAGGGTGGCACATTCATTACAATCAGGGAACCTGCACTGCCAGACTGGCATCACCCAAAGTCCACATTTTACATAGTGTTCATGCCTGGTGTTGTGCATTCTATGGGCTTTCAAAAAGGCATGACATGTAACCACTGATAGTATCATATAGAATAGTCTCACTGCTCCAAAAGTACTCTGTGTTCTGCCTGTTCATACTTCCCTCCCCCATGAACCCTGACAGCCACTGACCCTTTTACTGTCTCCATAGTCATGCCTTTTACAGAGTGTCATATGGTTAGAATCACAGTATGCAGCCTTTCAGATGGGCTTCCTTCATTTATTAATAAGCATCTAAGGCTACTCCATGTCTTTTTGTGGCTTGATAATTCACTTCTTCTTGACACTGACTAATATTCCATTGTTTGGATGTACTATAGTTTATCCGTCACCTATTGAAGGACATCTTGGCTGCTTCCAAGTTTTGGCAATTATGAACAGAGCTACTACAAACATCCATGTACAGGTTTTTGTGTGGCCACAGTTTTCAAGTCCTTTGGGTAAATATCAAAAACCATGATGGCTGGACCACGTGTTAAGAGTATAGAGGGTGGGGCAAAAGTAGGTTGGCAATTGTGAGTTTGTGAAATACAGGTTAGTCTTGCATTATTACTTATTATTGTGTTACTCTCCATGTGAGCAGATGTAAACCTACTTTTGCCTCACCCCGCATTTAGTTTTGTAAGAAACTGCCAGACTGTCTTCCAAAGTGGCCATACCACTCGCGTCTCCACGAGCGATGAATGAGAGCTCCTGTTGCGCCAGGTCTTTTCTAGCGTTTGGTGCTGTCAGCGTTTTGGATTTTTAATTTGCCGTTTCCTAGCAACACCTTTTCAAACGCTTACTTCCCATCTGTGTATCTTCTTTGGTGAGGTATCTGTTCATACCTGCTGCCCACTTTTTAATTGGGTTGATAGTTTTCTTATTGTTTAATTTTAAGAGTTCTTTGTATATTTTGGATAACAGTCCTTTAATAAACAGGTCTTTTGCAAATATTTTCTCCCAGTAGTCCTACTATTTGCAAATCAACATTTTCTTAATTCAGAGTTCATTTGATTTCTGGACACATTTGACTATTTCCTAGTGTTCTGACAAAGCTGATTCTGATGTTTTTGCTTAATTTTTCATGTTTTGTAAAGAGACAGGTCTTTGGAGCTACCTACCTCTTTTCTTTTTCTTTTTTTAAATATTTATTTATTTATTTTTAATTTTTTATTTTAGTTTATTCATTACAGTTTCTATCCTTTATTCCCATTCCAGCCCACCCACCCATCCCTCTCATTTCCAACCCCCCTAGTTTAGTCCATGTGTCCTCTATATTTGTTCCTGTAAACCGTTCCCTTCTCCCCTAGAATTCCCTCCCCTCTCCCTTCTCGTCACAGACTACCTGTCCTCTATTTCATTGACATCACTCTGTTATACTTTTATTTGACCTGATCCTTATACGTTGTTCTCATGCTGAATAACAAAACAGTCACAATAGAACACAGAGAGATACTGAGAGAGCTGTTCAGATTCAGGGAAGGTTTATAATACCTGGTACTAACATGGCAGTCTCCAAGACAACAGAAGGGAATTAGTCCATTCTGTGACAGCCAAGACAGAATTTCACAAAAGCCTCTCTCTCTCCTGACTCACAGTGGTCTTGTGGCTATTTCTCTGTCTCCTGAGTAGTGAATAACAGAGAAGAACCAGAAGGCTTTTATAAGGAAGGTGAAGAGAAATGAGAGGGTGGAAGGAGAGATGGTTTTAGAGAAAATTAAAATAAAAGTCCTACTAACCCAGAAAATCCTCTCCACAAATGGAGAAAAGAAAAGCTTCTTTTTATTATTGAATAAGTTAAACCAGACTGTGAAACACATTATCGACAATCTACTAATAAGATTGCAAAGACAAAAAGAGATCCCATTTTTTATACACTTGAGCAGATACAACCCATTACAAACATATTCTCAAGATTAATGGTAAGTTGTCCTCTTATAAGAGGATTTTACAACACTGTTCACTATACATTTTTTCACAGTTCATCCCAAAGTCACCGGGTAATTGGGGTAGCCACCTGTGCTAGTTAATTGCCTTTATTTGAAAGAAAAATAAAACTTCTCTGATCTCTGTGTTGAGCAGGAGTTTGCAGTTTGGAATAAGGCATCTTGGCTAAACTTTCTGAGTGACATAAAGTTAGGGGCAATATCTTCCTTAATGTTTGCATTTCAAAGACATGGCTCTTAGGTCTTTAAGAAAAACATTCCTAGATTATAAAGCAATCAACATACTTTTCAGCCTTTAAAAATATTTACATATATATCAAAGTGGTACATTTACACATAAGTTTCTCAATAAAACACTCCAAGGAAAGGGAGGGAGAAAACAATCTATTTCCTTTTTTGGCAAAGGTGAAAACTAAATTTAAATTTTACTTACCATTACTATTTAAATGTTCTTCCTATGAGCTGAAATATGAGGTCTGTCCAGAAGGTATCCATCCATGTACTATGAAAAATAGAGACATTTATTGAAGAAGATACAAGGTATAAGAAACATTGTACACAGGGCAATGATGCCTCAGTCCTCTTCAAAGTAGACACGTTGGGACCTCACACAGTTCTCCCAGCATCTCTTCCACTCTTGTAACACTTGCATCAGTGTGACAGCAAACTATTCTCATTATATTAACAATGGCTGGATTTTTTCAAGACAGTCCTCATGGGTCTGCTTTGCAGAACCCATTAAAAAAGAGACAAAGAGTCACTTGTGCTAAGCCCATGCCACCAAACTGAGACCTAATATCTTAGTTTCAACCTCTCCCTGAAACAAAATAAACCAGCCAGTCTGGAATTACCTGGTCAGTACTTGTGAGGTAATCTGCCCATAGACCCCTAAGGGAAGGTGACCTTGCTTGAAACCTTCCACCCTTTGCCAGTAGCTTCCTTGTCTCCCTCCCACCCCTTTCTGCCTATAACAGTTTACTATTTTGTATAGCCCCCGAGACCCCCTTTCTATCTGCTAGATGGGATGCTGCTTCAACAATTGAATGAAGCCAATTAGATCTTCAAGTGTACTCAGATAAAAGGTGTGAGTCAAGCTGCAGCCTGTGTGAGGTTCCTGTCCTTCAGGAATTGGATGAGAATTATTACTAACTTTGAGGACTTGACAAGAGGAAACCGACTATATGGCGTTAAAGTGGGAGACTACTTTGCCTTCCCTGTTTCTCCTGCCAGTAAAGTGGGGACGCCCACAGGGGTGTGCGGATAGTACGAAGCCACACATACAGGGCGTTCACAGAAGGTGGTATTTCTGCTATACAGCCTAGGTCCAGGGAATTTAGCTTGGTCTTGGGGTGGAAGGTGGTGGAAAGAAAGTCAAAAGCTTAGCCACGCAGCCAGCAACCTGGGCCCAGCGGTAAAAGTCTTCAAAACTTTGCCCGGTGGGAGAACGAGTAGGATTCAGGGAACCCTTTGCAGAAGCTGCCGCCGAGGTTTCTGGGAAGTGTAGTGTTTCTCCGAATGGGCCGAGGGAACGGACTTCGCTTCGGATCACTGCCAGTTTAATACAAGGGTAAGAAAAGAGAAGGGTAAGCAAGCTCTCAATACAATAGACCTTGTCCAGGTAAAATAACCTCATGGCCCAGAAACCCCTTCCTTGGTGGTCAGCGGGAGGCGAAGCCTACAGGGATTCTGGAAACTAGTTCTGGCATAGTTAAGTAGCGGAGGGCTTGGATAGACCTATATCGCTGGGTCTGGTGAATGATGGTTTCCAGGGTCCTTTATAGTGCTGAAGAGAGGGGTGGGGGAGCCCTACTGGACGGTAGGGACCTGACCGGAGTGAGGCTGTGCGGTGGCTAGGCCGTGCGGTGGCTAGGCCAGCAAGTTCAGGAGCCTTCGTGTTTGTTTGCTTTTTTTAAGAAGGGGGCGTGGCTAAAGACGTGCATTTAAGGGCGGGGAAGTGGGGTGAAACTCTGCGACCTGGAGATCTCTGAGTTGCTGAGTTCTATGCGGATCTTCCTGCTCCGGCTGTGGCGAGTGATCTGGAACTCTTAATTTCTTTCTCCAAGGAGGTGGGATTATTCTGGGCCCTGCAATTAACGAATAGGGAGGTGGTGTCACTTGCGTATCCCCAATGTTTATTTGGGTTGTGGTCGGGAGTTCAGCCAAGACAAAATAGACATCTACTGTGGTGGGGTGGGGGTGTGGATCTGGCCTTATCGTGTCCCCCACTTCTTGTTTCTAGCAAGGGATTCATTGCTTTCAGAGAGAGAGAGGAAGGAAGAGAGGGAAATATCGATGTGAGAGATACAGATGTGTTACCTCCATTCCGCACCTGGACCAGGGATTGTAGACGCCTGGACTCAGAAACGGCAACCTGGGCATGTGCCCTGACTTGGAATTGAACTCACAACCTTTTGGTTATGGGATGACCCTCCAACCGCCGGAGCCACACCAGCCAGGGCGTTTTCATTGTCATCATCATTTATAATTGTGTTTTGGTGGGGCTGAATATGGCCCAAGTGGTGACTGAGTGAGGACTGAGTTAGGGTGGGAGAATCTTAGGACCTACAGTCCCTAGGTTTGTTGGAGGTGGGTGGGGGAGGTGAGCTTGACCGGGCAGAATAGCACTAGGAGGCCGGGAAGTAAGTTGGGTCTAGAGGCCCTGAGGCTTTAGAGGGTGGGGGAGGTTTCAGCGTAGGACAAAGATCTTCCGCTGCTGGTGGAGTATACCGCCAACCCTGCATCCAGGCAGTTTTTTGAGTGGGGTCGGGTCTACTTCAGTGGGATCTGTTTCACAGCTTGTCGTGAGGCAGGGACCCACTCTGCTTTGTGGCAAAGATCCCAGTTGCATTGTAATGTCGGTGGCAAGTTTGACTGATTGTCCATCTGCTTTTCCTTCCCGTGTTGGGGTCAGACCTCTGGATTAGGGTTTAGGGAAGTTAGGTAGGGTGGGAACCTCTGAGGAATGTTGGTTGACTATCCAAACAAACCGCTTTTGGCATCTGGTGAGGCCCAGGTATCAAGACTTTAATTTTCTTTTAAATTTTTGGTAAGGACGAATTTTAAACCTACTCAGTGCGAGAACCCCCTGGGTCTGTCATCAGATCCAGCATTTATTAATTCACAGCTAATCTCGTTTTATATATATCTCCTATAATGTTATGACGTGAGACCCATAGACACTGAAGGATTCAGAACAGGCCTCCCCAGGACGTGCTACTTTGGCATGTGAATTATTTTGACCTGAAGGCAGTTGAGACCTGCGGGCTCATAAGAAACTTTGTACTTCTCCCTTAAAGAATTTAAATTTGAGGCCCTGTCCACAACGCAAGTTACCACCAAAAGAAACTTTTTATGACCTAAGGGACAGGGCAAACATGCAATTTCTGAATGTCTCTCTTCTGATCATCCTGCAGTGACCTGCCTTCCCGCTGAAGCCCCAAGACACCTTACCTCCTCCAGAGCTCAGAGGGCAACACATACCTCCTTTTCCCGTCCACGTGTGTGTGGTCTCTGACTCTGCCATGCATGTGGGGTTCCCATAGGTAAGTGAGTGATTAAATTTGCTTACTTTCTCTTGTTAGTCTAATCTGTCTCACAAAGATGTAGGCCAGACGGAAGAATCTAGAAGGGTAAAGGAAAATTTCCTCCTCCCCCGCACAGTGAAAAAGATGGATTCCTTACTTAATGGCAGCGTGTCCGGGCAGGCTGTGTTCTGATGCCTGTGCTTGACTCTGTCACCAGAAGCTGTCTACTGTCTTCTCTGACAGATCTGAAACATTTTAAAGGATGAGGAGCATCCTCATTTTAAACTTGGAGATATCTTGCCTGGTGACGGGGCTGAGGGATAGTCCTGAAGCTCACACTGCCTGTTTTATCCCCCGGTCCCTGTTCTCATGGCCCCAGTGCCCAAGGAGGGCTGTGTGGAGAAAGTGGGCTCCTGACCGCCCCCATGGGGGTGGACACCATGGGCGAATTTTCTGTGCTCCTCCTGACATCTTGCGTACTGCAGTGTCCCGTTTGAAGCTTCCTGGATCTTTTGAGGGCTGCATTTTTTAATATATATATTCTCCTGTGGCCCTTGGTTAAGCCATATAAAAGCTTACGGGTTTGAGCTGCTATTAAGCTCCTACTTGTCAAGGCCAGTTGATGGATCCTTTGAATTGGAAAAACTTCTAAATTGAAAAGAAAGCCTTTTTTTTTTTTTTAAGAGAGCTCTCATACTGTTTTACTGGCTAGTCTTTAAGATTTCCTCATTAAGATAGAAGAGCAGAAATCAGAATAAAAATCAAAATCCACTCGGATTCCCTCCTGTTTGCCTTCTGACATTTATAGATATTGCTAAAAAAAAAAAAAGTCAGGACAGTGGAAGTGGAATCATTCTGCAGTTAAGAAGAGAGAGGAAAGAAAAAACTGGCAACATCTTATTAAAGACAATCTAAAAATTTTATGTCCTAAGAGCTTATCTTGGTAGTTGTTGGGTTGGAAGCTTCAAAATATAGCGAGAAAGAAACATGAGCCAAACCCCATTCACAGCTAAGGTCCCACCGAACTATTGGCGGCTCTCAAGGAAATTACAACCTAAAAAAGTTACGATGGCTATTATGAGGAATATTCCAACAGATTAGGTCACTTAAAAGTGAAGTGCTTCCAAATCCAATACACAGAATGAGGTGCCTATGTTTAATTGATATTAGTCTCCATTAGGCTTCAAAAATTCTAACATAACTTCATTGAAAGATTTATTGTAACAAGCCAATGAAAAATTAAAGAGATAAAAGGTGCATAAAACAAAAGACTAGAAAACTGATGTTATCACCCTGGCCGGTGTGGCTCAGCTGGCTGGAGCATTATCCTATAAACCAAAGGTCACGGGTTTGATTCCTGGTCAGGGCATATGTCTAGGTTGTGGGCACTGATTGATGTTTCTCTCTTTCCCCCTTCCCCCCATCTCTTTTTGGAATCACTGGATATATCTTTGGGTGAGGATAAAAAACAAAAACAAAAGTTGATGTTACCTTTGTTCCCCAAGGAGACCTATTGTTATGTCCCAAGGGCTTGGCTTGGCTTTCTCCCTGCCTGGAAGAATGCATGCTGTCAGCTCTTTTGGCCATCAGAGGGAATACTCTGGAAGTTAGGGAGCTTTGCACTCCCTTGAGTCCATGGAGTCATTCAGTGCTGCCAGCAGTCTTTACTGTTTGGCCCAGCTGAAACCTGACAAGATATTTGAAAGGATTTAATAGCTTTTTGATCAGAAATTTGGAAAAATTGGAAACTAAATATTCACAATCCGATAGAAATTTTTTAAAAAGGCTCTCTCCCCTAAGTTCTAATAAAATTGTGTACCCAAACAGAAAGAAACAAGTGAGGAATGATGTGGCTGGACATAGGTCCACCCAGGATGTCATTTGAGACCCTGAGAGCTGTTGTCTGTATCTTAGAAATCTTCGCAAAACCAGAAACGCAGTTCTAGAGGCAGTTCAAAGCCCACGTATCTTTACCTTTGTCACTTCCTAAGACTGAAGAAAAATATGGTATGTGAAGGTTTGTTTTGGAAGCACA
Organism: Trachops cirrhosus; assembly: GCA_028533065.1. Lineage (NCBI taxonomy): Eukaryota > Metazoa > Chordata > Mammalia > Chiroptera > Phyllostomidae > Trachops > Trachops cirrhosus. The sequence goes on from CM052547.1 coordinate 71,280,626, forward strand.
AACTGCTACTCTGGCTCCAAGGCTCCCTTCCTAAGGACAAAAACAAATATCAAATGTCTTCTCCGTAAATTTTAATATCTTAACCATCTGAGTGGATAAACTTATTACCCATCTCATGGCCATTTCCAATTTTTTCTCTCACTCTTCTGACTTGGAATCACTAAAACTACCCTTTTCTCAAAAGCCATCCAAGCTAAAGTGGGACAACTTGCTATAAACTTCAGAAAATCATGACCACTGCTCATAGATGGAGTGTCTTCAAGTCTACTGCAGAAAGATCCCTGTAATTCGAACTGAAGACCAGGAAAATCTATCTGACAGCCTGTCTCCACTCCACCTGAAAGTGCTTTGAACCAGACACTTAGAATCTTCTCAACTGCCTGGAATGGTAGTCTGCTGCAATCATTAACCATTGTTTTTCTTTTGTTTCCATAGAGATATTCCTTTTGAAATGCCCCATTGCTTGCACCATAGGTCTAACTTTGGGAGCCCGTCTGCCTCCTGAAATGAGACACAACTCTTTAACTGAACTGACCCATTCTCAAGACTAAGGCTGGTTTAATGAGACATTAGACAACCTGCCAACACAACCTCTGGAGTGTGAAACTTCTCAGGAAGTTTCAAGGTGAGACTGAAGGGGTTTGGAACAGGCCTGCCTGAGATGTGCTGCTCTGGCACATGAATTATTTTGACCTGGAGGTAGGTGAGACCCTGAGGACTCACAAGAAACTATTACCTGTCCCTTAAAGAATTTAAATTTGAGGCCTTTCCCAGAATAAGAGATGACTTGTTATGATTACCCATAGGGCAGGGCAAACATGTCATTACTGAACATCTGCTCTTCTTACAGTCCTGCAAATGAGACCTGCCTCCCCTCCGAAGTCCCGAGGCACCTTGTCCTGAGCTCAGAGGGCCACGTAGACCTCCTTTTCTCCTTCTGTCTCTGAACCTCTCATGTATGTGGTGTCTCTGACTCTCTCGAATCTGCAGGGTTCCCATACTTACATATGTAGTTAAATTTGATTCCTTTCTCTTGTTAATCTAAGCTGTCTCATATAGACTTAATTATTAGACCAGCCAGAAGAACCTAGAAGGGTGGAGGAAGGTTTCTACTTCCCCCGCAGCACAGAAAGGATGCACTCCCTACTTCATAGCAGCACATCAGGGCAGGCTGTGTTCCGAGGCCCACATTTTACTCTGTTCCAGGAAGCTGTCTACTTTCCTCTCTTGACAGATCAGAGACTTTTTTTTTTAGAGGAAGAGGAGCACTCCTCATTTTAAACTTGGATGTCTAGCCTGGTATCTGGGACGGAGAGACAGTCCTGAAGCTCGCTCTGCCTGTTTTAGCCTCAGGTCCACGTTTTTGTATCTCTGCCTGCCTGTTGGGAACAGCGCTGCCTAGTTTCAGAAGCTGTAACCCCCACCAAGGCTAAGGCTGAGAGAGTGACCTTGGACCGTAAGCCACCAAGGAGACAAAAGCTTATCTCCCTGGCAGGAGTACTGCTTCTGCTCCTCTTTCCATAACTGGCCCCCAAAGCTTGGTCAGTTAGCCAATGACGGGTAATATTCCCCAAGGAGAGAACAACCTAAGACAGGCACGATCATGTGGGAGGCCCCCAAGGAAGGACTTCAGGGGTACAGCAAAAGGAGGTGATGGACCCTCACCCCTCGGCTTTGACAAAGCCTGAGTCCTCATTCTGTCTGGGAGAAGTCTCCTAATCTCCTGGCTGCCTGACTTCCCTTGCTCCACCTAAACCTGAAACAATGACTGCCTTACTTCCCTTGCTCCACCTAATCCTGAAACAATGACAGAGGGTGGTGTAGCCCTGTGCTGGAAAGGGCAGGTTCCTCAGGTGATTAGGCCTAAGAAAGAATATGTAAAATCCTATGAAACCTGCTTTGTTTAGAATGCTCTCAATTAAATGATAAGGGTCCAAGCAAGAAGTGAGTTTGTTCCCCAAAGCTTTACAGCTCTTTAGCTATCTGACCCTGACTCAAAATAGGCCCTCAGAGTTCTTTGTTATCTATTGTTTGATCCTTACTGCCCAACAACGATTAATGAACTTTATCTGTAATCCTGTGCAAATGAACTCAATAATAGCCCATTGAGGAACCTGCGCTTGGCCCTTCTCCTTTGAGAGATCAGCCATCTTTCCTCCCCAAGCAGATCATGTCTTGGTAGACTTATTCTCATCCCTGGAGGCCGAGGGGGTGTCCTGCGGGTGGAGCCCCCCACACCTGCCCAGAGTGGACTCTGTAGAGAACATGGGCTCCTGACAGCCCCCGTTAGGGTGGGTGCCATGCACTTTTCACATTCTTATGCTGTTTTCTTTTACTCCAAACCATGGGTGAATTTTCTTTGCTCATCTTGACATCTTGAGTCCTGAAATACCCCACTGGAGGCTTTGAGCCCTTGCTTATTTCCCTAGGACACCAGGGCTGATTTATGAACAAGTGCCTTAATAGGTAATATCACCCCAGACCAGTGCTGTCGTTCATGTAACCAATATCCTTGCCCCAGCAACATTGCTCTTGTTAAAAAACCAAAACAACAATTCAACCAAACCCACAGCCTAGACATGTGCCCTGACCGGGACCTGAACCTGATGCCCTTCAGTTACGGGATGGGACTACCACCAAGTGGCCACACCAGCCAGGGCTCCCACACGTTATCAGTTTTATTCATTTTCTACATATTGTTTCAGTGGATTTTTAAATAAGACAATCAAAGATTGAATACACACCTACATATTTAGGCTCCTCCACCTTTCCTGAAGGTGCCTTTAGTTAAACTGAAGTTTTTAATTGATGTTAGTAAAATTTATACACCTTCCATAGTAGCTTTTGGGTATAAAATTATAACATAATTATATATTGTTATATAATTTATGTGTTTCTAAATGTCTATATTTTTAGTTCTAATGTTTAGGTCTTACTCTACTTGGAATTAATTTTTATGTAAGGTGTAAGCTAAATTTGATTTTCTCAGGTAAAAGTGTTGTTGGTGGAAATTAGGCTCTTTCATAGGACTTCGAGGGAAGCATTCCCAGGACCCACACGTGGGAGATTGTGCTGTGGTAAGATGGTTTATTTGGGTGGAAATCTGCCCTTGGTTTTCCAGTGTCCCAGCTCCTTCCGTCCCGTAACAGGAAAAGTCCAACCTTGCCTTTAGCAAGGCCAAAATAAAGGCCAAGTTCCAGAGTTTCTGCTTCATATTAAAGCTTAGTCCTGTGGAGCCCCTGCAGTTTGCCACGGGCCCCAGTAGCTATTAGATCCACGTGGTTGTGTGTTGCTGGGTGAGAGAATGTGTGGACGCATGGGGCTAGTGCATGTCACGAGAGGGAGGGAGGGAGGGAGGGAGAGAGAGAGAGAGAGAGCGAGAGAGAATGAACGCACATGCTTCTCTGTTCCCCTGGGGTTATAACCAGAATGACAGGCCTCTATGGTCAAGCACCTCCCACTGAGGTCTGGAGGGTGGACAGTGCACCTGGGTAGATTTCCTGTGCTCTTAGTGTTGAGTCTCCTCGCAGCAGTCCCCCGGAGTGTGTGCGTGAATCTGTAAATGCTATTGTTTCCTGCTAGGTAAGCAGGCTTGTGCTCCCCAGCTTATTAAACTCAATGTCTAATTCCCTTTGCTCCCTTTATTTGATAATTAGCTAGCTATCTATGGTAACAGAAGTATTCTAAATTGTCAGGTTACCAAAAGGAAACTGGAAGCTTTTCCTCCCCTAGAAGGTTTTCTGTTGCTAAACTGTCCCGTCATTCTCAGAATTAAGGCTAACTGGTCGTTGTTGAAGGTACAGCTGGATTGTTTGCTGCTGTGTTAGTTAAGATCTTTGCACCTGCTTTTATGCATGGAAATGACCTCTGGTTTTCTTTTTCTGTCATGCTCTTGCTTGCTATTGGTGTCCTTGATGAATGAGTTAGGAAGATTTTTTTAAAAAACACTTTTGGGCACTTACTGTGTATTGCAGGAATGACCTCCTTCTCAGAGTTTTACTAGAAGTGGCCTACTCCTCAGGATTTTACTAATAAAACTGCCTGAGGCTGATGCTTTTGGAAGAGAAGATCTTTGACTGTCTTTCTATTTTCTTCTTTGGTTAATAATAATTTTTATTTTCTTTTCATTTTTTTTAGACTAGATTTGTAGGCCATCTTTTCCTCCCACGAAGTTACCCATTTCTCTTGGTCTTTTCTCTCTGCCCGGTCTGTCTCTCCTTGTCCCTCCCTTACCTGCTTGATCAGATTATCCCCCTCTGCCGGGAGTGTTTCTTCTCAGACGGATAGATGAGCAGACTTCCTGTTATGGTTTGAACAGCAGCATTCTTTTCTTTTCTTTGGATCTTCCCTGATAGTCCTCATTTTTCTGTGCTGAGTTAGGTTTTTCCTTAGTATCCTTGCCTGTTCTCTGAGGGTATGGTGAATGTAGAGACCGTGCCCCTTATTTTTATATCCTAGGCACAGCCACATCCTAGCACACTCAAGTGGCGACTGATGGTGAGCACTAGGGCTGGGTGAGAATTGATTCATGGGCTTGGGACCTAGCAGTAGCTGTCATTGTGTATCAGATATCCTGGCATCTCCCTGTGTGGCCTCCCCCTGTAAGTATATGTCCCTACTGTATTGAATTCAAGAGCAACTATGTGACTTGATTTGCTTGTGTGAGTGTAGTCAGGGTGTCACTTTGGGAAGAATTTTTGAGAGCCTGAGTATGGTTCTCTGTCTTTCATTTCCCTCTACCACTTCTACTGGTCATGTTCCAACTAGAGGCCGCACCGTTAGCCTCAGTCCCGGAGTGAAGACGGCTCTGAGCACAGCACGATGCACGTGGAGCTGCAGTGGGAAGTAAACGTTCGTGACTTTAAGTCACTGAGATTGGGGGGGGGTAGTATTTGCTACTACAGGATAACTTGGCCCATCCTGACTTACAGACCCCCTTTTTCCACTTCACTCTGGGGGTCCTGTCTTCTTCAGGGTGAACTTTGAAACCTGTGGACATCTGCTCACTCTGTTTTTTTACATGGTGTGATTTTAGGCAATGGTGAAGAAAAAGGGCTTTGGAATGAAAATTTTGGATTTGGGGCTTGGCTTCGACACTTGGTAGCTGTGTGATTTTAAGTCAAGTAATATACCTCGTATGCCTCGGTTTCCTCTGTAGGATGGAAGGGATAGCAGTGTCTACCTCTTCTGTGTTGTGAAGATTCATAGCGCTCTGCACGTAGTACATTACCTGCTTTATAAATGTTAGCTATAAATACTAGCATTAGTTGGAGGAAGAGGACTGTATTTATCAGCCTAGGCTAAGTTGTACTGCAGGTACACTGGACTCCCAAATCCTGTGACCACAGCCTAACCTTAAACCCAGTCTTATCGCTCCTCTTTTGTAGGTCAGCTGTAGCTCAGCACCGTGGCCTTTTGCAGTGGAACGAAGGCCCTCCTTGGAAACATGCTGTTCCCAGAACCATGAGAGGTGGTGGCATTGTGCAGTGCGTAGACGCGGCACGTCATTTTCACTCACATTCCATGGCCTAAGGCAAGACCTGAAGTTGTGGCAGGAAGTACAGTCTGTTTACACAGAAACAAATGGGAACAGCGATAAAATCTATCACGAAGGACTACTTTATTCTAATCACTAGGTGTAGCAAAACCACTGATATGCATTTCTTCTTACAGGAAGCTCGCATTCTAGTACAGATAGAGTAAATAGAGTAGTACTACCTGGTACAGATAGTACATATAAATAGAAAAATTGCAAGATGGTGTGATTAAGGTGGGGTGCCCAGTCTGGATGGAAGAGTGAGTGACCATCTCTGTCTGTGGCATTATAGGATGAAACAAAAGAGCTTCTAGGGGAACCCTAGCTAGTCTCAGAAGGGGACAGCAGGACCACAGTCATTTGGGCTGAGAGCCTAGACAGGGCGTCTGAGTTGTTTCTAAAGGGGGGGTAGCTCCTTACACCCCCTGACTTCCTTGGCATCGCATGAGTGGAGAACTTCAGATCTCATCAGGAGACACAAATGCATATCACTGGTGAGGCCTGTGGCATACCAGTGCAGAAAAGAAAGTGGGGGGTTATCTTCACAGAGTCACTGTGAGATCTGGAGCTCTGCCTAGAGTAAGAAGGACTTAGTTCAGACCCCCATAAAATTCCTCAGAGTGCAGGGACACGGGATGGAACTCAGCTGGAACCGTGGGCCAGGGGTCGGAGCTGAGTTCTGAATGTCCCATTGGTCTGGAAGGAGACATTCCGAGACACTCTCCACAGGCATTATGCTGCATCTTCTCTCTCATTCAGGCTCCAAGTGGCAGAGACTGATACAAGATACGGAGTTTGTATCTGAGGTGCAGGGGTGGGAGGGAATTGTGACTTGGGTCACATAAGGGAGAGTGGCAGGGGGCAGACTTGAGGGCCTGCAGGCTGGAAAGAAATGAGGTAAAAAAAATATCCGAGGAGCCCGGTGGACTGCGACTCCATATCTATTGAATGAGGAGGGTGTGAGAGGACAGGATCCTTGCTGAGGAGGCGTGGGCTTAGGGCCTCCGACAGAAATTCCAGCAACGCCAAATCACTTCTCTACTTCACAGGTCCTGGCTTCTTGCAAACAAGGTGGGCTCTTTCAAATAAAGTTCGGAGAAGCCTGGGCAGCAGAAATCAATCTTGAGGTGAAATAACTTCTACCTTGGCCTTCTGGCAGAATTTTGAGGCAAACACTTGGCTGACTCTGGGGCCCTGACGTTGCCTGATCTTTTTGCCTCAGGAGAGCAGGGCTGGGAGGAGATTTTGTCTTCGGACCACCGGGAAGATATGCAGACCATGAAGAAATCGACTCAAAATCGTCAGGCAAAAGGTGAGTCGTGGAGAGTCTGGAGAGGTGAAGAAGAGGGAGCAAGAGTCCAGGTTTAGCGGAGAACCGGCTCCTGACCACAGCTGAGTAACCAGACTGCTTCCTCCATCCCCAGGCCTGGGAGCTTTACGGGAGGGCTGCTCTCTCCTAGCTTCTTTTCCTTCCCATAGGTGTGCCTTCTAACGATACTGACTGGCCCCAAGAAAAGGATGGGAAGCCCAAGACATTGGTGAGTTGGGGTTACGTTTTTTTTCCCCTGAAATGCTGGCTCGTTGTCCAGAGAATAGGCATGCTCATATTCTCTCTCCTGGGAAGGGAAAGGGCAGTTGACACCGAGGCAGGTCCTTGCCTGTGTCAGGCACTGTGTTAGTCGCTCTACAATGAGTCCTGTACTTGTGTTTTCTTTCCTTGTTGAAAAATATGCCCAAGATTAATAGTTAGAGTCCAGGGAACTTGGAAACATGAGGGATATTTTTGAAAACCTGAGGTTATTAAAGAATTTAAATGTACTATAAAACTTCACATGCACACTATCTGATGATATTTCTTTTGCTCTGGACACCTTTTTACTTTTTTGCTTCTGGTGTTTGTGAACATATAGAGAAGTAGGCAGCGTGGTGATAAAAGGGCCTTAGGTACCACCATCCAGCTTAACAGTTATTTACAATGGCCAGTCTTGTTAGATTTCTCCCCTTCCCGTGTCCCTCACTGGGCTATTGTAGACAAGTCCTAGACATTATAACATTTTCTCCATAACTCTTAAAAAAACATTGGTAAGAGGGCCCTGGCCGGGTTGGTGGCTCAGATGATTGGAGCATGGTCCCATACACGGAAAGGTTGTGGGTTTGGTCCCCAGTCAGGGCACCTACATAGTTTCTGGGTTTGATTCCTTGGTTAGGCCACGTGTGGGAGACAACTGGTCAACGTTTCTCTCTCACATTTATTTTCTCTCTCTCTTTCTCTTCCTTCCTCTCTCCCCTAAATCAATCAATATATCCCTGGATGAGGATTTAAGAAAAACAGTGGAAAGGGGGCAGCGGTGGTGGGAATTTTATTTCCTCCAGAGACACAAAGTGTGGTTTCAAGGGGTTTGTGATTTGTGCCTGGCTGCACGCATCTCCTTGACGGTAGGGCCAGGATTTGAACTTTGTTTTCTCTGACTCTCAAGCTCCTGCATCTTCCAGTGTGTTGTGTTGCCTTTTGGACTCTTTCTGCCACATAATTCCCTGTCTAAAAATATGGGAGCATTGTTTTCCAGTCTTAGGGAATGGGCCTGCATTATTTGATGAATGACTCATGTAGAATGCTCTCTGTAAATACAGCACTTCACCCCCATCCGCCCTCTTTGTCTGCGTTCTCTCTTTTACCAGGCATTTGATGTATTCTTTCATGCGAATGGGGTGTGTGAGATTCTGCAAGCCAAAGTAATAGGTTTATAAGTAGACCGTCCTTATCCAAGGAGCCTACAAGTTCTTTGGAAAAGTAATGTATAAAAGCAAGAAATGATGACAGTAATAGTCGATTTTACTATAATGGTTGAAATGGTTACATAATGGTGCAGTAAAAGCCACTACAAAGTGCTAGCATAGAGCTCTCGCACCAGCGTCCAGACACTCACAGCTTACTGTCGGTCAGGCTCCCGGGACAGACACAGCGGAGCACTTGTGGAGTGGTGGTGTGAGGAGCTCCACAGACACTCTCCCCAGTGAAACAACCAAAATGGTTTTTAAAAACCCATTAAACCCAACCATTTAAAGTCTCTGGGAATTGTCCTAAGGACTTACAGCAAGTGAAGAAACACTTATTTCAGAAAATCCACTAAGTCTCAGCAGAAACAGTAAGTCTGTGGCATTAGTCACACGACCTGCTCCATCTGCCTACTCTTCAGCTCAGCGTAATGGACGCTCTACTCCAAGTGGGTACAGATGAGAAGATGGGGCTCTTTTCCCTCCCAGTTCCCCATCTAGGACTATACTTTTTCCCTGGAAGGGGCTGGCCACCAGCAACTCTCATTCCCCCTAGATGAGTGTTGGCAGGCAAGCTGGCCAAGAGGTCTGGGGTTTTCTCTTTGCACCAGCCCTCGTTGGTAGGGTAGAAGCTCTGTCTCAAGCTTAGGAGGACAAGAATCGGTAGGGATCCGATTGCCTTCTCCCCAGCTTTCTCAGAGGGCAGAGATTCTGTGCCAAGAGAGGCAAGCTGAGAAGAAAGGAGCTTCCATCACTGCCCCTCCCCGCTGAGTTTCCTGCTGTTAGAGCTGGGGTGTCCCCGAGAGAAGTGGCTGCTGATCCTGCCTCCCGATCTGAGCCTGTACAGAGATCCTGCCCAGGGGGAGAGGCAGGCTGGAGGAACAGAGACCAATACAGCACCACCCAAGGGCCCTGGCTGTATTTGGAACAGAGCATAAGAAAGTGGAAACCTAATGGTGCTCTTGAAAACAATGGGGATTTTGGTGGTGAGCAATTAAGAGGCACTTGGCAGGTCCGTGATAGCAACAAGCAAAACGGCAGATCAGCCAAAGGTTTAATGGAAAGAACCAGGGAAAGACAGAGCTGACAAGAGCCCTGCTGGAGTCTCAAATACTGGCCTTAAAACTATCCCTGTAAAAGGGCCTGACTTTATTGAGTCAGACAGTGGAGCCATTTTCACTAAGACATTATTGAAAACAGTAGGGCAATCAGCTAGCGATCAGTGGAGGGTGGGTGTGATACCAATATAGGCAGGCCAGCCAGAACCTTGCCACAGAGATCAGGGAGAGATAGGAAGAGAGCCCGATAAAAGGACTGCCATTTCTGGAGGGGTACGTAACCGTGCAAGCTGGGTTTTGGCCACTTGGTGCCCTTATATGTGACTCCACGATTTGTGATGAAGGAAACAGGTTTTTATTACCAGGGTTCCAAACAGGGTGGTGCCGAGAACATTCTTGCTTTGAGCCCTTTTCTCCCACGAGACCCAGAACTTCTCTTGTTCCCCAAAAGACTACAAGCCAAAACCATGCCCAGCAGTCCCCCACTTGTCTGTCCTTAAGTGGGCCACAAAAACAGAACTCCATCCTCTCTGGCATGTGCGCTGTGGGTTTCTGAGTCGCCATGTCCTCGCAGCAGCTCTCCCCTTCAGGATCTGGGGTGCACTGTTCTCAGCCTCCACTTAGCAGTCCTGGAGCCGTGTGCTGTGCTGCACTGGACCACAGTGTCCAAGATGCCGGAGCCCAGAGAGGCACGCATCCCCGAGTGGGACCCTTCCTCCCGTGTGGGCTTCCACCCTCTACGGGGTCTGAGCCCCTGGTGGGCCCAGCACCTCCTGGTCCCACAAGTGCTCTCGTCCATGTGGGGAGCAAGCCAGAGGCCCAAAATGTCCAAATACCAAAAGCCCAGAGGGAGACAGCTTACACCAAGCTCCAAAGTCCAAGAGCCCCTGTACTGAGAGCAGTATCTCCATACCAAGCGTGTGAGAGAGGGTGAGAGGCAGGGTGAGAGCATTTCCAGGGGTGTCCAACCTGTGGCCTGTGGGCCACATGCATTCCAGGATGGCTATGAATGCGGCCCTACACATTATCATAAATTTACTTAAAACCTTTTGTTTTTTGCTCATCAGTTTTCATTAGTGTTTGTGTATTTAATGTGTGATCCAAGACAACTCTTCTTCCAGTGTGGCCCAGAGACGCCAAAAGGTTGGACACCCCATATGCTATGCTGTTAAGTTCCACTCCATTTAAAAACACCCCAGAACAAATAGCCCTGCTTCCCTCTGCCAAGCTAGGCCAGTTTCAGAACATGCCATTCAAAAGTACTGTTCTTCAGAAACACAGAGGTCTGTTTCTCTCTCTGGGGCTGCCTTTATTCCAGCCATCAGCTCGTCAGTGTGTCTGTGTGCTGGGCCAGGCGGGTGCCCCGCAGCGCCGCCAGCTCTGTGGCTGTCTTCTGTGCAGCAGGGCACCGAGGATGTTTTAGTGGGCCTCCAGACCTGCGGCCCTACAAACCCACAGACCAACCTCGTGTTTCTTGGTGTGCTCCAGTTTAAAGACCTGGCTCAGAACTTCCTGCACGGCCAAACTTGCGGCTCTTCCTATAGTGCGTTGGTGTCCACCATTTTTGTCAGCTCCCCAGTGTCTTTGACCCTCTTTTGGTTGCCATCTTTAGTCAGGGCAAGAGTTCTGCAGCTCACGTAGGAGGTGTAAGCCCCCCACCCCCGTGTGGTGACTCACTCTGTTCTCAGTCACGTTCACAATTTGTTCCAGGCAACAGCCTTCCGAGCCTCTCTCTTCAGGAAGGCTTGTGTTGTTTATCTGCTTTGTTATGCAAGATGCCTCAAATACTGTGCATTCCACTCTTGGCATTCTTCCCCTCCCTGCTGTGTGCCTTTTTGCAGGATTTGGGTGGATGGTGGGGGTCTCCTGCTTTCAGGGGACCTCTGCTCTGACATACCCTGTTCTGGGGGTGGGGGTCAGAGTGATTATATGTCTAAGACTTCACCTACTGATAATGTTACAGAACGGACCCAAGGGCTACGGGGTCCCTCTGTCACTGTGGATTCTTAGACCGCTGCCGGGGAATTGGAATTATGGCTCTAAATGCCAGAGTTTGGTGAAAAGGGAAGGAACTATTTATTCAAAAGTTTTACAGACTTAGAGTAATGACTTAGGGTCTTTGTTAAAATCCCAAAGTCCACCCTGGCTGGTGTGGCTCAGTGGATTGAGCACTGGACTTCGAAGCAAAGGGTTGCCTGTTTGATACCCAGTCAGGGCACAGGCCTGGGTTGCAGGCCAGGTCCCCAGTAGGGGGCGCGCGAGGGGCAACCACACATTAATGTTTCTCTCCCTCTCTTTCTTGCTCACTTCCCTCTCTCTAAAAATAAACACAATCTTAAAAAAAAAAAATCCCAAAGTCCTTTAAAACACCGACAGACACACACAGTCCTTCCTTCCCCCTTTGCCCTGGCAGGCCATCTCAGAACATGCCAATCAGAAGTTACTGTCCTCCAGAAGAAAAACGCAGAAGTCTGCAGCTCACTTCCCCTGGTTCCTCTCAGTCATCCATGCTCAGCTGGCAGGCCTCCCAAGGTTCCTGGCACCATCAACTGCGTCACCGAGATCTCTAGTTCTTAGTTCAAACCTCCGTGGCACCTTCTCCTGGCCTACCAGCAAGAGTCCTTTCACCCCTTTCCTTCTCACAGTGTCTCTCCTGCATTCTTCCAAAGTGCTAAGAGAGGGCTCTGCATGGTTGCTACTTCTTGCTTTCCTGCTTCCCAAGACATGTGGTTAAGGGAACCCCCTCCTCACCCCCCAAACCTCGTGGTTAAAAAAACCCCACATGGCTGCCATGCCTGGGTTTAAATCCCAGGGCAAATCTTCCTCTGCAGCCCCATTTCCGACTCCTCCCACAGTCGGCTACACCTGCCAACACACTCCTATTTTTCCAGACTCTCTTGGCTGTTGTAGTTAGTTTGGGCAGGCATGGAGCCGGGGCACGGAGCAAACCATCTCCAAGCTCTCACGCAGGCTCTGTAACCAGGGGGAACTGCCTCCTACTTACATCATATCTCCCTGGCTCAAAGCTGGGCCACAGCTACTTAACATGTCTATGAAGCTAGCCAGCTCTTATAGATATGCAAAATAACCATTTTTGTGTATCAGGTATGAAGCTGGCCAATTGTTGATATGCAGAGAACTCTCAAGGGCCCTGCTCCATGTGTCCCATCTCCCAGTCCAGACTTGTGGGGGTGAGGATATCCTATATTTTTATATTTTCTGGACACCCTGAATTCTGGACCCCACTTCAAATTGGGGGCCCCTGGCTGTACCCCATTACAATAAGCCACATCCCTCGGGCAGTAGCCTTTCTTGAACTACTCCAGACAAGTCAGCAAACATGGACAAGTGACCACAGCAACAGCCTGGGGAAAGAGAAGGGTTGGTATACAACTTGCTACAATGTTTTACCTAAAATGTCCAGTATCCAACAAAAAGTTATATAGATAGGGAGAGAGGCAGGGTGAGAAAGAAAGAAAATAGGAACATGAGAATGAGAGAAAGTCTAAATAACTTTTCTTGGTATGTAAAATGAAAACAACTTTTTGGTTCTATGTTAAATTATAATCTCATTGGATTGTAAATTTATCCTCCCCTTATAAGTTATGAATTGTTTATTGGATGATACACTATGGACAGAAAATTCCTTTTAAATGGGAGTTTTCCAGCCCATCCTGAACTCTTCCATCTTTTTTTTTTTTTAAGAGAAAGGGAAAGGGAGGGAGGGGAGAGACATAGCGATGTGAGAGAGAAACATCGCCCAACCACCTGAGCCACGCTGGGCAGAGCTGAACCCTTCCATCTTAAAATTCCTCCATAATGAACCCTCAAGGTCACTTTCTTGAGCGCTGCTTCATGTTTCAAACTGATTCACAAGTTATTTCTCTAGTGAAATCATTAGTGTTTGGGGGCCAGGAATGCGCTGTATGTATCAGTGATGCTTCCCTCGGATTTAACACAAAGCTAGAGTAATGGCCAGGAGGATTTGATATGCAGAACCATGTACCCTGAAAAGAATTAGACTAACTTCTTTCATATCGAGGCTCATGGTCACTAGATACACTCCTCACACTGGGGAAATTGCTGGTGGCTTGCTGTTCATGAACAGATTGCTTGTTTACAGGTACCAGTTACATTCAGGGACGTGGCTGTGGTCTTCACTAAGACAGAGTGGAAGTGGCTGAGCGCTGAGCAGAAGAGCCTGTACAAAGAAGTGATGCTGGAGAATTACAGCAATCTGCTCTCATTGGGTGAGGCTGTGTTCTTTCCTTCATTGATTTATTGACTGCTACTAGGTGCCAGAAAATGCTCCAGATACTCAGAGCACATTAGTAAATGAAGCAGTAAACACATTAGTAAACAGTGAACACATTAGTAAACGACACCCCTGTGGACGGGGGCGTCAAACTCATTTTCACCGGGGGCCACATCAGCCTCGTGGTCGAAGGGCCGAGATAATTTTAGGACTGTATAAATGTAACTACTCCTTAACTATTAAAGGGTTGAAATTGCATTCGGCCCTTTGTAATTAGCTTGTGGACTGTATAAAAACAGAGGGCAGGATTAGCTCATAGGCCAGTTTCCCGACCCTTGTTCTAGATCCGTGCTGTGCACCAGAAATATAATGAGAGCCACATGGCTAACTTAAAATTTTCTAGTAACCACATTTAAAAAGTAGGCATAAATGGGTGAAATTAGAAATCTTTTCTAGCCCAATATGTCAAAATATTATTTCAACATGTAATCAATATAAAAATTAGACATCTTGTTTTTGTGCTAAGGGTTCAAAGTCTCGTGTGTATTTTGTGCTGAGAGCACAGGAAGTTCAGACTAGTCACATTTCAGATGCTCCATAAACATGTACCTAAGGCTAGTGGCTACCATGTTGTATAATGCAGTTCCGGATATTTCTGTATTTCTAGATAAAGCAAGTAGAGAGAGTCGCATTTTTGGAAACACAAACTAGTTTCAGGCAGGAGTTTCTTCAGGAGTCTCCTTCAAATGGCATGGCTATTTCCCTGATACCAGTTAATCTGATTTTCTTTGTTCCTTTTTCATCTTCTTCCATGGGTTTTAATCTGATTCCCTCTAGTTTGTGCTCCATCTAATTAAGTGTGGATCCATCCATTTCAGTCTGGTTCTGTCTGTTTGGATTTGGCCTTAGCTAGTCAGCCTAACTAGATTTGGTTTTTATTTTTGTTTTCCTGTGGTCATGTTATTCTCTTTCTCTATGTTAATACATTGAATGGGTTCAGAGGAAAATGTCAAAGCGATCTGGTTCAGATTAGTCTCAATGTGGAGACCCTGGACTTCCTGAAATTGTGTCCTTTGTCTCGCTGGACACCACAATATTCTGCAGTTCCCCAGCCTCTTAAGTCTGTCTCTCTCTTTGGCTTTTCTCTCTCTTTCCTTGGACTAGTGTTCACACGCTCTTTTTTTCTGGGTCTATATTAAGTAATTGGTGAACTTTTAATGATTTTGCTCAGCACATATTATGATGAATCCATTTTCTCTGTCGCTATCTCACCTGTTCTTTTCTGTTTGGTTGCAAGAGAGCACAAGTGTATTTTCAAACTTATCAAAAATTGAGATCATACTATTTGCCCCCCTCAACCTGTTTCTTTCTCTTTAGTTCTTCACATATTCATGTAACAATGTCTCTTCTTCAAGTGTCTGTTAGAAATAAATGGGCCTGTTTCCCCTGAAATAATCCTTACAGCTTTCATAGGAGATATTTTAGTTAGTATAGGCTAGGTAATGCTGTGGTAACAAACAACCCCAAACTTTGGCAAATGTTCATTTCTTACGGTACCTCTTGTCAACAGTTCAGGTGGGGTTCAGCTCTCTTGATTCTGGAATCCAGGCAAAAGGACCAGCCTTTGTCTGGGTCATGGGATTCTTAAGGAAGAGGGGAAAAGAGCAGTGAGGAACTACACTGTGGCTCTTAAAATGTGTTTGAAAGTGGCACTAACTTTCCACCAACCTCTCTTGGCCCAAGCAAATCCTGCAGCCACGTCTGAAGTCATTGTGATGGGATTGGTTTGGTCACAAGGTGTGAGATTCCTGAAGTCATGGGCCACATCTTTCTTGTCCATTGCAGAAGCCACACTACTTTTAGTAAAGCACCGAGCACTTAGAAATTTCTAATAAGTATTTGTTTGCAGTTGGGCAACCTCAAATTCAGACTTATTTCATATACAATCTCTTTGGCCACTGTTTCACGTACTGTCTCCTGTGTTACGAAGCCCTCCAGATGAAATTACTTTTATGTGTATCAACTTCTTTCTTTTTAATAAGAAAAGTCAAGAAGGAGATTTCCATGTAGGTCAGAGAGACTCTTACCCTCCAAGCACAGCAGAACTGTGAATAGTATACTAGTGCGAGTGTCTGGCTTGGATGATTTACTAGAAAGAAACTGCCGATGGTATTGAAGCTGTTTGAGAAGCAGAATGCCTACCTGAAAGGCTCTTATTTCAAAGGACATGTAGAGGGTGTTTCTGGTATGGTTTTACTGGATTGCAGTAGAAAATGGAATGTGTAGGGATGGATTATGAAGGAATTACCAGTAGGAAACAAGTCATGTTGTACGTGTATTATCAATAACAGGGTGGCAGGAAGACACTCTTTGTCCTGTGACAAGATGGAACAGCCCCGCAGCCCTGCTGAGGGCTTCTCTAACGAACACTGTCTCTCCAGCAGAATCAGAGCCAGGAGCAGACCCCTGCTCTTCCTGCCTCCTGGCCTTCTCCACTCAGCCGCTCCTCAGCCGACACGTGCTTCCACTCTTCTCAGACTTAGGTGGCTTCCATCGAGGGCATTCTGGTCCAGGGCATCAGGAGCCGAAGTTTTCCTCTCAGAGCTGCTGGAATGGAAACACAGAAGGTCAAGAGAGAGAAGATGGCTTCGGACCCTTGTTTGTGAGGACAGAGGGGAGAAAAACGTCAAGCGCCTTCCCCAGCCCACCCCGACGACAGTCAGTGAGTCCTAGAAAAAGCAACACAGTGGTAGAAATAGAGCCCAACTCAACCCAAAGGGCAAAACCTGCGCAAACTGACAAAAGAATGAAGGAATTGGAAACCTCAAGATCTGGAGCCGTCAGCTGTAGTGAGCGTGAACGGGACGGTATCCTGGAATCAAACTTTATTACAGACCAGGTAATCCTCTCAGGGGAGAAGCCCCATGTTTGCAGGGAGTGTGGGAGAGGCTTTAAAGAGAAGTCAAACCTCACCAGACACCAGCGGACACACTCATTGGAGAAGTCTCATGTGTGTGTTGAGTGTGGCCAAGGCTTTAGCCTACTGTCAGTCCTCGTTAATCACCAGAGGACACACTCAGGGGAGAAGCCGTTCGTGTGCAAGGAGTGTGGGCGAAGCTTTAGCCAGAAGTCCAATCTGAGCAGACACACAAAAATACATTCAGAAGAGAAGCCTTATTTGTGCAAGGAGTGTGGGCAGAGCTTTAGAAATAATTCAATCCTCACTAGACATCAGCGGAATCACTCTGGGGAGAAGCCCTATGTTTGTCAGGAGTGTGGGCACGGCTTCGCCGAAAGGGCGTACTTTATCAGACACCAGAGGAGACACTCTGGAGAGAAGCCCTATGTGTGCATGGAGTGTGGACGAGGGTTTGGTGATCGGTCGACCTTCGCAAAACACCGGAGAACTCACTCAGGGGAGAAGCCCTACGTTTGTCAGGAGTGTGGGCATGGCTTCAGTGAGAGGTCATCTATCATCAGACACCAGAGGATACACTCAGGGGAGAAGCCCTACCTGTGCCCGGAGTGTGGCCGAGCATTTGGCGATCAGTCAACCCTCAAAAAACACCAGAGGACTCACTCAGGGGTGAAGCCCTACGTTTGTCAGGAGTGTGGGCATGGCTTCCGTGAGAAGTCGTGCTTCATCAGACACCAGAGGACACATACAGGGGAGAAGCCCTACCTGTGCCCGGAGTGTGGACGAGGATTTGGTGATCAGTCAACCCTCAGAAAACACCGGAGGGTTCACTCGGGGGACAGGCCTTACGTGTGTGGTGAGTGTAGCCGAGGCTTTAGCCAGCGGTCATTCCTCCTTACTCATGAGAGGACACACACAGGGCAGAAGTATGCTTGTGGGGAGTGTGGGCGAAGTTTTAGCTACAAGTCAAATCTTGTCAGACACCAGAAGGCACACTCAGGCGTGAAGACTTATACTTGCAGTGAGTGTGGGCGAGGCTTTTTCTATAAATCGACCCTCATCATACACGAAAGGATGCACTCAGGGGAGAAGCCTTATGTGTGTGGTGAGTGTGGACGAGGCTTTAGCCGGAAGTCACTCCTCCTCATGCACCAGGGGACACACTCAAGGAGAAGCATTATGTTTCCAAGGAGTATGGACAGCGTTTTAGCTACAAGCCAAATGTCATCAGACCCCAGAGGACACACTGAGGGAAGAAGCCTTGTGCATGCAGAGATCATGGGCAAAACTTCAGCAATCAGTCAAACTTCATCTTGTACCACGGAGACACCTAGGGAATAGGCCTTCTATGTGTGTGGAGTGAGTGAACCTTCAGAGATTGTTGACTCTCACCAGGCTTCAAGGACACGTTCAGCTGAGGAGGCTTACACAGGCAGAGTGTGGGTAACTCCAGCTGTAAGTCAACGCTTATTGCACAAGGAGGATACACTTAGGTGGGACGCGTTGGGTGTGCGGGGACTGAGGGTGAGGCATTAGCAATAAGTCAACATTCCCCGAACATCCCATGGTTGACGGGCAGGCACAAGATGGTGCTCTCAGGGAGGGGCTGTGTGTCGGCAGAGGTTGTGGACAAGGCTGTTGGGATCTCATGCCAGAGGGAGATCCTTATGTAGGGGTGAAATGGGATTAGGTCTAGGGCTGAGGACACTGTGGAGCTTTGCCCAGATAACCGCATCACGACCAACACCCCTGAAGCTCCTCGTAACTGCTACTGATGGCCGCAGAGCCGAATTCTTCTCCAGGATCTGTTCTCAGCCACAGGGAACTGCACCTTCCTAAGGACTCACTCCTGGCCAATGACTGATTGATATGGGGAGGCAAAACCCCACTTCTGGACTCGGTTGGGTCCAAAGGGTCATCCTGGATCCAGAGATGCTTGTAAGATCTCAGTTGGAAACACTCTGCGGGTGAGCTTCTTCCTCTGCCCAGTCAACCCTTATTCACCAAAAAACCCACTCAATTCCCCATCTCATGGTCTCTCCAGGGACTCCACTGTAAGACATATTAAGTGCACAAGGAGTGTGAACATGGTTGTGGCCATAAGTCACCCTTCACAAGCCCCAGCATGTACTTGTCCACAGAAGCTCTATGCGTGTGGGCAGAATGGGCACAGACTCAGGAAGAGCACAGCTCGGGATGTATCAGAGCACAGCTACATTGGAAGAAGCTTTACAGGGGCAGGGAGGGAGTCGGTGAGATGCTTTAGCAATTAGTTTTACCTGATCTTCAACCCGAGGACACTCAGGGAGAAGACCTGTGTGGGCAGGGTTTGTGGGGGGAGCTTTACCCTGGTGTACCTCCTCCGGAGACTAAGAGGGCATTCTCGCCACCACAGACCTCTACCTCACGCACCTTTGAGGGGGTTTCAGAGGTCTTGACCCCCACTGTAATCTTTTGTATGCGTGTGAAGATAGCACCAGCAACTAAATAGACGTGTTTTCTTTTACTTTTTGTAATCAGATGCAGTAAATAAGTAAAAGCTTTTGTTGAAGTAACCTGAGAATGACCAACTTGTTTTCTTTTCCTACACCAGTTCTGGCCTGTGTTTCTTGTCCTTTTGTTCTAGTAGAATCTTTCATAAGCTCAAGCTGTGCACCTTAGTCTCTCATCCATCTGGAAAGGAATTCACATGCACAGCCCAGATTTCCTGCATGAATCCAATCCTTGAGAAGAAAATAAGTCCCAAATAAATGGAATAGATTTGTTGGGGAATCTGAGCCTTTGTAAGGGGAGGGTGATTGAGATTCTGGAGACAGGCCAGCTGAGGGGAGGGAACTTCCCAGGTCTCCAGGCCAGGACTGCCTCTTCTAACTGGTTACTCCCTTTGGCTTCTGGGAAGTTCCCTTCCTTGGGCTTTGTTCCTTCTACTCACTACTCAGGTCTCAGCTGACTCCTCCTCGTCCCCATTGAAGCATCGCTGTTCCTTAATGGCCTGTCCATGTCCTGCATTTTCAGGGACCTTTTAAGCACACTCTCCCCTGCCTTCCATATTCTAAGCTCAGGTCTTTAACCATGCCCTGTTCTCCAATCACAAGTCAGTGCTGTGGGCCTCTTAGCTACTCAAGAGGTCTAAAGACCCCCTAAATGTAGCTTCAATATCATGTTCCCTCAGCCGTCCAATCCAAGAGTCCTTCTACTAACTGGTCCAAGACAGCCTAGCCATACCCCAGCTGTTGTTCTCCAGCTTGGGGACCTGGCCCTTTGGCCACACCCTTTCCTGGTCCCACTCCTTGGGAGCCCAGATTGCCCAGCTTGACAACGCCACAGTCCCTGGCTCTGGTTTCTAGGTTCTGGGCCAATCACTGTTCACTGGAGAGAGGGTCTGCCCACACTCTAGCAAGTTTGTTTGCTCAGTTGGAGTTTGCCAGGTCCACAAATTTGACAACAGGCTTTGAAAATCAGAAAAGGCCAGAGTGGTTTTAACACCGCATCAAAGGAGGCAGCAGTGTAAAGACTCTGAAGGAGTCCCTGGCTTCAAGGCCTCTACTCCCTCAGACCTGCAGTCAACTCTCCCGTGGGTCCTGGGTCGAGGGTCAGCTCGGGTGAGGAGAAAGTGTCAACACCAGAACGTAGGCCCCCACCATTTTCCCTCAGGGTCCTTTGCCAGAACTACTCCTGCAACATCAACATTTTGCTTCAGGTCAGACCTGGAAGCCACGGAGGGAGAGTGTACATGGGTTTGAAGAGTGATGAGATGGGTCCTTTGCCTTCCAGATGAGCCCAAGGCCCTTCCCCACGTCCTGCTATTGGGAGAGAAAAATGCCAAGAAGACAACCAGCACCTTCCTTTAAAAAACAGGGTATACCCTCTTCATTAATTTTAATCTAGATGTCATTTTGGAGAATAGCCAAGCACACAACTGCCCTTTAATTAAAGAGAATTGGGATAGGTTGAAAATGGCATTCTAGGATACTTTAAAAAAAATGAAACAATATTCCTAGAGTTCCAACCACCAGTGTTCTGAAGAGGATGGGAGAATTCCTTCTCTGAGGGTTGGGGCAGCGGTTGAGGACTGGGAAATCTCACAAAGCCAGGTTACACTCCGGGACAGGCTTGGCCTTCGTCCGCCGCTGTTGGAGACCACAGGGCCGGGTCCCAGCTCACCCTCTCTGCTGCTGGTCATCGGTTCCCCTTTTCCTAACCTTTCTCATCCTCTGGGGATTTTAATGCTATTTGTAACAGTTTTTGTCTGAGCTGCCTTGGTGCAGTGTCTGTCCTAATTAAAAGCAGGGCCCAAGCCTTTCCCTATGGCTAGGAAACACCGCCAAGAACAGAGAGAGGCGTGCTCATCTTTTGAGAGAGGGGCCCAGCCTGTAAAAATCTTAGTGTAAATAAATTGCAATATTGGAGTTGTGTTTGATTAATAAAATTGTGAAAACACTTCAGATTTCCTGCCAACACATTAGCACAGGAATTATCTGGGGGTTGAAGATCTGGAAGAGAAATGTAGGGAAACCCAGAGAAATTAAGAGAAAGAAGGCGTGATGAACAGCACTGAGACCGGGATAGATTTGGGAGGTCAGAAGTGTGGTCACGGCCCAGACAAAATCTCCGAGACAGCTCTGGAGATAGCGATGTGGACTGCCAGGGAAGACAGACGTGTCGTAGGGTTTGTTTCCAAAGTACCGGTGATTGCCTGGATGTGGGAGATAGGGCAGAATTTAAAAGGATGCCCACAAACACAGCTTTCCCACAGTAGAAACGTTTGCTAAAGGTAAGAAGTTCTCATCCCCCCGAGCATCCAAGCGGAAAGCCAGCATCACCTTATCTGTTTACCGTCAGCACAGTGCCTTCTCTGGAGGGTAGGTTGGACCTCTGTCCTCTTTCCCCACCCAGGTCCTGCACTGTGCTGACCTATGTGGTGGAATGTGTTTTGTGTGTATGTGGGTGGTGCCACGTGTTAATATACTGTCTCAGTTCCAAATTCACTTTTTGTTGCCTGACCTATGAAAGTGGATCTGGGCCCTTTAAATACTTTTCCTTTGCCAGCCAGCATGAGGTTTATCAGTAGTGGGCTCTGGAGCAACACTGCAGGAGGACAGGGTCTTCCTTCCTGGCTCAGGTGGCTCTTTCACCAGGCTCCTGAAGAGTAAGTACCCCTTTCCCCCAACTCCTTGACCAGCGCAGTTTCTCCACGCTAAATGCCTGCAGGGGACAGCTGCCTCCACTGATTGGCCATCCTGTGTTTTCTTCAGCGGTCCACTCGGGCAGTGGTGGTTTAGTCAGGAGCCCACACAGCACAGGTCACTGCTTCCGCACCCTCTCTTCATCTCCACGGGCAGACAGTCTGGGGCCCCACTGGACTGGCTTCCTGACAAGCAGATCACCTGACTTTTCATCTCCTGCAGAGGCCCAGAACTCCCCAGCCCCTTTCTTCAGCTCCACGTGCATGCACACCAGGGTCCCTCCTTAGCTGCCCCAGCACAGGCTGTGCAGACAGGCTCACTGGGTCCCTGCAGCTTTCCAGTCTGCATTTCCAGCAGTGCCCGTAGCCGTGCTCTGACGTTCCCGCTCACCTGCCCATCAGCCTCGCCTCACTCGTGCCTCATAGGTTCGATGCAGCCCTTCAGATGCAGACACTGCGGGGTCCATGTTTGGTATCAACAGCAACATCTCGGTTCTCTGTCCACGTCCAACCACCTTTGGCCGGCCTGCATTCCAGAGGCTTATCCTGCTTGCCTGCTCTGGCCTGTGCAATCCCCCACCCCACCCCAACTTCTCCACCATCAGTGGGCTGTAACCACACCTCCAGTGAGGGCTGAACCCCAGCCTTGGGGAGGGAACCCTTCTCCCATGTTGATCCTTCCTTAGGAACTCTCCCTTGGCTGAGAGTTTTCTTTCAATATTTATTAGTTACTTTTTTTGTCACTGTACAATAATTCTTTATGTTAAATTTCCCATTTACACCACTGTGTGGTCTGTCTCCTCACTGGACCTAGACTGATGCAGAGGTGAATTGTGTGTGTAGTTTTTATATAGGGCAAAGACACAAACTTTTTTTTTCTTTATTTTTTATTTTAGTTTATTCAGTACAGTTTCTATCCTTTATTCCCATTCCAGCCCACCCACCCATTCCTCCCCTCCTCACTCCCCTTTCTAACACCCAAAGACACAAACTTTTGATGGCATGATTCAGTGAACCCATAAGCCGAAGAAATAATGCTAGTCAAGCTTATTATTAACAACAGCTGGGGCTCTGGCTCTGAACCCAAACACAAAAATCTAACAGTTTAGACTTGGGGGTGGCAAATTACAGCCTGAAGGCCGAATCTGGCCTGTTTCCTGTTTTTCTGTAAGGCTTGCAAGCTCAGAATGGTTTCTACGTTGTAAATGGTTGAAAATAGTCAAAACAAGAATAATATTTTGTGACATATCCGTGTTCATAAATAAAGTTTTATTGTAACACAGCCCTACATTTGTTATGTATTGTCTATAGCTGCTTTCATGGTGTCATGGCTGAGTAACTGCATCAGAGACCGTATGGCCCATAAACCCTGAAATACTGTCTGACCCTGAAGAGAAAAAGTTGGCCGATCCTTGACCTATACTAGTGATTTGCAACCAGTGTGCCATGAGAGTTTTTAAAACATGCAGTATCTGACTACTTAGTCAGGGGCACTGACCTCTTTTCCCCTTAGATGGCCAAATAAAAAATGATGACAGCCAACATAATAGCTGTCCCGTATGAATGAATAAAAATTATACCTAGTTTTTGTCAGAGCAGCATCATTTTAGTAATTCGTTTATGTGTGCCATCGGATGAGAAAGGATGAAAATCGCTGATCTGGACTGAACCCTGGGGCCACTTAACCGAAGGCCCAGTGAGTAGCCTACCTAACCCCGTGTTCTGGAATTCATGACCTCTTTTTTTTCTTATTTGTAGAAACTGACAAGTTGATTCTAAAATTTATATGAAATTGCAAGGGATCTGGAACGCCAAAACAATCTTGTAAAAGAAAAACAAACGAGGAGGACTCACATTTTCAGATTTCCAAACTTACTGCAAAGCGGTGGTGCTAACAGCGGGACCGACACTCAGATCAATGAAACGGATGGAGAAGTCAGAAGTAAAACCATGTGTCTGTGGTCAGCTGATCCCCACAAGGGTGCCAAGACCATTCAATGGGGAAAGAATAGTTTTTTCAACAAATGGCACTGGGGCAACTGGATATTTACCTGCCAAAGAATAAAGTCTAACCCTTACCTTATGCCATCCGTAAAATGAACTAAAAATGTATCAAAGAACTAAATCAGGGGTGTCAAATTAATTTTCACTGGGGGCCACATCAGCCTTGCGGTTGCCTTCGAAGGGCTGAATGTAATTTTAGGACTGTATACATGTAACTGTGCCTTAACAGTTAAGCGAGAGCTCGGCACTGCCACTGGGCAGAAACAAGGTGCTGGGCCGGATAAAACAAGGTGGAGGGCCGGATTCGGCCCACGGGCCTTGTGTTTGCCACCTGTGCTCTAAATGTAAGAAACTAAAACCATAAAACTCTAAGAAGAAGAAAACATAGGGCCAACTCTTCATGCTCTTGGGTTTGGCAAAGGACTAGATATGCCACCAAAAGCATGAACAAAAAAGAAAAAAAGGAGATAAATTGGACTTCATCAAAATTAAAAACTATTGTGCAGGACACTATCAAGAAGGTGGTATATCCACACACTTTCTTGATAGACAGCCCATGGAATGAGAGAAAATGTTTTTAAGTTGCATCTAATATGGGATTTGTATCTAGAACACATAAAGAACTCTTACAACTCAATAAGAAAAGCAAATAACCCAAGGATGATACACAGATGGCCATTAAGTACATGAAAAGATGCTCAACATCATTAGTCATTAGGGGAATGCAAATCAAAACCGCAATGCGATAAGTACCAGTCACATACCCTAGGATGGCTCAATCCAGATCACTTAATAATCAGTGTCAGTGAAGAAGTGGAGAAATCAGAACCCTCATAGACTGCTGGTGGAAATAGTCTGGCAGTTCCTCAAACAACGAAATGGAATTACCATATAACCCAGCAATTCCACTCCCAGGCATATACAAACATGAGAGAAATGAAAGCACATGTCAGCATGAAAACTTGCACACAAATGTTTAATGCAGCAGTATTCATAATAGCCAAAGGGTGGAAACAACTTAATGTCTTATTAACTGATGAATGGGTAAACAAAAGCAGTATATCCATACAATGAAATAGTATTCAGCCATAAAAAAGAAATGAAATACTGATATGTGCCACAATGTGGATGAACTGTGAAAACATTATGCTAAGTGAGGGGTGGAGGTGGAACAGGGTGTGGGGGTTTAAATGGTAATGGGAAAACAATAAAATAAAATTTAAAAACATGCTAAGTGAAGTAAGGCAGTCACTACAGACCATGTACTGTATGAATTCCTTTGTAAGAAATGTCCAAATGTGCTTCATTCGGGTCTTTGTTCACATGTGCTCCTTAGAGAGGCTTTCCAGGGTCATCTGGACAAAGTCACAACCCATCACTCTCCGTCCCTCTGCCCTACTTTTTCTCTCTTCCACAAATCACTCTGTTACTTTCTAACCTATTCATTTGGTTTATTGTCTGTCTTTCTCACTAGAACATAAACTCCTTTAGGGAAGGGAGTTTGTTCCTCAGTAACAGTGCATGGCCTTAGTAGATACTAAATACATTTAAAATGCATGCTTGAGTGATTTGTTAGAAGGCAGGCTAACTTGGGAGCAGCTGAGGAATCAGATGGTACTACATTCCTGTTTTTTTTTTTTTTAATTTTATTTTATTTATTTATTTATTTTTTTTTAAATATATTTTATTGATTATGCTATTACAGTTGTCCTATTAT
>CM052547.1:71306572-71336389 GCA_028533065.1 Trachops cirrhosus
TGGTTGTCCGACTTCCATAAACTTCAATTTTCTGTCAGTTCTGGTTGTTATTTTGTTTCTATATCTTTGTTGTCCCTATCTTGGTTGTGCGAGGAGGCACAGTGCGTCTACCTATGCCTCCATCTTGGCCGGAAGTCCTACATTCCTGTTTTTGCCACCTTCAGTAAGATAATGTCTCTCTGAGCCCCCATCTCTTCAACTCCAGGTCTACGGAAATGGGACGACATAACATACACTTTAGGGTAGTGTGAGGATGAAATTGCAAAGCCCAGGGGTGGAAGTTTCCTTGCTTCCAAGGAAGCAAGGTTTGAGGAATTGGTTTGAGGAACAACAAGGAGACTGGTATGACTGGAGGAGGATGAACGAGGGGAATGGTGAAGGAGATGAACTTGGAAAGGGCTGCAGGGCTGGATTTTATTGCACATGTTCTGGGAAGTTATGGGGAAGTGGAGAGCAGGACAGTGACATGATCCGATATACGTAATCCCACCACACTATAGAAGGATCCGTCTGGCTGCTCTGAGTGCAAGAGAGGAAGCAAACGGACCAGTTAGGGGCTCATTCAATTACCCAAGATAGAGGTGATGGTGGCTGGGACTAGAGTGGTAGTAGAGGGGTAGGTGACAACAGTCAGATCTAAGACATTTTGAAGGCGAGGATTTGCTGACTGATTGTGACATGGGGGAGAAAGTGAGGGGTCAAGGATGCTGCCAAATTTGCCATTTTGATTTTTGATCTGAGAAACTTCTGAGATGGGGAACACTGGTAAGAAGTGGTTTTGGGAAGAAGAGTGAATAGAATAAAAAATGTAGTTTTGCCCTGGCCAAGTAGCTCAGTTGGTTAGAGCACTGTCCTGATACACCACGGTTGTGGGTTTGATCCCGAGTCAGGACACATACAAGAATCAACCAAGGAATGAATAAATAAGTGGAACAACAAATTCTTTCTCTCTTTCTGCACCCCCCCAAAATCAATCAATAATTTTTTTAAAAAATCACATGTATTAAAAAAATTAATTTTCATCGTTAAATTTAGTATACCTAGTAGACATTCATGCAGGCGGCCGGATATTAAAGCCAAGAGTTAAACGGAGAAGCCCAGGGTTAAAGGGATAAATTTGAAAAACCTGAGCATGCAGTAGCATTCAAAAGTCACAGAACTGGATGGGATTGATTGGGAAATATTCATTCAAATATTTATTAAGCCGTTGTTTTGAGCTAAGCAGTTGCTAGGCACTTACAGCAGTGAACAGTACACAAAAACCCAGCTGTTGGCACTTACATTCTAATGGGGAGGGATAACAAAATGACAAAAATATAATAGTATGTTAGCTATTAATGTTATAGAGAAAGGGAAGGTTGCCATTTTAAATGGGATGGCCAGGGAAGTAAGTCCTCAGTGGGAAAATGTTGAGTCTTGAAGGTAAGGGCAAGAGCGGTGCACCACCCTGACGACTAACATTCCAGGCAGAGGCAACAGCAAATGCGTACCTTCTGAGGCAGGAGCACGTCGAGCAAGTTCACGGATAAACTGGGACAGTGGCTGTACCGGATAGAGCCGGGGTAGAGTGGCGGGAGTTGTGGACCTGGAGTTAATGAGCCCGGGCCAGGACGGGCTAGGGGGCAATGAGAGTGAAGAGAAACTCGGGTAAACTTAAGATTGATTTAACTCCCTCCCCACCAGCCCCGCCCCACCTTGAGCACACCGAGTTAACAGGCTCCCCGCCGGGCTCTGGGACCGGAAGTAGCTTCCACCCGACACCATTTTCCCCGCACCCGCATTTCCGGCAACAGTGGCGGGAAGCGGGCTGCCGGAGGGCAACTAGGCCTAAGCGCAGGCGAATCCGGCGGGAATCGGAGCCATCAAAACCGCTACCATGGTGAGGAGACACAGGCTGGGGGCGCGGACGCTTCTGAGTCTGTTGTGGAGGGAGCGGCCGCGACTGATTGGGGAGGAAGCCGTGGTTGGCCGCTCCTGGTGATGAAGGCCGGGACCGCGGCCGCTCCGTCCCGGCGCGAAAGACCCGGACCTTGGGTGTTCGGCGTGTTGGGGGAGGGGGAAGCTGGAACTGCAGGACGGAGGCCCAGATCGCTCGGTGGGGGCGAGGGTAGAACCGTGGGTCTCCTCGCTGCTGTTGTCGCAGTACTTCAGATCCTGTAGCCACTAAGTAAACTTTTGCAGAAGAAATGTGTGCCTGTATTTTGAGAGCAGGCGCTAGAGCCGCAGGAGGACTAGGGAAGGGGGTGAGTGCCTAAGAAGGACAGGGGCAAGAGGTGGAAGGGCTTCTGGCCAATACCGGAGAATATTCTTGGGCCTAGTAGGTGGGGAGGAGGGAGTGGGAGGGTGAATGAGACTGTTAGGAGGAACAGTTGAACTTGTTTCTTCAGCATATATGTATGAATACCTCTGACTCTTCAGGAGTTGGGGCTATCCTATGAAATGTGCCCTTTCTTCACCGAGTTTACTTTCTAGTTGGGGACATAATTCAGAGTTGTAATTCAGCATTTAGTAAAAGTAATGGTGCGGAGGGAGGCGGGGGTAAGAATGTTTTCAGGACTAGAGGATACTCCTGGGAAGGGGGTATTGCAGATCCGAAGGATGCGAGAGCAGAACTTTGAAAGTTCCTGGAAGGGGACAGTGGGAGTGGAGACGGGAAGAATTGGCAGGAGCCTGGTTACTAAAGGCCTTACGTGCTCCTTAATCGTGCTGGTGATGAGGCATGTCCTTGAAGGATTTCAACCCGCAAAATGACATGGAGTTTGTGTTGAGAAAGGTCACTTTGTTCTGTAGGTGCTGTGTGTTGGGTGAAGTGAAAGCAGGGAAACCAGGTCGGGTATTGTTTGGGGAATTGGTTTGAAGAGTAGGCACTGGATTCAGGCTGATTAGGTTCCAGCACGGCTTCCTGACCCGGAGACAGGGCAAGCTACTTCACGTTTCCCAGCTTCAGTGGCCTCATCTGTCAAGTAGCAAAAATAATGGAGCTGATTTTGAGAATTAAATGAGATATACAGTGCTTGTCACAGTTCCTTGTATACAGTGAACCACTCGGTAAGGGTTGGCTATTTACAGGGTGGACCAAAAAATGTTGCCATGAAGGTTGAGAGGTGTGTGGCCGGGAGCTGTGTGATTGATTACAAGGCAGTTAAAAGAGCCATCCCACATAACCTGGGTCTCCAGGGTGCAGTTCAAGGTTCTCATTCACACATGCGGATGTTCAGAAACCTGTTCTTGTCCAAGCTCACAGATGAACAGCACACACTGGTCTGGCCCATTGAAGGCCCTTGGAGGAGTTAAGACTGGCCAGCGCCAGTCAGGTTGATGGGAGGCTGATACACCAGTCAGATGCCGGGTCATTTATTTCTACGGAGGAATATAACTGCCCAGGGCACCCGACAATTCACACTGTGCTGTCTCCATAGTCTGTTTTAGCAAAGGTACACTGCACGCAGGCTATAAAGCAGAAAAGGTGTTTGAATTAATTAAGAAGTATATTAAGTCATGTATTCTTAAAGATCACTGTGTGTTCAGACTGATGAGTGCCCTGGCCACAAGCAAGTTTCCCTCCCAAAGGCAGCCTGGAGGCACTCGCAAACTCTCCATTGGGGGACTCCGTGCTCACCTCCGGGGCGATGAGCTCCATTCTGATCAGCTTCTGATTGGTTGGGTTTTTAGTGCAGTCCCATTCCAGCTCCTTTACTCAGTCCCTTTAATGAGGTGTGGGTGTCCTACAGCACCGGAGTTGCACTGGTAATCTTCACAGTGGCAGCTGACTGATCTCTGTTCTGGATGGGTTGGATTAGTTTGGAGACATCCTACAAGCTCGCCCCTGAAATGTGCCCACCCTAAACAAAGGCAGTTGTAATGTGCAACGATTTGAAGGGAAAGGGGAAACAGTAGTGGGCGGAGGTCAGGGCTGAACACAGGCTGACATGGCAGAATTCCTGGGGAAAGGACTGGCTGTACTGAGACAGACACACACATGGGTAAGAAGGCCGCAGCAGAAGTTTTTAGGAAGGACTGAGGGGTGTGTGGTTCCAGAAGAGCTGAATCTCCTCCCTGCTGATTTCTCCTTGCAGACTGTGGGCAAGAGCAGCAAGATGCTGCAGCACATCGACTACAGGATGAGGTGCATCCTGCAAGACGGTCGGATCTTCATTGGCACCTTCAAGGCTTTCGACAAGCATATGAATTTGATCCTGTGTGATTGTGATGAATTCAGGAAGATCAAGTGAGGAGTGGGCTGTGGGGGGGGGGGTTTGGATCCGGAGGAGTAGATTGGGTGGGTGGTGCAAGTGATAGGTGGTGATGTAGGTAGCTGCTGCTTGTCGGTTTGCTCTCCCTGTTCTAGAGGGCAGATTTAAATGGTGACATCGGACTCTAAGGAATCTTCCTTAGCCCAGCAAGCCTTGCTCTGTAGTTCTAGCACATTACAAGTTGTAAGGAGGGCTGCTAGGCTTTTTGTTTCTCTTTCTTTCTTGTGCCCCTGGGTACTAGGGTAAAGGGCTCTCCTGTTTTCCCCACAGGTGTGTGAGGGGGGAGAGCTTGATTTTCTGGCCTCATTGCCTATTTGTAAAGCTGTAGCCTAAAGGGCTCTCCCATTGCAGCCTGGTCTGAAACTGCTTTAAGAAGCCTCTGACCCTCTCCAGGGTAAGTGCTCAGCTCCCCTGTGGGTTTGGGGCCAGTGATTTTTCTTGGCATTCATAGAAACAGTTGGACTTATTTTCTACTTTCCCACAGTTCCATAAGTTATTGGATAATTCCCTTATATTAAGGCTCCCAGATCTTAAGTTTCTGGCCTACTAAACTATGTGGTCTGGTTTTTTGTCCTATTTTTCCATTGAAGGCATCTTGAGGCCCAAAGAGGTTAAGTGATTTCCATGCTCAGCCAGCTGTCTTTTGCCATGTGCATCGCACATTACGTTGTCAGCAGCTGTGAATTCCCTTGATTGCCTCTGGGGCTGTTGGTTTCTTCGTGGCAGGAGGTCAAGAAGTGCAGGACACGAAATGCGGTGGGGCGGACGCGCCGGGTGTGCGCAGCGCAGCAGGGCCGGCGGAGCAGCGGAGGGCTGTTCCAGACGGTTCTCTTTGTTTTACGAATGAAACTGACTTTAGTCTGATAGTTCTAAAGTGTTTACTAGAGAATACTTTTTAAAAATACAGAAAAATACATGAGAAAAGAGTAAAAATTCCCAGAAGGGTTTTTAAAAGATTGTAAAAGGGCGCTGTGTACTTTTATTTAAAAATTAAAAAAACACAGATAAGTCAAAAAGGGGGAAAAATGTCCACTCACAGAAAATCACTGTTACTTTAATATAAAATAGCCTTAAAATGAAACGTTTAAGTTTGTTTTTAAATTCAGGTATATTCTTTTTTCTTTCCTTTATTTTTAGTGTACGGGTTTTGGGTTTTTCTTCCCTTCCCCTGTCTTGTAGTTTATTTTTCCAGTTCACACTCATATTTTGTTCATCCTTTTATGGCTGTGGCTGTTAGGGAATCTTTGTTTCTGTGCTCTGAGGACAGAGTGTGTAGTTCCTGTGCAGGTAACTCTTACTTTTCCTTTATGGTTTCTGTTTCTGGTGTGAGGTGAGGAATGTGCTGATAGGCCCGTGGGGTTGAATTGTCACTGGAAGGAACCCACTTGTAAGTGGGGTGAGTGGGATTCCCCCGACCTGAGGAATTGTTTGGCTACCTTCTGACGCTGGCAAGATCTTAAGCCAAAGTGGGGGAACAGAGTGATAGCAGAGAAGACTGCGGAAGGGTAACCTGAAGGTCGCTGCTGAGTGACGTTGAGCTGGGCTGGGCTTTCTGGTCTGTTGTCTCTTGTTCTGTGCGTCCTCCTGGCATGGGAAGCAACCACTTTGGGTTACAGAGTCAGCCTGTGAGGACTGTCTAGAGGAGCTGTCGTAGGGAAAGTTCATGTGCCGTTTGTCAGGAGAGTGTAAAACAAAATCTTAGAGGCCTTCAGGTAGGTGAAAATGAACTTTACCCTCTTTCTAATGCTTGCTTTTTTGTTTCTTCTCCTAAACCTGTCTGCAGGCCAAAGAACTCAAAACAAGCAGAGAGAGAAGAGAAGAGAGTCCTTGGTCTGGTGCTGCTTCGAGGGGAGAACCTGGTCTCAATGACAGTAGAGGGGCCTCCCCCCAAAGATGTAAGTCAGAGCCGGGCCCAGGGCAGGGCCATCATCGAGCTTATGCTGTGTGCCAAGCACTTCAACTTTTTTTTTTGGAAGATTTTATTTACTTATTTTTAGAGAGATGGGAAGGGAGGGAGAGGAACATTGATGTGCAAGAGAAACATTGATTGGTTGCCTCTCACACAATGAACTGAGGACCCGGCCCGCAGTCCGGGCCAGTGTCCTGACCAGGAACCGACGAGTGGTCCAGCGACGCCCCATCCGCTGAGCTGCACGGCTGGGGCGCACTGAGTGTTTTATTTAATCCTCGTAAGTGTCTTTTGAGATAAATTACTCCTACTTTATAAACGAAAACTGGGTTTTAGTAACTGGCTCAGGGTGTCACAGCTAGCCATGACGACATTGGCACTTGATCCCAATACATTCTTTGGTTCTATAAATGCCATCCTAGCAATACATTTAGAAATAGAGCAGACTTTAGAGAATTTAACCAAATTTGTTTTCCCTTTTCATTTTAAGACATTTTTCATCAAAGGAATACACTCCTTTGGTCCACATATATATTTTTTAGTATTTAACACAGAACATGCATGTAATACTTAGTTCTGCTTTTTCAGTTAATGTAAACATTTCTCTGCTTGCTACAAGTCATGTTAATGAAATGACTACGATTCTCTGTCAAGTGAACACCGAGTAGTTTATCCTAGTCATCTCCTGGTTTTTGGACTGCAGTTGAACTTTTTCAATATAAATGTCTGCGAGGGATGTTACCGTATTTTTCGGTTCCAAGCATATTCATAACTCCTGATACCTATTTCCAGTGGAATTATTACTCTGATGTAGCCCGTCGTACACCGTCCTGACCACCACCAGTTCCATCGTAGCTCCACCATTTGCAGATGAGGAAACAGTCCCCAGGTCGTCAGTGCTCTTGACTACCTCACCCTTCCGAATTTGGTTTAATTTTCACAGGAGTGCGAGTAGGTGGTTGTGTTGTGGCGTCTACACTTACCTTTAGGCTCCTCTAGCCTGCTGCAGCAGTGACAGCGAGGCGTGCGGTCTTAGGTGAAGGGGTGATGGAGTTGCCACACACAGGTGGAGAGTTGTTCTGATGCCCTGGAAGTCTGAGGGGCTCTCCAGGCTATGGCATTTCGAAGTATACGGTGATTCTCTAGGCCACAAGCATTTTAGCACGTTTCTTCATTTTTCAGACTGGCATTGCCCGAGTGCCACTTGCTGGAGCTGCTGGTGGCCCCGGGATCGGCAGAGCTGCAGGCAGAGGAATCCCAGCTGGTGTCCCCATGCCCCAGGCCCCTGCAGGGCTTGCTGGGCCAGTTCGTGGGGTTGGTGGGCCATCCCAACAGGTGAGTTGGTGAAGGGCACCAGTGTCTACTGGTTAAAATAAAGGACAGAGGGAGGGTCTCTACATCTGGGAAGAGTCCAGAGTGACCAACCTGTGACTGTCAGACCCTCAGTATCTCACGCACCGGGCTTTGTGTATTGTTCCTAGAATCCGTCGGAAAGGAAAACTTGTCACTGTGAATTACATTGATGGTATTGAAGTGCAGAGATGCGTGAAAGGTGTATTAGCCGTCTGTACGGGAGCAAAGTGTTTCTGTGATAACATTTGAAATACACTCTCTTATCTCTAATTTGCGTTGGGTATCCTCAGCTCAGGCTAGAAGACTGGAATTGGGCATTTAAACGTGATCTTCTCTGCAAGATGGTTTTGAGTAGGAAGTCTGATGCCCTGAGTTGTAGCTCAGGACATTTGGTGTTTGCTGTTTCTTTCCCGAGTTGGGGGGAGAGCGGGGTGTTGCATGGAATGCACTATTCTGCGTAATTCTCTTCCTGTGTCCTCCCAGGTGATGACCCCACAGGGAAGAGGCACTGTTGCGGCTGCCGCGGCTGCCGCCACGGCCAGTATTGCAGGGGCCCCAACCCAGTACCCACCAGGCCGTGGGGGTCCTCCCCCACCAATAGGCCGAGGGGCACCCCCTCCAGGTGAGAAGCCCGTAAGGAGACCATTGCTAACTGAGAAAAGATCCTGAGCTGGATTTATGATGAGACACACCTTGACTGAAACTGGTGATGAGTTTTTATAGTTAAGCAGGATTACTCTGAAATCCAGCCTCACTGACTGACTGTGGAACAGGAGCCACTGGGAGGCCCACGTCTTTGGCTCACGTCCCCGTTTGCTCGGGGATGCTGGGAAGATGGGATGGTCCATTTGTCTCAGAACTTGGTGGGCAGCTTGGTGTGTTTTCTGCTACCTTTTGACAGACACTTGAGCTGTATTTTTGGGGCTTTTCTCTTGCAGGCATGATGGGCCCACCTCCGGGTATGAGGCCTCCCATGGGCCCCCCAATGGGGATCCCCCCTGGACGAGGAACTCCGATGGGCATGCCGCCTCCAGGAATGCGGCCCCCTCCCCCAGGAATGCGAGGTCAGTGCCCACAGCAGTCACTGTGACTTCTTTCCTAGAGCCCTGTTGGGATGGGAAGTGGAGGGAAGATTAGATTTTGACCATACCCTCTGGGCTTTCAGGCCTTAAGCCTCGGGAAGTGAACTTTTAGCAGACAACTTAGTGCAGAAAGGAAAGAGGAAACAGCATTTCTTAAATTGACCTAACTCCTGATTAGAACAGTTAGAGCAGCCCTGTACCCAGGTACTTCTCAGTGTCCAAGGCAGGGTTCTCAGGGCATGTGAAGTGGTGCGGTCCCCGGGTTCCCAGGAAAGGTCACGGACTTGTCTTACACTCTTTGGTTTGGTAGTGTTTAGTAAGTAAGAGGGCTCTGGGCTTGACTATCTGTTCAGTATATACAGTCGTACCTCGGTACTCGTCGGCCTCAGAACTCGTCAAACCCTGTACTCACTGCATTTTGAGGAGAGAAAAAATGTTTTAACACTTGGCCCTTGCTTGGGACTTGTCACACTTGCTAAAACTTGCGTGAGGCATGGTGCTGCACCGCAAGAGAAAATGCTTCATTGTTCGGTGCTTGTCAGCACTCGTCATGAGTTCCGGAACGAATTAATGACAAGTACTGAGGTACCACTGTATATCTTTTTTTTTAAAGATTTTATTTATTTATTTTTAGACAGGGGAAGGGAAGGAGAAAGAGAAGCATCAATGTGTGGTTGACTCTCACATGCCCCCTCCTGGGGACCTGGCCCACAATCCAGGCATGTGCCCTGACTGGGAATCGAACCAGTGACTCTTTCGTTGGCAGACTGGTGCTCAATCCACTGAGCCACTGAAAGAGTCCACTGAACCAGCCAGGGCTCTTTAACTCCAGTTTAAGAAATGCTGGCATAGATCAGCCCTCATTTTACAGATAAGGAAACAGTCCCAGTGAGAGCTCAGTGTCCAGACTCCCAGACCAGTGTTCTTTTCACCTAGCTGTAGTGGCTTCTGAGATGTCCCGCAGCCACACTCAGTGACTTCTGTGTCTCTAGTCTGGGTTTTCTGCTTTTGGGTTTATATCGCAAATAGGAACCTAGTCGGCCCCAAATAAGTCTCCAGTCAGCGCGTTAAGTCCCCTCTGAGGGATCGATACTGCAGGGAGCAGGAGGCTGGGACAGGGACGGGGATTTGAGTTGCAGATCAGGCACTGACTAAACTTCTTACTCTTACTTCAGGCCTTCTTTGACCCTTGGTCACAGAGTTATGAAAGTAGCTCCACAGAGGCCCGGGCCCGGGCCCCCGGGCCCACGTTACCACAGACCTGTTTGTTTGTTATGCCGTTGTTCTGGAGTCTCACCGTTATTCTGCAAGTCTTACTTCTTACGGATTGTCTGGTTTCCCTTACAGGGCCCCCTCCCCCGGGAATGCACCCACCAAGGCCCTAGACTCATCTTGGCCCTCCTCAGCTCCCTGCCTGTTTCCCGAAAGACTGTACATAGTCCTTTTATTTCCTTGTGGCCTGTGAAACAAATTTATAATAAACTCTTAATAGCCTCTTGTGGATGCACCTGATGTTTCTGTTCATTTTTGGAAAAAATTTTGATAAAATCAGTGCTTAATTGAGTCGAGAAGGGGTGCATTGGAAAAATTAGCCCTAATCTTAGCTGCTTCCCTTATAAAATGTTTTTCTACACATTTGCAGAGAGGTGTACAACCTCATACCAAGAGAATTACAGAACTGAACTACGAGACATTTTAACCCATCTAACTGGCAAATACCAGTTGAAATAAACACTTCATACACTGTTGGTGAGGGCTGGGACTTGGGGTGTCTTTGGGAGGAACTCATTTGGATGGCTTCCTGTGCCACTTCACAGCCACTGGGAAGCTTCAGTGGGGAAGAGGAAAGTGTTGGCACTTCCCAACACTTCACGTGGGAAAATAGAAGCCCTCGTGCATTACTAGTGAGAGGGTAAAGTGGGGTAGCCACTATGGAAAACTTCGGTGGATTTTTAAAGAGTTAAACAGAATTACTGTATGATCCAGCAGTTCTACTCCTGGGTGTATACCCAACAAATAAAAATGCATGTCTACAGAGAAACTTGTACGGGAATGTTTGTGGCAGTGTTATTCATAATAACCAAAGGGTGGGAACAGTCCAACTGCCCATCAGGGGGTGGGTGGATAAATTGGGTACACATTCAATGGAATGTTACTCAGCCATAAGAAGGATGAAGTCTTGATACATACTAGCCACTTGGACGGACCTCGAAGACATTGTGCTAAGTGAAAGAAGCCAGGCACCGAACGTCACATAATTGGTTCGTGATTGATTCCTTTTATATGAAATAATATAGACTAGGTAAAACCAAAGAGAGAAAGCTGATTAGAAGTTGCCAGGGCATGAGGCTGGAGGAAATGGAGGTGATTACTCAGTGGGTACCAGGTGTGTGTATGGTGATGGGAAGTTCTGAACTGGAGATGGTAATGGTGCAATACTAAGTACACTGGACAACATTGAGTTTAGTGGTCGATTAATGTGTAATGCGACCTCAATTTAAAAAAAAAAAAAAATTCACAGAAAGTTTACCAAGGCTTTTCATCACGGGAAGGATATTCCCCCGCAGAGGAGGCTGAGGAGTCGGACACCAGGGAGGTGAGCAGGGCGGCAGCAGCTGCTGGTCACCAGTGTCAGTAGTTGGCTCAGCATCCAGCAGCCTGCACCCTGCGCAGCACCAACTGCAAAGCAGGGCTGAGGCAGCCCTCTGCCAGGCCTCCCAGTCTGTGACACCTGCCAGGTGTGACCCAAAAGGGTTTTGTATTCCTAGCCCCGGGGGAAAGGCAGGGACTCAATGCACAAATAGGCATAAATCAAAGGGGGAACAGACATTGCCTGGTGGTGAGCAGAGTGAAAGTCCTGGATGTTCAAAACTTGAGAATGGATTAAAGCTGAAGTATGCGGTTCTGTGTATACAGCCCTGCACAGGAAAAGAGGCACACTTGCTCCGGAGAACCGCTAAGAGAAGAAAGGGGAAGTCTGCCATCAGGTATCTGGGCATTCCCACTGTGTCTAAGATAACTCCTAAGTCCCTAGTGGTGAAGGGTTTGGGTGAAGATTGCTGATGTGCGTTGACTGACTTCTAGACTGTACTCCAGTCTAGTTTTCACAGAAGCTCCTGTACTGCAGTATTAGTTCAGTCAGTGAATTGGTCTGCGGCTGTGATGACTAAATCAGGTAACAGTAAAGGCTTTAGGTTTGCTGCTGGATTTAAGTCAATTCTGCTCGGTCAGACCCACATGCGTACTATTTCATAGTTTATGTACTCTGCTGTTTCTTTAAAAAATACTTTATTATCCACTGAGCCATACCAGCCAGGGCAAAAATATCTAAATGCTCACTAAAGAATGACAATGGAGCCCTGGCTGGTGTGGCTCAGTGGATCGAGTGGCAGCCTGCGAACCAAAAGGTCGCTGGTTCCGTTCCCCATCAGGGCACATGCCAGGGTTGCGGGCTAGGTCCCCAGTTGGGGGTGTGCGAGAGGCAACGAGAGGCAAACTGGTCATTGTACCTCTCACACATTGATGTTTCCCTCTCACCCTCTCTTCCCCTCTCTCTAAAAGTAAATAAAATCTTTAAAAAAAAAGAATGACAATGGAAAGAAAATCCTGAGTCCCAACACCCCAAATGTTCAATTGAATGATCTTAACTACATACTCAACTTTCTTTTAACTTCAAAAACATCTCCCAGGTCTGCAAACATGTTCACCAACTGAACACACCACTCCTTACTTAACTAATCCTCTGGTTCAAAGATGGCACACACGGCCCGCGGGCCGAACACAGCCCTCCACCTTGTTTTATCGGGCCGGCTCCTTGTTTCTACCCGGCGGCAGCGCTGAGCTCCTTGCCCCTAGTTAAGGAGCAGTTACATTTACACAGTCCTAAAATTACATCCGGCCCTTTGAAGGCAACCTCGAGGCCGACGTGGCCCCCGGTGAAAATGAGTCTGGCACCCTGCAGTGCCGTTGGACATTCAGGTTAGTTTTTTCACTCGCAGTGATGACCACAAATAAGGTGTTGACCATATTAGATATTATTCTATATTTAGATCACTAAGAAAGGAATTTCTGAGTGGAAGGATGTATTGTAATGAACTTTCTTAAAACTTGAGTTGATTTGCCCTGTTACAAAACAGACACAACTATACTTTTTATAACATGCTCCTCAGAATTGATAATTGTCATTAAGAAGAAAATTACTTTTCTGTTTGACAACTGAAAATGATGTATATCATTGTGTTCTTTTATTCCAAAGGAGGGATTTTAAAAAAATTTATCTTTTGTGTATTGTGTTAAAAATTTGGGGGATAGATTTTTTTATGTTAGTACATGTCATAATGATTACTAGTGTATATCTAGCGAGAGTAACAACTCAGTCATTCTGATTTTGGGAATTCATATTATCTCTGATTTTTCTTGATTACAAACAGGCAGTAATAAATGTTTTGTGTAGAAATATTTTTTCTTCGGATTTTCTAAGTTTTTAGGAGCCCTATTTATGATTCAAAGGCAGGCACTAGAAAGAAGGAAACTCATTTACTGAATTCTGGTGTATGCATAAAATATATTCAAGGAATTGGCCAATATTGTTGCCTGTGGGGAAAGAAACCTAGTTCGGAGGGAACAGGAATGAAAGGGAGAATTACCATTGTATACCACTTAGAACTTTAAAAATATCAAGCCGTGTGGGGGCTGGTGTGGCTGAGTAGGCTAGGAATCGTCCAGCAAATGGCAGGGTCACTGGTTCGATTCCTGGTCAGGGCACATACCTGGGTTGTATAGCAGGATCCTGGTTGGGGGCTATGCGAGAGGCAACCTTTTGCTGTTTCTCTTGCACATCGATGTTTCTCTCCTTCTCTTTTTCCCCTCTTTCCCTCTCCCTAAAAATAAAAAAAAAATATTGAGCCATGTGACTGCATTACTTAGTTAAAAAAATTAAGTACATTTTAAAAATAGGAAATGATGAAATAGTGAACGCAGTTAAAAAAAGATTAGTCCACTAGGAGGCAGCATTGCGCTGTCAGAAAGAGGGAGCAGCAAACTGGACAGACAGGCTTCTGCGTGGGTGTTAGGATTACAGATTGGGTTTTTTCTTCCTCACTGTGTGTTTTGTTCTAATTTTCTATAAGGACCTATGTAGAAATAAGATGCACGTTATTTAAGGAGGTGTCGAGCCCTGTGCCTCTTTAGCTGTGTATAATTTCATGAAAGTAGAGTTTCTGAGGAAGAAGGTCACATTTACAAGGTTAAGGGTTTATCAAACAGCCCTCCAATTGCGTCACATCACTCCATAAACAGCACGCGGGCGCCTGTTTGTCACATCCTTGCCAACACAGTGCATTGTGACATCATTAGATCTTGTTTGGCCTGATACATTTTTTAAAATCTTGCTTTAATATGTATCGATTTAGTTTTGAGGGATGCTAGTTATGTTTTCATATATTTGAAAGCAATTCATTTTCATTTCTCTGTGGACTACTTCCCGCACTCGAACGCGGGCAGGGATTCGTCCATCTCTTCCATCGCTCTGTGCGCTCAAGGTGTTGAAGGAGTGAATGATAACTTTCCCGAGCGCCGGTTTCCTCATCTGTAAAATGAGGGTGTGTCTCCTTCCTCATGGGAGGCCGATGGACTCCTCCGCCAGATTTGGAATGGACAGCTGGGATGGATGACACATGTGTCAGAGGGCAGAAAAAGATTAATTACCGGCATAATGAGGCTTTCTGTGGCGAGCAGGGCAGTGCCCTAAGCAAGTCTGAAGAGGGCTTGGGAGCGCGAGGGGTGACTGACCCTCTTCATCGTGCTTAGGGCACTGGGCTGTGGCGAGGGCCAGACAAGAGGGCCAGGACTCGGGTGGCTTAAACTCCCCATAGGTGACCGGCAGGGAGCCCCAGGCTTTCCCCGTGAGCTCGAAAACCGTCAATAGTAAAACAAACAAAAAAAAATAAAGTCAGACTTTTTATCACAGGCCGATAGAACCTCATTGCGTTGAAAATCTGATGAAGTACTGTACACAGTAAGGTTAGCACAGAGGATGCTGTCAACAAATATTTGCCAGTATTGTTCTTAAGTCTTTCAATTCTAACTTTGTAAAGAGAATTTTTTCTTTTGAGTATAACTTTAGAATATAAATTTTTCCAGAGTGATATCTATAGGCATGGATTTGAGCCACTCTTACATGTAATCTGGCATATTTGTCTTTGTTTCTTCGCAGTGACCAGGTTTAGTGTTTTGTATGGGGTCAAAGAAAGTACATACATGCCCACTTCTAGAACCCCTCATACTGAGGGCCACGCACAGTCCCGGGGACTTCACACATGTATGTCAGGGATGCTAGCTGACGTGAAGGAAAGAGGACAGCCCTGGGCAGTGGGGTGGGGAGGGTGGCTGGTGACGCTGGACGTGTGCACGTCCTATGACCCAGCAACTCCACGTCTAGATATATGCCTAACAAGTGCTGATGTGTGTTCACAAACGGACACGCATAGCCACGTATACAGCACTTTGACTCAGAATTGCTCCGAACCGGAAATTTCCCAGATGTCCATCAACAGCAAAGTGGACAAACAGCATATCCACACTGGGACACTGGACACTGGGCACTAACACCCAACAGCATGAGAGATCTGCAGTAACACGCGGCAGTGGGGATGAGTCTTCTCCACAGAATGTCAAGTGACAGAGTCCAAGACCAGACGCAGGATACGTACCGTGAGATTCCATTCACAGAGCAGCAAACTGATTCACTATTTGGCATAATCTTGGGCGTGGGCACAAAGGGAGTTTTTAGGTTATTGGTAATGTTCTATTTCTTGGTCAGGTGCTGGTTACCCAGTGGGTTCAGTTTGTAAAAATTCAGCAAGCTGCTCTCTTTTGATATTAATACATTTCTGTATATATGTGAAGCCCTATGAAAATTTTAAAAATCCTCATTGGGGAAAATCAAAAAGGAAATTTACCACATGCTAACTGTGGCAATATCTCAATGTCTAGGTGGTGAGACTCTGGCTAGTGTTTCCCTCCTCTTTCTTTATTCATTCAACTGATTTATACTATGTACTAGGCACTATTTTTTTAAAAGATGTTATTTATTTTTAGAGGGGGGGGAGGGAGGGAGAAAGAGAGGGAGTGAAACATCGATGTGTGGTTGCCTCTCATGCACCCCCTACTGGGGACCTGGCCCACAACCCAGGCATGTGCCCTTAACTGGAAATCGAACCTGTGACCCTTTGGTTCACAGGCCCACACTCAACCCACTGAGCCACACCAGCCAGGTGTTTTATTCAACTCTGCTGGATATACAAGAGTACACAAAATAAAAAATTCTCTGTATTTGATGAGCTTACATTTCAGAAGGGGGAGATGGACAATGAATAATAAATATGTAAATAAATTATATTAAATAGTAATAATTGCTGTAGAGAAAAGCAAATCGGGAAGAGGGAGATGCAAAGTGCTCTGAGTACTATTTAATTAGAGCAGTCAGAAAAGGACCTCCTGATAAAGAGCAATTTAAGTAGAAACCTACTGCTTCAAGCCATGCAGACGTGATTGAGGATGGGGAAAAAGAATTCCAGGCAGAGGGCACAGTGATCGCAAAGGCACTGAGGTGGGAGCATACTTCACTTTTCAGGGAAAATCTAGGTCACAGTGCCAAGTACCCATTTGTTGCATCTCAGCTCCAAACCCACCCTTCAGTGCCTGCCTGCTCTGTAACTAGACTCAAATATTTTTTGTCCTGGGGCACGATGTTAAGATTCGTCTGTAGAGGGCGTGGGAGAGACATTGCAGAAGAGAAGGCTTTCTTTTCTGGTCCCGGTGTGCTCTCAGCAAGCTTCTGCAGCCTGCTCCGCTGCATGGTCTCTGCAGCCCTGGGGGCTTCTGCAGGGGAGATGGCCGTCTTAGCACCCGGTCCGGCAATGCTCAGTGGCCATCAGCACCCAGTGACCAGCAGTGCCCCCTCCCACACATCCATCTTGGGCGGTTTTGTGACAGGGTTCCTCTGGGGAGATGCCTCACCGTGAATGGCTTTCCCTGGCAATCTAGAGGGCACATTTCCAGCAACTTCCACTGCTGAGACACCACAGTGATTGCTCTGTTCTTCCTTTGAGGCACAGCACACCCTCGCCAGTAAGGCTCGTCTGTCAGCCGTGCCTGGGAGTGGGGAGTGGGCTCACCCTGGGCTCTCTATCTCAGCCCCAGGAATAGTAGCTGCTCCCTAAACATGAACCTCCTACCTTCTTTGGAGTTCTCTTTATGTCTTACTAGCAAACGTCGCATTACTCCAACCCCTTGTCACAGTCCATAATTCTTTATATTAAACTTCTGCATACAGATTAATTATCACATGGTGTCTGTCTCATGAATAGACCTGAGACTGTCACTCTGGCTCTCATAAGCAGGTAAGAAAGGGGATGACAGGCAGCTAGGATGCCCTGAAGGACACTTGCTTTTGCTCTGAGTGACATGGAGTGCCTGCCCATGGAGGGGATTTGAGCAAAGGAATGACATGACATGACTTAGATTTTCAAAGATGCCTTCTGGTTGCTTAGAGGAGAAGGGACAGAGGGGAGGAAGAAGAAGGAGGAGGAGGGAGACCAGCAAGGAGGCTACTGTAATAGTCCAAGCAAAAGGCGGTGGTGGATTGGGTGTGGGTAGTGGTGGCGCTGAGAGGCAGATGGACTCTGGGGATCTTCTGGAGGTAGAACTGACAGGATTTGCAGTTGGATTTAATGAGGTGGGAGGAAAACTAGCATAAAGAATCATCTCAAGGTTTTTGTCTTCAGCAGCTGGAAGGAAGGAGTCTCTATTTACAGTGGGAGGAGACAGGAATGAGGTATTCATTCGGGGATGTATTAAGTTAGACACAACGAACCGAGACTCATTTATTTAAGAAAACTAAGAACTGTGGAGAACTGTGGCACCTCAGCCCAGAGTGCCCCCCCCCACCGCCGCCCCCTCTGTAGTTCTGCCAGGGCAAGGCTGCCATCGGGACTCAGCTCTGCTGGTGACTGGACTGACTTTATCAGAGATGAGTGCAAAAGATTAGGTGCTCAGGTGTTAGGCAGGACACGGGTCTCCAAGGTCTGGGCAATTCTAAATGTTATTACCAAATGTTATTACTAAATGTTATTCTTGCCAAATGTTAAAATGTAGCACAGTATTTTGCAGACCAGCTATAAACAGGATGATTTTGACAGGAACCCAACAGGATAAATGTCACCAACTGGGAAGAAGAAATCAATGTATAATTAACCAAATAGTGTATATGAGCGGTGGCTAAGCCTCCTTTCCGGGAGTCAGAGCTTTGGGTCAGAATGCCCTCTGTCCTTTACTTGCTGCACGTGAATAAAACCACCTTGCAACAACCACGTCTTTTTCTGGAATAGAGCACCCCAAGTGGCCTACCTCTCGAGTTTGGTAACACAGGGGTGATGGCAAAAACAACAGCAATATCAGTGTATCGGTGACAAACAATCAGAGGAGGCCATTGGCATGGCTAGCCTAGGGTCTCCATACTGACCCGGGGAAGCAAAAGCCAGGTGGGACAGCTGGAAACTCAACAAGGGAGGTCTGGGAAG
Source organism: Trachops cirrhosus (assembly GCA_028533065.1). Classification (NCBI taxonomy): domain Eukaryota; kingdom Metazoa; phylum Chordata; class Mammalia; order Chiroptera; family Phyllostomidae; genus Trachops; species Trachops cirrhosus. The sequence goes on from CM052547.1 coordinate 71,324,751, forward strand.
AGGGTCTGGATAAGATCCCACTTATCTCTGGTGGTCTGGGAGGCTGCGCTCGTGCCCCAGGCTGAAAACACTGAAGCGGAGACCAGAGAGGACACCAGCCAGCTCCTCTGCTCTGGCCGAATGTGAGGTCTTGCAAACACAGCATGTAAAAGGCGAGTCCCACTTGTAAGTTGCCTGAACTTTGAATGCATTCCTGAAACCACCCACAGATCCATCGGCAGAAGATGGAAGCTGCACTGCCCCGAGGCTCTACCTCTGACTAATCGCATGCTAACCCAGGGGTGACCTCTAGGAAATCAGGCTTAAAATTAAAAACAAGAATCAAAAAACAATCAAACAAACAAAACTCCCAAAGTAGATACCACAGGGATGCCAGGGAAATAGACTCCATAGAATTAATCCAGGCAAGCAAATCCAGGACACAAACAAGGTACCAAACAGCTACTCTTAACAATTACTCTTCCTGGGGGGATTAGAATTCAGCCTTGCAACCATATAGGATATAAAATGTTCAGTCTTCAACATAAAGTGGAGCACACCAACGCAAAGCAGACAGAAAGCAGTCCGTTTCCCTGGTGACAGGTTGCCTGGCGGTTGCCTGGTCACCGGTGGCAGCAGTCTTTGCCGCAGCAGTGCAGGCCGCCAAAATCTGCGGGCAGGAGCCCACGCCGGGCTCTCCCCGTCTGTTCTGTGGCCGCTGGGGCAGTGGTCATGCCCTTGGGTTTGGAGGAGGGGGTGTGTGGGTCCTGTGGCGAAGGGGCCAGGGAGGGGTCCTGAAGCAGAGCCCGGCACAGCCTAGCACATGTTTGTGGTGGTGGAGGACGCGGTGGAGAAGCTGAAGTTGCTCCACTAGGAGGAGGAACTCCTCTGGAAGGACGCCCTGCAGCTCCCATGCAGACATTAGTTTGCGCTGCCGGCCAACCCTGGTGAACAGCACTTCTACGTGATTCACACTTTTGCTACTTGGTTGATGAACAAAGCAGGAGGCCCCTTTGAGCAGCTTTGGAAACATGATGACCCGAATGCAGCGATTTCTAACATATTACCTGAGCTTCCAACATTTGGGAGAACTGCAGATTTTCCTCCTTCAAAATTAGGTTATGGAGGACACGTGTGCTATGGTCTCGACTGCTTAGCTGAAGAAGCATTAAAATATATTGGTTTTACCTGGAAAAGACCAGCATACCCAGTGGTAGTGTTACCAGGGAGAGATCCGAGTCAGGGGCCCACCCCCCAACTTGTTCTTCAGTTCTTGCCTCACTTGCAAGAGATGAATTCAAGCAAGAGACAACATGTGTAGTAGAAGTGAGACAGCAACTTTATTTATGAAACACTTAGGAGCACGAAGCTGCAAGTGGGCACCAAGCCAATCTGAATGCCCCACATATAGAGGAAAAAAGTTGTTAGTAAGTTTGTTCTCTAGACTTGAGCTGAGGCTACAAGTGGACACTTAGCCAATCTGAGCACACTGACTATTGGGGTTCAGGGGTTAATACCTTAGTTAGCTCCTAGGTTCCTCCTCCTTTCCCTCCTAAACCTTGGGAATAATGTACAGCTGTAGCTATAAAGGCTTTCTTTCTCAGCTAGTAAAGGTTCTCGTCTTAGTGAAATTGCTACAGAGGCTCCCTTTCCCAGTACGGAGTCTCAAGGACTCCCCTCCTCCTGCCCCAGCCCTGCTTGTGATGTTTGGAACACCCGGCAATCTTACCGGACCAGGCTCAGCACGGCTGAGTCAACGGGTAAGTCGTGCCTCCCTCCTCCTCCCTGCTTTAGTTCACTGCCTGGTCTACCCAACAGGAAAATTAGAAGAATAAACTGTTTCAGATGATGCAGAATTAACATTAAATAAAATGGATGAAGAATTTGAGGCAGGAGAGATAATGAAGAAAACTCCGTTTATCGTAACATTTTAAAAGTCCAGATCTATCGCTTAAATGTGAACAAATCCACCAAACAAAAAGATGTGTCAGAGCCGACAGCAGATGCTGCAGAGCGGAGTCCAGAAGTGGAACGTGGACCACCACAACTGAAGGTCACTAACAGGACAGACAACAGAGACTGGAGAATCCTTGTTGACCAAATGCGCCAGCACAAAAGTGGGTCTGAATCTGCTCTAAAGGAGACCAGCAGACCTTTGGACAAATTCCATAATGAAAGTAGTAGGACTCTGGAAAAGGTCAGCAGCCAAGAAAAGTACATCAGCAACCAGCCCGATCACTTGGCTCAAGAATATCATGCAGCTCGAGCTCTCCTGACTGAACCCAGGGAGCGATGCCAGCAAGGAAAGCGCAAGGACCAGGCTGCTGTCCTGAGGTTACCCGAGAACTAGAAAAGGTAAAGCAAGAAATGGAAGAGAAAGGGTAGCAGTATGACTGAGGTGCTCCTTTGGCGAAGATGAGCAGAGCTTACGCACACTGAAGCAAGACACTGTTCAGATGAACATTAGCATCGCTCTTAGGGAGGACACATTAGTCCAATCAAAACGGAAGGAGAGCCCTGGCTGGAGTGGCTCCGTGGGTTGGGCACTGGCTTGCAAACTGAAAGGCCTCCGGTTCGGTTCTCGATCAGGGTGTAGGCCTGGGTTGCGGCCCGGCAGGGGGCGCGCGAGAGGCGACAACCAATCTCACACACTGATGTTTCCCCCCCCTTCCTTACCCTCTCTCTAAAAATAAATAAAATCTTAAAAAAAAAAAAAAACAACTGAAGAAGAAGTCTAACGTGGCTGGGTACATGCATGCAACAATCAGTCCAGAATCTGCACTGGGCTCTGATGAAAACATGCTGTTTTGGTGCACTTCTCATCAGCTGGCTTCTTTAGACCAAACCGTATTTCAGGCTGCATATTTCAAAGCACAATTATACCTCTTACCACATCTTCAATGGGTGTTTTCATACACACACATATTGTATCATGATGGTTATGGATGGTTAAAGCCTCTAAAACATAGTATTTAAAAAAATAATTAAAAATTCTCACTTTCAAAAAAAAAAAAAGGCAGTCAGTGCACAGTCTCTGAGGGGCCCGGATGTTAGACTTAGCGAAGACCTCAAAGCAGCCCTACCAGTATGTTGAACTAACAGACCTGTGGAACGCTGAGTGGCGGTCAGTTTTATTTTCTTTTTTGGCACGTATCGCTACATTTAATTTGCTTGTTGATTCATGAATTTGTTTACTTTTATATCTCATTTTACTTTCTGTAGCTTTTAAAATATTGTGACTGAATACCTGTCTGCACCAGCAGGGAGGAAGTTCCCGTGAGCCCAGGGAATTTGTAACGTTGCTGTTCAATCCTTGGGTTGAACGGAATGCTGGGTGGTGGACGTGAGGATGCACTGCCCAGACCTTCCTTCAATGGAGGGCTTGTTGCCCCAACTGCTGGGACTGCTGCCTGCAGGCGACCCTCAGCTGCCAGCAGCTTCAGGGGTGGCCTTACTGCAGAGAGCCATCTTGCCCAAAGTCATGCCCCTTCTGGGGCAAAGCAGTGACACATGCAAGCACAGACAGGTCTGGCCATACCAGCTCAATCTGCGATGATTCTGATGGGTCATTCTAGCTCCAGAGCTGCCTGTGAGGTGGGCCAAGTCTGTCACTGTCTGCATCACGGTTCGATTCCTCCCTCTCCCTGCTCCCCCGCTTCCTCTGGTGTTGATCCCTAGGCCATTCCTCAGTAAGGTCCTGCACCCTGAACTTCATCTCAGAATCAGATTCCTGCGAACTTCAACCTGCGACAGCTGAGTTTGAGGAAGATGGACAGTTGGTGTTTGCTGAAAGGAAGGAGAGTCTGGGACCACTGCAAGGGGAGACCATCTCTGATGACATGTGGAGTCTCCCTGCTGAAAAGAGCATCCTTTACTCTGAGTGGGATATCGCCTCCTGCTCTGGTGGCAGGTGTGTAGCTGAGTGCCTTTTGCTCATGGAAAACATGAGTGCACATGAGTGGTGGAGAGGGCCCTGGTCAGATCCAGCTTTTATATTTATTCCTGGAGACCTGGGCTGTGAATGCAGACTCCCACAGCAGGACAGAGCTGAAGAACGCAGGGGTCAGGTCACCACACTTTGTAAATGTTTCTGCCCTACGACCTCAAAGGGAGAGGAAGGTGAGTTCAAAACCCTGGTCCAGCACGAGAGGTTGTGTTTACCCAGTGACATCACGTACACCAGAGGGGTGTGTGGCTCCCCATTTGAGAAGCTTAGATGTGGATGAGAAATGCAAGCCAAGGCCTAGAGCCAGATCTGGCTGCAGTCAGACTGAGGTCAGGACTCAGAGTAAGGCTGATCAGGGCTCAGTGTGGGGTCAGAGCTCAGATCTGGATCAGATTCTTTTAAGGGTCAGGATAGAGTCTGGGTTCTGGGCTCAATCAGAGATCAGAATTAGAGCTCAGTCTTGGTTCTGGGCTTAGCCTGAAGCCAGGATGATGGCTTGGTCTGCATGCAGGACTTAGTCTGAGGTTGGGATGAGATCTTAGCCTGGGGCAAGAACTTAGTCTGAGGTTGGGGTTGATCCCCAGGCCACTTCTCAATCAACCTCCTGCACCCTAAACTCCATCTCAGAGTCAGCTTCCTGGTGAGCTTAACCTGCAACTGCTGAGCTTGAAGAAGATGGGCAATTGCGTTTGCTGGAAGAATGAGGTGTCTGGGGCTACCATAAGGGAGACCATCTCAGTTTCCCTACTGAAAGTATTGTCTTTTGTATGAAGAGAGGGAGATTGCCTCCTGTTGTCTTTAGCCCCCAGTGCCCCTTCCCGCTGCTCAGGCCGCCTGCTCTGAACCTCCAGCTGCCCTTCTTTTAGAGGATCAGCATCCAAAATCTAGGTTTGGAAAGGGGGTCCTAGAGCTGAGGCAGCTCAAGCGTCTGATTTATTAAGTGCATTTACTCCTCTGGGTTCTCTAAGCTGTCCCCATGCTGTGTAGGGTAATCAGAGAAATGCTGTCACTAAGGCCTTGGTCACAAGGCTCATCCATTGAACCCCATCCATGTGTTTTCCTGACCCCCTTTTTGCAAGGACCCATGATATAAATTGTTCCCACTTGAGGTTGCATCCAGGAGGTGTTGCACTGCAGATAAGCCTGCTTTGTTGCAGCTGTTCAGATTACTTAAATTATGTCAAACATACTAAAAAAAGTCAGGAGGCTTTGACTAGAAATAAAATAACAAAGATTTATTCAAGGATCGTAGGATTTGCAAACTGGAAACACAACTAAGAACATTTGGAGTGTTCTGAAGGAGAAAAAAAGCTGAGGCTTCTGATAGTGAAAAGTACATTCTTGAGAAGAATCAGTCCTGTATTCTTAGACCCGGGGGTGGTCTGAGATGGTAATCTTCAGCTGTCTGGTGATTTGACAATGAGACAATCTCTTCTTGAGGTCGTCCAGATGGTCATCTGAGGGTTTGAAGTATGTCCAGGCATTGATGCACAATGACCTGGTGTGCGTCCAGGTATTGATGCAGGACTGGAAAGTCCAAAAGTTTAAGTTCCCAAAATCAATGAAAACAAGCATAGAATTGTTTTCTCATTCTTTAGCCCCCTTAATATTAATAATTTAGTAGCCTTACTATCATGGCTCCATTTTATTCCTTCACTATTCTTCAATTATATGATTAGTTGTCATTCCTTTGGCTGTCTGGAACACTTTGGAGCTGATTTTCATGTCTGTCTGATCAGTTATCTTCAGAGACTGGGAATCTCCGCTCTGGTCCTCATCCCAGGGGTCTCTGTCCTGTTTGATGCTCACAGTGTGATTGTGAGTAGTGTAAGCTGCTGGGGCTGTTCTACAAAGTCAACACTATTCTGGTTCCAAAGAAGTAAATCAACACTATGCTGATTGGGTGAGATCATTTATGACCATAACTAGATCAGATTTGGGGCTGCATACCCAAATGTGATCCAATCTTGATGCCTCCTTCTCTGTCTTCAGCTTCTTCTAGGCAGAAGTAACCCCTCAGATGCTGGGCCTGGATCTTCACTGAGGGAAAATCTCCCATCCCTTCAAGTCTAATGCTCTTCAGCAATATGACTTCGGGTTAAAACTTAGATGGTATAAATGGCAAGCACAAGTCCATGGTCAAGGCTCTTCACTTTATGTAAAATGTAAGTGTTGAGGAATGTTTAGATTTCAGCTTGAAAACTTTGGGGTTCTCTGTAAGAGCCAGGAGGAGCTCCTTGGGTCTGGATGTGGTCAGAGCATTGAAGAGCTGAGAGAGAAGCAACAAGAGCCCAGGGGTCAGCCAGGGTGATGGTGATCTGGCTGGCAGCTGGTGGCAGTGCTGGGTTGGTTGGGGTTACTCTGATGCTTCATCTGTCAGCCTTCCAGCAACAAGGGTGAGGAGATGAAGGTGGTAAAGGCTCCCTACATAATCCTTCATTGTCAAAAAGTTTAAGGATTACTGAGTCTAACATCTCATTTTACAGATAGGGAAATCAAGGCCAAAGCAGGGAAGGGACTTGCCCAAGTTCACAAAGTGGGGCAGAAGCTGAAGCAGGACTGGAACCCAGGGCTCCTGGCTCCCACATGGCAGGGGCGAAGAGGTGGACAGGAGAAGAACGAGAGCCATCTCCTCTCCTCTGGTCCTCTTGTGGCCCATCATTTGGCTTTGGCCACGTGGATGATCACAAAGCCCTTGATGTCCGAGAAGTGGGAGCTGACAAGGTCCACCTGTAGCTGCCTTGAACCACTCTTGGAGGGGGTGATGTTGAACTGGACCAAGGCCCGCTCCTGGGGCTCTAGGCTGGGCACACTGGGGAAAGGGGAAAGGAGAAAGGCAGACCATCAGCTCTCTCTCATTCCTGAGCCTGGCCTGCCAGCCATGGCTCTCCAGAACATTCAAGATCAAGGTCACACCCTGTGGCTTGACATTCAAGCCTCCAACTTAATAGGCTTCATTAATATACTTACAACTTAATCTTCCCTTCCCAGCCAGTTAGGCTATTCTCCTCCCTATGTCCTGAACATATCTTATGCTGCTTCTGTCAGGGATTTTTTTCATCACTGTTCTTCCCACCTAGGATGTCTTTCCCATTTAAATCAGATCCAAGGCCAAGATCAAGTTTCCCTTCTCCAGGAGACCTTCCCTGACTACACCAGCCAAGGAGACTTCTAACTGGGAAGCTCTCCCTCCTTCTTGATACTCAAAACCTCCTAAATTAATAATTGAAGGTCTAGATTAAATATCAGCTCTACTGTGCCTTCACCATGGTCCCACCTCATCCCCATACAAGGGCTGCCTCTGATTCCCCAGACCTTGGGGACCCATGTGTCTGCAGAAATCACACTGTCTTCATTTAAAAGGCCATCTGTCTCTGAAAGCCCTTCTCAAGGAAGAACCTCATTTTCTCATGTTGGTGTTCCCAACAGTTGACATGTTGCTCAGAACACAGGTCAGTACGGTCAGGACCATAGGAATGAGTGAGTGAATGAATGGAAGAATGAATAAGTGCATGAATCATTGAGAATGAATAAGTAAATAAATGAGTGTAAATGAACATGTGTGAATGAGACAGTGAGCACATAAATGAATGAGTGAGTGAATGTGTAAAGGAGTGAGCAAGTTAAAGAAAGAATGAGAGGATGAATGAACCAGTCACAGCTCAGCTGGGTATAAATGGATAAGTGAGTGAATGAGTAAAAACATGGAAAAAAGAGTGAGTGAATGAGTGAGTAAAAGAGAGCAAACAAATAAAAGTGAGTTAATACATAAGTAAATGTATAAATAAATGAAAATATGAGTAAGTGAATAGTGAGTGGATGAGTTACATAATTAAGTTAATGATTAAATGAATGAAGGAAAGAATAAATGAATGAAGGCTGATGTGTTTAGGCAGTGGGTGAATTCCTGGGGGTCCAGAATCTCTCCTGCACTGCCTCACCAGCAGCTTCTCTATGGTCCAGCTTATAACAAGGCAGCCACACCCCCAACTTTCAACACCTCCAAGCTGGCACTTACTCGATGCTCTGCTGTCCCTGGAGAAGGCCACTGCCCTCCACCATCAGCTTACAGTCCTCCACTCTCTCCAAGAGGGGGTTGACCACCATCACTTCCACTGCAACTGCCACCCCCACCACGGCTGGGCCCAGCACCTGGAGGGGCAATACCCATAGATTTATTCCATTCCTCCAGGAAAACCCACAGTCCTGGCTGGGTAAGAGGATGGGGCAAAATCATGTCTACCCCTTGCTTTCATATACCCAGTTACCAAGCTCCATCATTATTTCCACTGCCCTGCCCCCACATCCATGCCAATTCTCCCACCCTTGAGAGCTGAAGCTGGAGCTAAAAGCACAACCCCCCAGACTCTGATTCCCTCCCTCAGCTCTGCTAGGAACAGGGTGGTGGATGCAGGATGCAGACAGGAGTCACCTTGATGGTGATGAAGTCCTCCAGAGTAATGTCCTTTTCTACCAGGAGCTTCTCTCCTTTACTGACCAGGCACATGGCAGCCAAGAGGATCTTCTTGTCCTCTGTCAGGTTTTCCTTATATTGAGAGTAAGATATTGTGATTGGAATCCTTTTCTCTGAAAGGCAAAGCAGAGGTGGGAGTTGGAGATCCAATGTTCTTTTTCAAAAGAACCCAGAAAGAGGAAGGGAAGGTTCAATTCATAGTTACACTCTTTCTGGTCCTTGGAACCAACTGAGGCAAGCATTATCATTATCAATTCACAGATGAAGAAACCTAAGGCTCAGGGCAGGCAATTTCTCATCCAGTGTCACCTGGCAAGTAAACTAAGGAGCTAAATGAGATGGGATTCAACTTCAGGCCAGTCAGCCACCATGACAACAGGTTGTCTGTCCAAGAGCTCCTGGAGATGTGTTTACACTTTTCCTCGTCATTCCAGATGGAAATCTCTCAGTTCATCAATCATTCATCTCATCAGGAATTCACTCACTGTGTATTGAGCACATATCATGTGCTGCAAGGTGCAGAGAAGAGAGAGGCCAAAAACCTGTCTCAAGCTTCCAGTCCAGGGAGGAGGCCAATTTCTTTGCAGTTCTCCAAATCCTCCCTCCCCATTAAGGCCCAGTCCCAATCAGCCCCACCAGTTATGAAAAACCTTCACCGATATTCCCACCCAGTGATCTTGTGCCCCCTACCTTCTGAGTTCCTATGGTCCGGGCCATCTCTGTCTCTCTCACCAGCCACAAACACCCTGCCTATGCATTCTCTTCCTTAAAGTAGGGATCACCACAGCCCATGTCTGACTGTCAGTCATACTCGGATAAACTTTAGTTTGTTCCAGGCCCTACCATCCTCTACTGCTCCCTTGCCACTGCTTTCTTTACTTCTGTTGCCTTCCTGCCCTTGAGGGCATCTGAGTTTTAAACCTGTGGAAAAGGTCCTTAAAGGGCTTGAACTTGGCTCACACTCACTGTTTCCTGAGAACTTTGATTAGGAGCATTTACAAAAAACCTACAGCTAACAACATACCTTATGATGAGAAGCTCAAAGCTTCCCCAGTAGGATTGGGAATGAGGCAAGGATGTCTCCCCTCATCACTCCTTTTTAACATTGTATTGAAGGTTTTAGCTAAGACAATAAGACAAGAAAAGGAAATAAAAGTACACAGATTGGGAAGGAAGAAACAGAACTCTGTTTCACAGATGACATGACATCTATGTACAAGATCTGAAAAAACAACAACAAAAAATCCTAGAAGTAATATGTGATTACAGCAAGGTCACAGGATACACAATTAATATACAGAAGCCAATCACTTTCCTATATACCAGCAGTGAAGTGAGATTTGAAATTAAAAACACAATGTCATTTGCATTAGCGCCACCAAAATGAAATACTTAGGCATTGATCTAACAAAATATGTACAAGAGCTATATGAGGAAAACAATAAAACTCTGATGAAACAAATCAAAGAACTAAATAAAAGGAGAGATATTCCATGTTCATGCATAGGAAGGCTCAATGTTATCCAGATATCAGTTCTTCCTGCCTCGACCTCTATTTAAGGCAACCCTGTCGAGGTCCCAGCAAGTTATTTCATGGATATTGAAAAACTGATTCTAAAGTTTATGTGGAGAGGCAAAAGACCCAGAACCACCAACACAGTATCGAAGAAGATCAAAGGAAGGACACTACCTGACTTCAAGGCTCACTAAAAGCTACTAGAAATCATAGCAGTGTGGTGTTGGTGAAAGAACAGGCAAATAGATCAATGGAACAAAACAGAGAGCCCAGAACACAAATATAGTCGATGGATCTTTGACAAAGGAGCAAAGGAAATAACTGCAGAAATGATAGATTTTAAAAACAAATAATGCTAGAATAATTGGACATCCAAATACAAATAAATAAACAAGCATAATTAAATGTAGACACAGATTTATACCCTTTACAAAAATGAGCTCAAATGGATCATAAGCCTAAATGTAAAATGCAAAACTATGAAACTTGTACGAGAAAACCTAGAGATCTCGGGTATAGGGTGACTTTTTAGATGCAACACCACAGGCACAATCCATGAAAGAAAAAAATTGACGAGTTGTACTTCATTAAAACTAAAAACTTCTGCCTTGTGAAAGACATTGTCAAGAAAATGAGAAGACAGGCCACAGACTGGGAAACAGTATTTGCAAAAGACAAATCTGATAAAGGACTGCTACCCCACATATGCAAAGAAACCTTGAAGTCAACAATAAGAAAATGACCAACACAATTAAAGAATGGGCAAAAGATAGGAACAGACACCTCATCCAAGAAGATATACAGATGCATATGAAAAGATGCTCAACATCTTACACCATTAAGGCATTGCAAATGAAGACTTCTGGCCAAGATGGAGGCATAGGTAGACGCACTGTGCCTCCTTGCACAACCAAGATAGGGACAACAACAATATAGAAACAAAATAACAACCAGAACTGACAGAGAACTGAAGTGTATGGAAGTTGGACACCCAAGGATTTAAAAATAGATGCGTTCATCCAGACCGGTAGGAGGGGCGGAGTCGGGCCGGGTGAGGGATGCGGAGCACAGAGCAGAGCAACCTGGGCAGCATGCAGGACTGCAGCGGGCGGACCCTGGGCGCACAAGCAGCAGTGGCTGGTGGGCCCTGGCCAGGGGGTGGTGACCCGCAGACCCAGCAAGGCGGCCATTGTGAAGCAAGGCACTGCGCGCAGCTCAGGGTCCCAGCACTGGGAAATAGAGCTTTGGGGCACTGACTGAAAAGGAAGGTCCCATGGGGTGCACAGGCCCACCCACGCTGGAATTGGTGCTGGAGGGGCCCAGTTGGCTTGCGGAAAGTGGCGGAAGGGTCTGGGGTCCTACAGAGAGCAGAGCAAGCGCCATTGTTCCTCCTCGGACCCCGCCCCCACATACTGCGTCACAACCCAGCAACTGGGGTGCCCCGCCCTGGTGAACTCCTAAGGCCCTGCCCCTCACTCACTACAGGAGCTCAACAAGACCAAAAAACAACAACAACAAAAAAACAAAAACAAAAAACCCAGCAAAAAGATGGCTCAAACAGGAGAAGAATTGAAAGCCTCAGAACCCATCCTTTTAAGCAACCAAGAGATAGCCAACCTATCAGATGCATGGTTCAAAGCACTGGTGATCAGGATACTCACAGAATTGGTTGATTTTGGTCACAAATTAGATGAAAAAATGCAGGCTACAATAAGTTTAATGAA